>ML778684.1:227242-265415 GCA_009831015.1 Picea engelmannii
ACTTTGGAGTTCATCCATATTTACTTCTTATCAACCATGAAAAAACAATAATGAGTCATATTTACATCAAAAAATCTTGGGTCCATTACCCAAACCTTTGTGCTACGGGGCTTTCTTCAAGGGTTGACATCAATGACAACCAATCTTAATCAACAATAAAATTCTTTTGTATTTGCTCTATCTTTCTCCAGGATTCACGAGAGATACTACAGACCTAGAATTCACATCCATAAAGAATAACAGGTGTAACAAGAGTCTCAAAGAGGAGTTTCTTCTTATCCCAACTCCAAAGATCAACTGGTTTACAATTGTTTTCAAGCCCATAATAAGCTTTCCATCCCCCAATAATCCTTTTCTCAATGCTATAATTCCAATTGAGCTTGTGGTGAATAACAATTCCAAGATATTTGTATGAAGTCACTTCCTCCAAGTTGTTGTTTTCATATACAAATGTATCATAAGATATCTTATTGGATTTATAATCATGACCTTAGTCTTATCAGTATTAACAGTCATACCCATATTGGAGCAAAAATCCTTGAGGATTCTTAGTTGGTTTTCAAGATCATGGGGACTCCTTGCCATAAGAACGATATCATCGGCATAAAGAAGAAGATTGATGACTATACTAGTGAGAGTAGGGCTGACACAACCTGCTTTTTCCAAGCATTCTTCTAACTTGTCAATGTATATGCCAAAAAGGGTATGGGACAAGGGACAACCTTGTTTGACTATGATATTGTAGTTAATCTCTTTTGACCAGCCCTCAATGTTTTTAAACTTAGCAATAATGTTCTCATACATCCTTATTGCAACAACCCTCAACTCGAGAGTCACTTTTATCTCTTCAAACCTATTCCAAAGTTTTTTCCTAGAAACCATGTCAAAAGCTTTTCTAAAATCAACTACTATAAATGGTAGTCACCCACTTATAATCATTCATTATAATATCAATCAATCAACTACTTTTATTAATTTGAGGTGAGTATTATTTTCATAAAAATCTCTTACTCCATCATTTAAGGTTTTAGAAGTATAATCCAACATTGGGTGTGTAATGTGACCAAACCTTATAGATTTCTAATATGCAAATCTATTAAATTATAAATTTACAAATTTGAAAAATTATAATAATGATTTAATCTTTAAAATTTAATATTTCAAAAAAAAAAACTTTAAATAAAGTTTTATGCATACACAGGGATAAAGAAAATCCCTATCTTAAGCGGGGACTAATAACTTACTCTATTTTCAAGACATATTTGATAATACAAGTTGCTAAAGTTTGAAAATGATATGATTATAAGTTATGAAATTTGATTTTAAAAATTAAATAGGGTATATCATTATGTTAATATCCAATTTCAACATACTAGTTTTGATATTATGGTAAAAGTAACATGGCATGGGTTTATAGATTATAATTTATTAAATATTTTCAAATAAATATTTTTTTATTATAAATATAATATTTATAAAAAAAAATCATTTTATTTAATTAAAAATAATTGTTTAGAATTTAAATAAATTGATTGATTAAATTATATTAAATTTTTAAAAAAGATAAATTAATTTGTAAACAAACTTAATTTTAATTGATAAAAATATCAATCATAAAATTTTGATTTATTTTAAAAGAACCTAAATCATTTGTATGTTCAAGTGTGTTTTATTTTTTTTAAATAAACTATATGAGAATCTTTTTATTTAACCAAGAAAAAAAGTACAAAGTGATACATAGACTCGTTGATAGCAAAAGATCTCCCAGAAAAAGAACAAGGCAGCACTATAGACTAACCTATGCTAAAAGAGAGCCACAAGGAGTGCGCGGGCATAACAGAATGAGACATTACAAGACAAGGAGAAGGGTCAGATCATTATGTTGGTCGGAGAGGATCGTTTCTACCTTTTTCTTATGAACATCAATCCAACTAGAGGAACTGATAGGATTAACAGGCTTTGCCATCAAAGCCAGATGGTTTGAGGAAATGCCAAAATCTTGAGCTGCGGAAGGTAAGGGTGCTTCCCTGTCACTGTCTGAATTATCCGATTCATGAGGACGTTTCCGAGTCCCTGGGATCGGGGCTGTGGCCATGATTATGTCATTCGTTTCATCCTTTTCGAGAGGAGTGTGCCAAGGTTGTGCTGCAGGAATCATAATCAAAGTCTCTGAAGCTTCAAGATGTTGTGCTGAAACCAAAGGCTGGTGTTTTTGGTCTGCGTTTGGCTGTTGCGCATTCGTTGGAGACTACGATGGTGTTGTAGGAGGCAGAGGAGCTGGGGTGTCTTTGTGACGTTTCTTGTTGTTAGATGAAGAGTTCGAGCGATTTTTGCGATTTTTAGGGTCTTTCCAGCTATTAGACCTTTTTCGTGCTCTAGGGGCCGAGGATGGGGTTGGGGATAAAGGACAAGTTGCCTAAAGGTGCTTTGTTTGCTGACATGAGCGACACTTGAAGGCAGTGTTCTCATAATCGACTAGCTACGTGTAAGGATCATCTCCAGTCCAATCTATAAGGATCTTATCTAGAAGCCCTTGAATAAGGTCGATTTCAACGCATATGCGGGCGAAGGTGACGAAGCTTCTTGTTATCCAGTCTGTGTCAATCTTGATAAACCTACCCAACACATTGCCAAGGGTAGGTAAAAAATCTAGAGTATAAAAGTGCAAAGGTAAATTAGGGAGTCTTACCCAAACCGGTGTAGTCATAGCAGTCATAGTTAGCGGGTTGAAGTCAGGCTACCATCTTTGCATGGAAAGACCAGATCTGCCCCAGAACCATGGACCTTGCTCTAACATCCGTTGGCAGTCTGCTTCTGTAGAAAAGTTAACAATGAACAACCCTTTGGAGCACAAGAAAATCTCATGACCTGACGACTGGGTCTTGTTTACCCATTCTCCTAGTGCTAAAGCCGAGGGCCATAGTCCATTGAAACGACAGATGAGGGATTTTTTATGGTAGAGAAATGAAGAGACATAGATGCGGGGATCTTTGACCTCTGTTGTTGGAGGTTTTGTGGGCTACTCCAAAATGAAGGCAGAGCCAAAAGGCTCCTTTGCTCCAAAAGTTTCAGCCTTGGACCCCAAAGGAGCGGAAGTCCCTATTTTCACGACGTGCTTGTAAGAGCTTGGATGGGTGGAGGATGACGCTCCTCCACACAAATGAGAAGCAAGAGAGATGGTTGCATTCTTTAGATTCCCATAACCTCGCAGCAGAGAGCCACCCACTAGCTGTCATCCTTCAAAGATTAGCCGTTGAAAGAAAGGAAAAATACCTGTAGCCTGATGGATTTGGGATTTGAGCTCAAAAACAGAGTCTGAATCCTGAGCCTGCAAGCAGAGAGAAGAACCGACGGTGGTCTTTACAAAAAGGGGAAATCCTGCCGCAGTCTCAGAGCAAGTCATTGTGTGATTTCTGGAATGAAGCCTCGATCTTCGAAGGAGCATGCGGTCGACCGCGTCACTCTTAACTTGATTCTTGTGACAGAGCGAGGGCAACAAATCCCGCGATCAAATCTCAGCGGCATAGCGATCATCCTGTAGCTTTGCATTCCGCGGACATAGAGATGGAGTCGAGATGATCGTCGCAACTATCTCTACCTCCCCGAGGTTTCTCATGGATAAATGGCACCCATACTCTAGATCTAGGCGGCGATGGCTAGGGTTCAGCTCTAACCATGCCCACAATCTTTCTTTGGCTTTGATTCGACCTCGAATGGCTGATTCTCTCCCGACCAATGTCGTGTTGGAGCCTTCCTCCTCAGTTGCAGCCATCCAACATGGTTCCTCTTCAGTCGTTGCTTTCCCTTCGGCCATGGTGTTTTTGCGATCCACTCCTAGCCTCATGTGTGGCTTGACCTTTAATACTTATTTTTATTATTAATATAAGGAACTTTTATTTTGTTTCACTCATTTGTAAGTTAATCTTGATTTCTCCTACTTGGTCTATCTATATTGATTTATAGTCTCGATCTAACTCGATCTATAGGTTCCATCAACCTCTAATTCATTCATCTTATTTAACTACTAAGTAATTAAACTCCTAGCCCTTAGCACACTAACCTTATAAATTTAAGTTTAACATGAACCATTAACCCACTAGCCCCAACACACTACCATGAACCCCTTAATACCTAGCACATTACCCCTTAAATAAATAACCCCAACCACTAATTTATTGACCCCCAGACCATTGACCCGCTGACCAATATAACCTCTAACCATTAATCCACTAAGTCACAATCTCCCTAACCATTGATCAACCAACCAATTAATGTGCCCTAATCACTAACTCGTTAAGTCTCTAACTAGTGTGGTTAACTATGGTTGATTATAGTTGAACATAGTAGACTATGGTCAAATATAATTATCCATGATCGACCTATTAACCCACTAATATGTAACCCACTAACTCAAAAATCCTTTAAGCGTTATTCAACTAACCTTCTAAACATCTTTGCTCTTCATTAAGTTTGTTTTATTATACCTGCCTCGACATGATATATAGCGATTGATTGCAAGTCAAACTTTATTGACTTTAGATCATTTTTTTCAATTTGTAAAGTTTATATAATGTTATAAATATACTATGTATTAAACTGGTTTTTTAAAAATTTAAAAATTATTTTAAAAAATTTGAAATTCAATATTTCTTATTTATAATTGGTGGAGTACGAAAAATTTCCTCTCGTTTGCAAAATATTTGTGAGATAAAAAAATTAATTTTAAAATATAAAATTTCTAAAATATTTTATAACTCCACGTATCCTTGGAGGGAATGTTCTTTGTCCTTATGCTTTAAATAAACATAATTATTGTAATGTTTTGTTTATTGTTCAAATTGTAATTTCGTGCTCTGATTTGAAATTGTGATTATTTAAAACAAATAAATAAAGCAAAATTCTTAGAGTCGACCGTCAATTGGATTGTCCTGAAGAGAATCCGTGGTTTTTCTTTGTGGGATGCACATGGCTTACATAATACACTTACCATTGGATACCATAAACAAATCTCAAGGCTAATGATGGCAATTGGAAATTAACATAGTGGCACCCTAAACAAGTGCTACGTGGCAGCGTAGTCACTGCCGGGTTGAATTGGGAATAAATGCATAGGGATAGGAAAAATTAGCAGAGGCAAATGTAAACTGCAGCGGATATGTGGCAAACAACATGAAGCACATGTGGTATCCATGCAGTAAATGACACGTGGCCTCGAGAGCCCCATTTATTTTGTGAAAGTATATAATCTATCTTGTTATGTTGAAAATTTTTGTCTATTTTGTCTCTATATGTGGCGGGACAAAAAAAATTATATTCAAATTAAGAAAATACAATTTCTGCACAGTGGAAGATAAAAATTTATGACGACATAAATATAAAAGGAGATAAAACACAATTTAATTTGAAATATATAAAAAAAGTTACATATTCTTGGAAATTTAAATGCATTTGTTATATAGACTGAGATTGGGGCTCGCATGGACCATAAGCATAGTGGAAGATACAAATTTATGAGGACATAAATATAAAAGGAGATAAAAACCAATTTTATTTGAAATATATCAAAAAATAATATTGTATGTTACATATTCCTGGAAATTTAAATGCGTTTGTCATATAGACTGGGATTGGGGCCCCCGTGGACCATAAGAGAAACATGTACAAGAAACATGACTGTAGAAAGAAGAAGTAGGCAACAATAGAATGTAATACTTGAAAAGAACAAATTGAAAGGTATCAGTCTTTGGCTAAATATTTCTATTTAAAAAAGTGGAATAACTGGGTTGATAAACAAAGCAGGATGTGATTAGTATAGACTTACAATGATGGTACATATGACCCCTTTTTTTATTTGCTTACTGATGCCTTTTCATTGATGTCATCGACAACTACTGGAATCGTGGCAATTGCCTGTTGCCTTTTGTCGACGACCTGCTTCAATTCCCTTTCGAGCCATTCTTCAATGTAGATTCTCATTGGGGCAACGTTGATCTCATTCCAGATTTTTATGTTGAAAAGTTCCTTTTATAATTCCCTGAAGTCGATAGAAAGATCACACAGAGCTTGATCAATTTCCTCATTCTGTACCGAATAGTTGACTATCCAGTTGTCGACGTCATCTTGACCATATTCAAGGATGTTGTAAAAATTTTCCAAAGACAACACCTTAAAAATATCAACCTGTTTATCGAAGGCTTGCTTAGTTAAGGGAAAGGAGCCGACGATTAAGTTGGGGTCTTGGAAGTAGTTGGTCCTTTCGGCTAAGTTTATTCTAGCTAGCTTTGTGAATAATTTTTCTTTATTTGATATGGCTTGTTCACATGACTAGACAATGAGATGCAGGTTCTTCACTTTTTCTTTCCAACATGCATTTAATTGACCGATCTGATTTTTGGATGGGAGATCTTGTTGTCTTCTTTTCGTTTCTGTCATGTTGTTGACAATGGTGCCAAAATGAAGGACCATGTTTAAATAGAAATGTTCTTCATCTTTTAACTCTGCTTGTAAATGTTCGAGCAAATTATGTGCCCTCGTTCCAAGGGAAGTCATGGTTTGTGATGTTTCCCACGCCTCAGTAATCAGTTCTATTCTTTTCTTGATATTATTCTCCACATATCCTCTACACAATGCGAGGAGGCTGGAGGATCCTTTTAACTTGGCTGCAGGGGTGGCATGCATGGTTATTGCCAAAGGATTAGCAAGCAATGGCATAGGAATCAAAGATTCTTCCAATTCCTTGACCTGGTCCTTCAATTTGGCATTATCGGCCTCAATGATTCCAATGGAATCATCAAAGGCATCTGCGGTCGCTATGTGAAGTTGACAGATTTGGGACGATTGCATCTTCGCAAGGTTAACCTCTGAACGAGATTTTCCTTTCTTGTTTTTTACATCTTTTTTTTCAATAATTAATTTTTTGGACTGGTTGTAAAAAACAACACTCTGGAACAGAAAGGATTCATCTTCGTCAAAATTTTCAGTATCAGATATGTGCATTGGAAAACTATGCCGGATCACGTCTCCGGGCTGATCAAGGTAGCAGAATACGCTCTCCAGATCAGGCTCAAGTTCCATGTTCTCACTCTAAATTTTGTGCTCTTCCGCCTGTCCCACAATTTTTTTTCTCTTCTTGTCCACTGGAAGCTTGTGAGAACTATCAATTTTAGGGTGAGGAGGGTTGTTATCTCCTCCTCCATTTGATAAATTTGAGTTGCTTTGTTGCTATGGTGGGCCATTAGAGCGATGCTCTGGGATGTCGCACTTTTGGGAGTGCTATTTGTCGATTGAACACTCTTCTCACCGGGGCCTTTTCCTTGTTGCTTGTACAACTCAATAGTGCTTTGCAGTGTGTCTAGGTCGTCGGCATCAAAAGCACAAGCGTTGTCATCAATGTCTCTGTTTTCGGTCAGGTGTTTTTTGAAAAAATAATTGCCGAAGCCAAGTGTTTGTAAATGTTGTAAAAAAAAATTGTTGGGGTCGAGCCCTCTTAGTCTTTCAACATATCTTAGGTTCAAGTTGCTAAAATGGGCTGCGAATTTGTCAATTTTGTTGATGTTCCTCAACACAAAGTCCTTAATGAACTGTTTTTTTCTCTTCTCTTGGAATAGATGCAACCAATAGTTGTATTGCCTTGCTACTTCTGTAACAAACATTATGTCCGTAATGTGACATGGAGGGAGAGCAGGTTTTTCCCTGGAGCCAAAAATCCTTATCACAGTGTAATTATGCAGATGTTCAAGTGCCCCCTTCCTATCCAAAAACCTGGTTGCCTAGTTAGATATGCGGGGAGCATCTTCTCCTAACAACAAGACTTTGAAAACGGACACAAAGCCATTAAAAACCTCATAAAAATAGTGGGAGGCCTTGTGCTTCCACAAGTCCTGATACCAAAACGTTACTGGGTAGAATTCCTAGTTGACCTTCTTGGACAGAGACAGTTTTGGAAACTGATAGCAATGTGTTATCGTAAAAACTAAGTAGGATGACATATAAAGTTTCTTCTCCTTTTTGAAGCTTGACAATTGGGAACATATTTCATGGGAAATTAGCTTGCCCCAATAAAAAATGGCTTGTTCCTTGACTGTGAAATACAAAATATAAAGAGTCATCCAGGATATAGTTGTTGTGGACTCCTGTCCTGTTATTCTTGTAAACAACCAGACAATTTCCCAGCATGGATTTCTAAATGAACTAACCTGCAAGCTTGTGATATCTTCAGGAACTACCATTGAGTCTTCTAAGAACTCGGGCAAGAGATCCAACCCGTTATTATGCTTTCTTAGGAACTGCTTGGAATCTTCTCCTTTGAATGTCAATGTTGGCTCCGACAATCTTAACATTTGGCTGAAGACCTGACGTGACAAAGAAATAGAAGAGTGGTCCTGCAATGGAGTAATTCTTTGGTCTGAAATAAATTTATCAGTGCGCCAAGAGACCAACTCCTTATAGTCAAAAACTTCAGGGACACAACTTGCACGAGTAATCCCATAGGTCCAAATTACTTCGTTCTGGGCGGCAGGGGATGAGTAATAAGAATATGCCCTAGACCACTGGAAGTTCTGGTCCTCGCACCCAAAGACGTTCACTATATCTCCATGGAACTGCTGTCGAGATGATGCCATAGGTTTATGAGAATGTTCTTTTTCTCCAAACGATGGTTGAAATGAACAGTTGGAGGTGATAATATAACTCTCCACAAGTGTTGTTTCAATGCTTATGAATGGAAAAGCTCCTCGAGCCTTTTTCTCATTAATGACAATCTCTATGGGTGTTGCATGATGAAATGTTAGCAATAAAGCTTACTTATTGCATATTTAGAAGTGCAAAGGTGGTGGGTACGACGAAGAGTAATTAAGGATTGGAGGTTTCGTGAATGTGCCAACTCGACGATGTGCGAACGACATTTCATGATTTTGAAATCAACACTTAGAAGGGATAATATAACCCTCCACAAATCTTGGTTTAATGCATATTGAAAGGAGATCTCCTCAAGCCTTTCGCTCATGAATGACAATCTATACGGTTCCTGCACGACGAGCTGTTATAATTAAATGTCACTAATTGCATATTTAGAAACAAGATATATATATATATATATATATATATATATATATATATATATATATATATATATATATATATATATATATATATATATATATATATATAAAGATTTTTTTATTATAGACAAGTGTGAAGGTCATGAAGACGGGGAAGAGAAAGGAACGAATAACAAGGTATGAAAAGTGGTCGGAAGAGATTCAAAATAAGGTTACGGGGGATACTCAGGGGAGGTGAGCATCCGACGGTCAAATTTTATGTATTATAATTTTTGACTGCAAAACATGTAAAACTGAAGAGAGCATGATGGGGAAGTTCAGCGGTCGATTTCTATATTTATGGAATTCCATGAAAGTGGTTAAGTATGGAATAGGGAAACGATCAATCAGACTCGTTTTCAGAATTGAGGATTGAAGATTTTGTGAATGGACCAACCCAACGACGCGCAAATGACATTGCATGATGTTTGAAATTAACACTCAAAAGGGATAATATAACCATCCAAAAAATTTGGTTTTATGCGTATTAATGGGAGATCTTCTCAAATCCTGGTTTAGCATTAACACTTGCTAATTGCATACTTAGAAATAAGATCTTATATATAATTTCTAATTGCTAATTGAAAAGGGTGCGGGAACAAGAAACAACGATTAGGAATTGGATATTTCTTGAACCTGCCAAGCCGACGATCCACGAAAGAAGTTCGAAGAAATGGCGAAGTATGGAAAGCAGACGAACATGCTTCAAAATGGGGTGACAATAGTTCCACAGGAGACGTGAGGACCCGACGGTCAAATTGTATGTCTCGAAATTTTTTAGTGCAAAATGTGTTCCATGGAAGAGGGCATGATAGGTAGATTGTAATACAGAAGATGATATGATGTGAGTGAATTTGTAAATTTGTATATTGCGGAAGTCAGGGTACAGTTTGCAGGTCACATAACAATAGAAGTGCAATTTAGAGCCTGCCTACCCGAGAATCTGTGGTCGGAGAAGTGGCTGGGTATGGAATGGGGAAGCGGTTGGTCGGAGTCGCGATATAAAAGCATGAGTGCAAATGTGAACCCGCAAGTCCTCCAACCCGCGTAGCTAGACATTTTCAGAAAAATGACTAAGTGACAAGAAAGATAAAGTATAGGAAAAAGAGAAACAAGAATTTGGTTAAGTATATAAGACGAAAAAGAAGGGATATATTCACATCTGTAATATATATCCCATTTCCTGGAAAGATCTTTTCTTCATGTTTCTGGAGAAGTTATATACTTATTGCATACACTTGGAAAAAAGTGCGAAGGTGGCAAGCACATAAAACAACGACTAGGAAATGGAAATTTTCTGAACCCGCCAACCCGACGATCCGTGAAAGAGATTGCAATAAATGGTTGTGGAAAGCGGTCGGACGAGCTTTAAAATAGGCTGACAAGGGTTTCTGAGGAGACATGAGGCCTCAACGGTCAAATTGTATTGATTGAAACTTTTGAGTGCATACTGTGTAACACGAAAGAGGGGCTGATATATGAATCCGGAAGGCAATTTGTATATCGTGGAAGCCGGGGGGCTGCTTGCAGGTCAAGGAACACTGGAAGTTCACTTCGCATGTCCAAGAATCCGCAAGAAAAAAAGTCAGGTAAGTATGGAATTGCAGGCGCGAAAGAGATTCCAAAAAAGGTGAAATATGGAAAGAGGACACAATGGATTCAAAATGGGGTGACAGTAGTTCCCTAGGAGACGTGAAGATCCGAAGGTCAAATTGCATCTCTCAGAACTTTCGTGTGCAAACTATGTATCATGGAAGAGGGTATGATGTGGGAGTGCGACAATAAATTTGTATACCGCGGAGGTTCGGGTGTTGTTTGCAGGCCTTAGAACAATGGAAGTGCAATATAGAGGCTGTCTGCCTGGGAATCTCCGATCTAAAAAGTGCCTAGGCATTGAATGTGTAGTGGTTGGTCAGAGTCGCGATATAAAATCACGAGCACAAATGTGAACCCGTGAGTCGGTCAACGTGCGCATTGAGACATTTTCGAAAAAAATGACTAAGTAACGAGAAAGAGAGAGTAGAGGGGAAAAAAAAACAAGAATTTGGTCAAGTATAGAAGAGGGAAAAGAAGGTCCAATATATTTAATTCTACAATAGATATTCCATTTTCTGGCAAGATCTTTTTTGTATGTTGCTGGATAAGTTGTATACATATTGCATATACTTGGAAAGAAATCTGAAGGTAGCGGGCACAAGAAACAACAACTAGAAATTTGAAATTTCCCGAACCCGCGAACTACAATCCGCAAAAGAGATATCAAGAAATGGTCAAGTGTGGAAAGCGGTTAGATAGGCTTCAAAATAGGGTGACGGGTTCCCAGGGAGATGTAAGGCCCCGACTGCCAAATTGTATATATCAGAACATTTCAGTGCAAAATGTGGAACACGAAAGAGGGTATGATGTGGGAGTCCATAAGTAAATCTGCATATCGCAGAATCCAAAGTGTCATTTGCAGGTCACAGAACAATGTAAAGTGCAATTTAGACAAAGGGGAAGCGCTCGGTCGAAACACATGAATCCGCCAACCCGCGCAGCAAGACATTTTTGGAAAAAATGACTAAGTAACCAGAAAGAGAAACTATGAGGGATAAAAGAGTGGGAAAATAGAAAGGTGAATGATAATTTTCGTAAGCGGGAATTGGTTTCAAACAAGCCCCATTGTTGCAAAACCATGATTTTCTAGTAATTGTTAGCAAATGCTTTGTTGAAGATTAGATTTTATTGCAACTTGTGGGAGTAAGTGTCTTCTTGATACATTCTTCCATGACAACAACATATTAACTTAAGTATTAAAATTCTTGCATTATGGGTTGTTAGCATTAAAGCTTAATAATTGCATGTCTAGAAACAAGAATGTCAATCTTGCTGCAACATTGTGATTTGGTATTGCTATGTTATATCTACATTACAAACAGAATTGAACATTGGTTTGAAACTATCTGAAATTAATTTTTTGTTTCCATAAAAGCCTGATGGATCGACACAATGCATTGTCATATAATTGTTAAATGCTCCACTTTAGAACAAATTACTTAAGAAAATACAATATCGAAGAACTACGAGACTATCGAATCATGCCAATGAGAAGAGGTGTTAAATCCAGAAAAGAAGCAACAAACAAGACTCCAAGGAAATTTTTTTAATAGTAAATCCATTAAAAAAAAAGAATACTGAGCACTGTATATCTATCCTTAGAAATTGGATCGATTTCTTTGGGCCAAATCATCGAACATATTTTCCATAGACACAAGCACAGGATCTGCAACATGCAGGAGCCATCGAGATGCTTTTCAACATGCATACAAAACTGATTACCATGCTTTTTTTTAGGAAATCCTTGTAGTCTTCTCCTGGGTGGATCAATGTTTGGTGCCTCGATCTCAATATTTTGCAGAAGACCTAAGCCGACAAAGAAACAGGAAAGTGGGTCTGCAGTGGAATAAATCCTTGGCTTGAAGCGGATGATAAACAATCATGTGGTAAAATTGATAGTTCTCACAAGCTTCCCGTGAGGAAGAAGACGAAAAACGTTGCATGGAAAACATAATAGCCCGAAACTGAAAGTTAGGACACACCAAGAAACCACCTCCTCACAGTTGAAAACTTCAGGGACACATGTTGCACGTGCAATTCCAGAGGCCCAAATTAGTCCATTCTGGGCGGAAGGAGATGAATAGTAGGAATATGCCTTGCACCAATGGGAGTTTTGGTCCTCATTCCCTAAGATGTCAATTTTATATCCAGAGAATAGGGAAATGGTCCCACAATTGAATAGTTTTTTGGCATGAAATATATCTATGGGTGCATCAACAGATCATTTCCTTACATTGAAAGACTTTCGCTCAGAACGAACTAATTTGGACCTATGGAATTCCTACTTTCGAGCTGCAATGCGACTATTGCATTCAACGTCGATTTCTTTTCTGAAACCCCTTCTTTTGGTGTTGTCAGGACCGCCATCGTCGAGCCAGGAAGTGCCTCCCATTATGTTTGATTTCAATGTGGGCGTAGGAGTGGGAACAATCTTTGCATTGCCATCATTCATTGTTGTATCATCATCCATTAGATCATCTTCTTGCGGCTCGAAATCCATTGCATCAACCTTTGTGCCAACCATCAATGCAAGTGGGCAGGTTGTCTGAGCAGGAAGAGTTGCCTTGGAATTCTTTGGCTTGAAATATATATCTCAGTGCACGAAGGGACCATCTCCTTTTTTTCTCTTGGGAGGAGGGAGATGAGTAGTAAGAATATGCCCTGGAATAATGGAACCTTTGTCCATCATGCTCGAAGGTGTTTATTGTATCTGGACAGAACTGGTGTGGAACTATTGCCATAAGTTAACAAGAATTTTCATTTGCTCCAGATGATGTTTGAAATGAAAATTGGGGAGGGATAATATAACCCTCCACAACTCTTGGTTTAATGTGTATCAATGGAATATCTCCTAGAGCCTTTTGTTGATCAATGATAATCTCCAGGGTTTGTGTGTAATGAGTTGTTACCATTAAAGATTACTAATTGCATATTTATAAAAAAGTGAGAAGGTGGTGGTGATGACGAAGAGCGATTAAGAATTAGAGAATTCATAAAGGCGCCAACCGGTCGACGCACGAAAGAGATTGCATCATGTTTGAAATGAATACTTGGAAAGGATAACACTCTTCTCTGCAAATCTTGGTTTAATTCATATTAATGACAAATATTCTCTGGCCTTCCAGACATTAATGACAATCTTAACGGTTCCTGCATGATGAACTACTAACATTAAAGCTTTATAATTGCATATCTCGAAAGAAGTACGAAGGTAGCGGGGATGGTGAAGAGAAAATAAACATTGTACATTTCGTCCACCCACCAACCCACGAAACAGATTCCAAGAAATACCCAAGTATGGAAAGCGATTGGGCAGGTTTCAAAAATAGGGTCACAAGATATACCCAGGAGATGTGAGGGGTTGATTGTCAAATTGTATGTCACAATGACATATTTCGGCCATCAATTTGTATGTCACAGAATTTTGGGTGTTGTTTGTATGTAGCGGAATAGTGGAAGCGCAATGTTGAGCAAGCCTAGCCATGAACCGGTGATGGCAATAGTGGCCAAGTATGAAGTGGACAAGCAGTTGGTCGGACTCGTGATATAAAAGCATTAGACATACTTGGAACAAGAAATATTGACGGGCTTGAAAACAGGGCCACAAGTTCTACTTAGGAGACGTGAGGGCCCGATTGTCAAATTGTATCTAACACAACTGTTGAATGCAAAATGCGTAACACGAAACAAGAGACAATGATGGATTTTGAGGGTCAATTTGTATATTGTAGAACTTCGGGTGTTGTATATAAAAGCAGGAGACATTCAGAAAAAGGACCAAGTAAACAAAAACTGAAAGAAAATGAGATAAAGGGGATTTTGTTTGCTAATTTGTAGATCGCGGAAGTCTGGGTGTTGTTTGCAAGCGACGAAACAATAGAAATGCAATGTTGAACCCGCCTATCCGGGAACCTGCGATTCAAAAAGTTTGTTCAATATGAAACAGGGAAGCGGTCGGTCAAGCTGGTGATATAAAAGTAACAGTGGAAATCTGAAGACGTGAATTTGCCAACTCCTGCACCTAGACATTTTTCGAAAAACGAGTAAGTAACTAGAAAAGGAAAGCAGAGGGAAAAAAGAAAGGGGATGACAATTTTCGAAAGCGGGAATTGGTGTAAGAAAGCCCCATTGATGGTCTTAACAGTAACTATGAAGTGCATTAAACATGTGAATAGGTTCTTCAATCAAGGAATAGATACAGTGAGCCATGCTTATAGTTTCCAGGATCTGTTTGTATAAGAGAAGCGTCGAAAATCTACAAGAAAATCAATTTTGGGATGTTTAAGTAAAGTTATTGTATTGTTAGCTTCACCGCAAGTATAACAACCGCAAATTTGAATTTTAATGTCCTCTCATTAATATGCTAGTTCAATTGGACTTCGCACAATATATATTCTTTTATTTCAAATTATTCCAGGAGATTAATTTTGCTAAGTTCATCGATCAAGGAAAAGTGATAAAAACGAGATAAAGGGGAATTTGTTTGCTAATTTGTAGATCGTGGAAGTCCGTGTGCTCTTTGTAAGTGGCGGAACAATGGAAACACAATGTTGAACCTGCCTATCCGGGAACCCGCGATCAAAAAAGTTTGTTCAATATGAAACATGGAAGCAGTCGGTCGGGCTGGTGATATAAAAGTAAGTGGAAATATGAAGACGTGAATCCACCAACCCCTGCACCTAGACATTTTCCGAAAAATGAGTAAGTAACCAAAAATGGAAAGAAGAGGGCAAAAATAAAGGGGATGGCAATTTTTGGAAGCGGGAATTGGTGTAAGAAAGCCCATTGATGGTCTTAACAGTAACTATGAAGTGCATTAAACATGTGAACAAGTTCTTCAATCAAGGAATAGATACAACGAGCCATGCTTATAGTTTCCGGGATCTGTTTGTATAAGAGAAGCGTCGAAAAGCTACAATAAAATCAATTTTGGGATGTGTAAGTAAATTTATTGTACTGTCAGCTTCACCACAAGTATAACAACAACAAATTTGAATTTTAATGTACTCTTGTTGATATGCTAGTTCCATTGGAATTCGCACAATATATATTCTTTTATTTCAAATTATTCCAGGAGATTAATTTTTCTAAGTTCATCGATCAAGGAAAAGTGCTAAAAATGAGATAAAGGGGAATTTGTTTGCTAATTTGTAGATCGTGGAAGTCCAAGTGTTGTTTGCAGGTGGCATAACAATGGAAACACAATGTTGAACCCGCCTATCCGAGAACCCGTGATCGAAAAAGTTTGTTTAATATGAAAAGAGGAAGCGGTCGATCGGGCTGGTGATATAAAAGTAAGTGGAAATCTAAACACGTGAATCCACCAACTTCCGCACCTAGACATTTTCAAAAAAATGAGTAAGTAACCAGAAAGGAAAAGCAGAGGGCAAAAAAGAAAGGGGATGGCAATTTTCAGAAGCGAAAATTTGTGTAAGAAATCCCCATTGATGGTCTTAACAATAACTATGAAGTGCATTAAACACGTGAACAAGTTCTTCAATCAAGGAATAGATACAACGAGCCGTGCTTATAGTTTCCAGGATCTTCTTGTATAAGAGAAGCGTCGAAAAGCTACAAGAAAATCAATTTTGGGATGTTTAAGTAAAGTTATTGTACTGTTAGCTTCACCGCAAGTATAACAACCACGAATTTGAATTTTAATGTCCTCTCATTAATATGCTAGTTCCATTGGACTTCGCACAATATATATTCTTTTATTTCAAATTATTCCAGGAGATTAATTTTGCTAAGTTCATCGATCAAGGAAAAGTGATAAAAACGAGATAAAGGGGAATTTGTTTGCTAATTTGTAGATCGTGGAAGTCTGTGTGCTATTTGCAGGTGGCGGAACAATGGAAACACAATGTTGAACCCGCCTATCCGGGAACCCGCGATCAAAAAAGTTTGTTCAATATGAAACAGGGAAGTAGTCGGTCAAGCTGGTGATATAAAAGTAAGTGGAAATATGAAGACGTGAATCCACCAACCCCTGCACCTAGACATTTTCTGAAAATTGAGTAAGTAACCAGAAATGGAAAGCAGAGGGCAAAAATAAAGGGGATGGCAATTTTCGGAAGCGGGAATTGGTGTAAGAAAGCCCATTGATGGTCTTAACAGTAACTATGAAGTGCATTAAACATGTGAACAAGTTCTTCAATCAAGGAATAGATACAACGAGCCATGCTTATAATTTCCAGGATCTGTTTGTATAAGAGAAGCGTCGAAAAGCTACAAGAAAATCAATTTTGGGATGTGGAAGTAAAGTTATTGTACTGTCAGCTTCACCACAAGTATAACAACAACAAATTTTAATTTTAATGTCTTCTTGTTGATATTCTAGTTCCATTGGAATTCACACAATATATATTCTTTTATTTCAAATTATTCCAGGAGATCAATTTTTCTAAGTTCATCGATCAAGGGAAAGTGCTAAAAATGAGATAAAGGGGAATTTGTTTGCTAATTTGTAGATCGTGGAAGTCTGAGTGTTGTTTGCAGGCGACATAACAATGGAAACACAATGTTGAACCCGCCTATCCGGGAACCCGCGATCGAAAAAGTTTGTTTAATATGAAACGGGGAAGCGATCGATCGGGTTGGTGATATAAAAGTAAGTGGAAATCTAGACACGTGAATCCGCCAACTTCCGCACCTAGTCATTTTCAAAAAAATGAGTAAGTAACCAGAAAGGAAAAGCAGAGGGCAAAAAAGAAAGGGGATGGCAATTTTCGGAAGCGGAAATTGGTGTAAGAAATCCCCATTGATGGTCTTAACAATAACTATGAAGTGCATTAAACACATGAACAAGTTCTTCAATCAAGGAATAGATACAACGAGCCGTGCTTATAGTTTCCAGGATCTTCTTGTATAAGAGAAGCGTCGAAAAGCTACAAGAAAATCAATTTTGGGATGTCTAAGTAAAGTTATTGTACTGTCAGCTTCACCGCAAGTATAACAATGTTGAATTTGAATTTTAACGTCCTCTCGTTGATATGATAGTTCCATTGGACTTTGCATAGTATATATTCTTTTATTTCAAATTATTCCAGGAGATTAATTTTGCTAAGTTCATCGATCAAGGAAAAGTGCTAAAATGAGCCACATACTACATTTGCATCACAGAGCTTATATTAAAGAGAAAATCATGTGCTCTATAGTCTTTAATATCATAGACAAACTGTGAAGATCCTGAATGTATTATTAATTTTCTAGAACAAAGCATACAACCAAGAACCAAGTAAATACCAAATGTATTGAAAGTTGAGGTAGAAGGCAACACATGAACACAGAAGGCCTCAAGCAAGATCCCACAAGGTTCCATAAAGCAGTACGCATCGACCTTTGCATCAAACAATTCGATATATAAAAAAAAAAACACATAGTGGCATTGGTTTTCTCTTACATTTGGTATATGTTCCCACGCGAAAATAACTGGGGCCATGGGATATGAACAAAAGTCAGCCAAATACAAGACAACACAAAACCATCGGAGCTTCGTCACTATATGCTAGCTATAACCAGACTTCAAAATGGGGAACAAGAAAGTTGTCAATTACTATTTTACCATTAAGAAAGATCACTATGGACATTTTCTTCTGATAGTGCCATGGTCTATCACTACCAGGTTTAATAATGCCAAATTTCCAATATTATTGGAAATTCCTGATGATTCTGCCCAGAGGAGCAAGCTATTTTGACGGTTCAAAGGATGGGCCCGAGTTATTTACAGTTGGATACTTTTTATTGGGTTTGCTCTCATGCTTCCCATTTTTGGACTGAACAATCTTATACGCGTGTACATCACCAACAACCGCACCTGCATATATGCATTCCAATGCCCGAACTCCCCAATCTCTATAGCGAGATATGAAAATCTCAGGCTCATGTTTCAATCCATGCCGAGTCCTTTGTTTTTCAATCAGGGCATCAAGAAAATGCAGATACCATAACATAAATGTATAGTTGGAGACCAATTTTTATTTTATTCGGGCACCCAAAAAAAATGCAGAAATCCTACCATGGCTATATAGTTGGAAAACAATTGTCCAACTTGGGCACCCAAAAAACATGTAGACTCCTCCATCAAAGCCACAACTAGCCACCATTTTTTTTTATTTGCACACCGAAAGAAATATGTAAAATTCTTATTGGGAGATGCAAAAAAAAGCAAAATAACAACATCGATTGCATTTGCAATTAGATTCTCCTTGTTGTTTCAAGTGCACAAGAAGAGACAAAATCTCTGGAAAGAGAATTTTACAGCTATAGATGTAAAATCCGAAGAACTCGAGTTCGACGAACATTCATCTGGGTGTTGAAGAAAAATTAGAGACACACATGAGATATTTTCGTTTCCTGCCAAAGCTTGATATGATTTATTTTATTTTTATTTTTCAGCCGATATGCAATATCGCATTGTCCGCATTTAAGGTAAATTTTCTATGTATCTAAAAGTCGTGCAACATGTATACATTGTTTGCCTTTTTCTGTAGGTATGCTTCATATGACAATTCTACTAACCTAGGAAGCACATCTTGTAATAGAGGCTGTCGAATTGTACAATGCACGGTTGTGTTGCCCACAGTTCGGATGACAACATTGAGACAATGTCTATATATGTATGTACATTTTTTATTGCATCGAAGACAATTAATCAGATCATCCTTTATGAAAGCAAAAGAAGAAGCAGGTGAGTTGCATTTCACACATACATGCTCAAAGGGGGCCGAGTACGCATTCGTTGCAACCAAAACACCTTCAACTTGGAAACATGAGCATAATAGTTAATATATTGAACAATATAATATACAACTGTACCCCCCCACAAAAAAAAACTGCAGAAATTTGGTGGAGGCTAATTGTATGAGCAAAGTGAGGATGAAACTGTAGATGTATACGCACAACAGTTGTAGAGCTAGTTAGTTTCTTGAGATCCTGTACTATGTCTACTCGCAATTTTGTTACAAATGTTGCTTGGGTTGTGCGAAAGATCCTTTCTTTAATATCTCTTTTCTTTGTTATATTTTTGAAGAGCATAAATGGAAATTTCCCTTTATGCAATTGTTGTTCCATTGACGAAAAAAAATTTGAATAGGTATCGAACAATTGCAATTGCAACATGGAACAATGCAATATTTGTGTAACTTAACCGAGATACATGGACATGAGAAAGAAAAGGAAAAAACTGGATATGGAGAACGATACCATTGCCTTGTCGCTGTCTAACTCTCCATCTTTTATATGGAGAATGTGTTGCGAGCCAAGTTTTCTTGCGAGTGTGACAGTTGCGCCAATGGTTCTGATTGGGTAAATGTCGTTGCTCTGTGCAAGTTGGCTGATAGTTGTGTCCGAGACGAAACGATATTATGAACAAATAATGAGGATTTTTTCCACAATTCTTGTTTCATTGAGCGATATAATCCGATCACAATCACCACGGTCATATACTGTTTTGGGCGATATATTGAAATTTGTAATGGATATCCCATTACCTGGAAATATCTTTTTTGCATGTTTCTAGACAAGTTGTGTAGGAATAGTCAGTGTGACTCTCATCAAGGCCTCCTTGTTTGTCATGTCAACACAAATAATGGATCTATTTTGTTTGCCTTATCCAAGTAGGTGCTATAGATGACCATTATGTCCCCTATGAACACTTGTCCAGTTCAACGGTTGTTCAAGCCCTCTATTGATAGTATTTTGGGTGTTACAAGTTTAGACCTGGTGACAATTTTTGAATAGGAAAATAATGTGAATGGTAGTGTGCATTATTTTTTTGTTTTCTTTTTTTCTTGGCATAAATGTACAAGTAGATGCACAACTTGGATGAAATATGGAGCCAGATTTTTGCAACCATACCTCTTAGTCTGCGGAACTTGCACAATGTTCGATGTCTTGCTTGCACTTGTTGATACTTCTTGTGAATTGCAAAGTATGTGTTGCAGATGACATCAACATATTCACCATGCCATAGATGAACAAATAGCTGAGGGTATTTGTTTGGTAAACATACAAGGAACAAAATGTATGCATATTTACCTTTGGCCTTGTCGGTCTGTTGATGTTTGGGATGATTGACTGCTCATGGCCATGTCACTAGTCCAAATTTTTCTAATGCAAGCATGTGTAGATGAACATCAGAAGGAATAACCAAGCATATGCATTGTATATTGTCCATAATTGTTCTTAATGTCACATGCAGGGTCAAAGGAGATGGAATACGAAATAGGGTGTCAAGGGATACTCAAGAAACATGAGGACCCAAGGGTCAAATTGTATGCCACCCAAGGGTCAAATTGTATGCCTCATATTTTTTGACTGAAAAAATGTGTAACAGTAAATAGGGCATGATGGCGAGGCATGACGACCAATATGTATATCGCGGAACCTTTGAAGCCAGAGGCACAATATTGAACTTGCCAGCCCGACACCCACAATCGACAAAGTGGGTAAGTATGGAATAAGGTATAAGCATGACCATAAATGTGAACCCGTGAGTCTGTCAACCCGCGCACCAAGGCATTTTCAGAAAGACGACTAAGCAGAGCAATCAGAAATCAAAAGGGATAATAGAAAATGAAAAAATTAGAAATGGGGAGGGCACAAAATCCCATTGTTTCCAAATCATCATTTTCTAGTCCAATATTATATGCCCCCATCCATTTTGTATGTTTAATTTACTAGCACAATTAGTATACTTTTTTGAAGATTGTACCACAAACCCCTTTGCTATTGCATATAAGAATTCTTCTTCCTGTCCAACCAATCTGTTTCTTCCAAGGTAGCAACACTGAGTATACAGTGGACATGAAGACAAGTTAGTATGAAGAAAGACATGTAAAAGAAAGAAATACAGTTATATTTATTTCAATGTAGCAGCAAAGAGAATACGATTCACATGAGAATAAGCAGAAAGATATGTAGTATATACATACAGTAAAAAAGGTGCAAAGCAGTAGAACAAGTAGAACAAATACACAGACAATAAATGAAATAACAAACACTGGAATATGAAATAAGAGTAGATGTATGCACCTCTACAACTCCTCGTCTACATTCACACCAAAGAGTCCATCGTCCTCTCCAACAACTCTGTTTGTTTAAATGTAGCAATGCAGGAAAAATACAATGGACATGAAGGGAGTTAGTATGTAGGAAGACATGTAATGAAGATAAGTTATTATGTAGGAAGGTACACAATATCTACATACAATAAACTAGGTGAACACATATACAAACAATAAATGAAATACAAAACAACGGAATATGAATCTCCTCTTCCATCGTTGCACTTAAGACTCCTTCATTTTCTCCAGCTATTATGTTTGTTTGAATGTGGGAACACACAAAATACAATGAACATGAATGGAAGTTGGTATGCAGCAGAGAACAAGTAATATGTACATACAATAAATGAGAATCAACAAATAGAATAAAAGATAGTCAGAAACATGAACCTGTGTTTTTCTCCATCCATGGTTGTAAATATATAAAATTTTTCCCTGCCCAAAATATATTACAATCCACAAAATATTAAGAAATTGCATGGCCATAGCTAAATGATTTTGGTTTTATGTGGCAGAGTATCCAGATATGCTTCCAGACATGGAAATATAATTTTGCAGTGTCTTTGGTGTACATATCATATATCAAGTACAAGACAAATTATATTGTGGTCACACCAGTCTGTGTAGAGGATAAATAAGTTGTATTGTGATATGGACACATTTCACCATATATGGTTAATAAGTGCGTTTTGCACATGTTTTATTTTAATAAAAAAATAGAGGATACTCCAATTGCACATGTAGTTTTCCAATTATTTCTTATGCCACTATTTTGTATCATGTCAACATTGAAGTATCAACAAAATTTTATAGCAAAATAGACGGGCACGAACCATGCGCCAAATCTCGGCTTTGCCAGACACGACAAACAACACAACCGCGAGTCCACTCGCGGGTGCATGATTTGAACACTACAAAGCACCCCCCCCAAAAAAACCCAGCTCCAACTGCTGGCGCAAGACCCCAACCTTGCAAAGCCGAAGTAAACAAAAGAAAACAACAAGCACCAAACCAGCAAGAAAGCACGAACAGGCCCGACTGCAGCCCTAGGGCCCCAAACTCGTAAACTTGAGCCAAACAACAACAACCTGCAACCGACGAACCAACGAACCGACAAACAAGAAAAAACCACCGAGCCAATAAACAACATATGTATCTCCAATGATTACTAAACTGCAACCGAAGGATAGAAGGAACTAGAAACATATGACGAGCATGCCAATAGAAATAAGCAAACATTCTTACTTGCAAACTACAAACAATGAACAACAAAGAAGGAATAGAAAATGAAATTATTGCATGGAAACTTACTCCGAAATGATGAACGACAGAAGCACAGGTTGAATTGTGGGTGCAACACCTAGACCCCGCAAAGTAAAAAAAAACAAAAACAGATTCAACTGTGAATGGAAGACCCCAACCTTGCAAAGTTGAACCAAACAATAAAAGAAGCAACCGACGAACCAACAAAGAAGAAGCACCCACCGAACCAATAAACAATGTATGTAGCTTCAACGATGATGAAATTGCATTCCAAGCCTAGCAGAAGTATGAAACATACAATTCCTATTGAACTAGTGGTGGACAACAATATTGTCCAAATTCACTACAACATTGTATGGAAAATTTTGAGGAAAAATGTACTCCAAGAAGCCTATTTAGGCAAACATTTAAGGTTGTCAAGCTGTCTAAGGGCCTTGCGGTATGCAAACATTTAAGCTGCCAGACTTGTTTCATGACTTCACGCCATGTAAACATTTAAGTTGTTTGGCCTATTCAAGCACCTCAAAAAAAGTGTCAATGATCTAAAACTTCGATATGCAAACATTTCAATACAAATACAAAGGAGTAATAATAATAGGAAAAATACATTAATAAAAAACAACATCTATGCTCATAACTTTCGATTTGTAAACATTTCAGTAAAAATGAAAATTAAAAAGGAGCGTCTAAGCTCAAAACTTTGGATATCTACACATTTACAACACTGGGAACAATGAAGTTGGCAATAAGACCACGAATGTATTCTCCAATAAGACGATGACATATAAGTTTTTTTTTTTTTTTTTTATATAAAATAATGTTTTTACTTCTATAGTACGAACAATACAGATGATGCGAAAATTTATAGTCAAAGGATAGATTAATATGAAGTCAACGAATTATCAATCGCTATAGTCCCTCTACGCCTTCAACACAGACTAATAAATATTGTTGGATGTCTGACACCAATATTCATTTAAACACGTACTCTCTACTAGTTGGACCTGATGCAATGGTCATTATTACACAGACTTTGAAATAATGTTTAAGATGACAGACCATGCCAAGTTGTTTGTATGTGCTCATAGGCGCATGAATAGATGCATCTAGAATGTTTAACAAATAATATAATTTATTTGTCTCTCATCTTACATTGCATGGACATAAATTATATGTTTGACAATGGTGATGTCCTAGAAAGTGTGGGATGGGGGATTGGAGGGGATGGGATGCCAATCAAACAAATTAAAAAACACAAATCTCGTAATAAGTCCATGTGACCCCTGCCTCATTCTTATTATTTTTCTGGGTAGGATCTCTCTCTGGTGAAGCATAAATACTTTACTTAGTGGTTATAAGTGTTGACATGTTTACAGTTGGGAGTGCTCTTGTCATTGATGACAAGAACAAAAACAACGACACATAAGAGCAAGCTCGAGAAGCTCAGGAGGAATAGTGTGAGTGTGCATTGATAGCAAACATGCAAGGAGCGAACAATATGCAGGAACAACAAAGATTAGAAGAGATAGCGCTTTGCGCCTTCCAAAGGTGCATCCGATGTCCAAGAGAAGGACTCGTAGAAGGTTCAAAGGTCGAGGCCTTTTACACTTAGAAATTCTTCCAAGACGAGAGGAATGAAGCGCAGATGAGGAGATCAGATCTCAGCTGTTAGATCTGAGTGCGTAGACCAACAACCATTGGATCCTAAGGAAATTGCACGAGACAAGTTCCGAAGTCATCGGAACCATCCATCGTCAAAGATGACACGTGGTGAAATATCATCATCTCGTTGACTGAAAGGTCAAAGGAAGGAGGTGCTCTAACCCCTCAAACTTGTGATATGAAAAGTCGCGAAATGACCTGAGCCGTAGGATCCAGAGGATACGTGGAAAAAGATCAACATTTCGCTGACTGAAAGGTCAAAGGGAGGAGGTGCTCTAACCCCTCGAACCTCCGATATGTGAGGTCATGAAATGATCCTGGCCGTTGGAGCCAGAGGACACATGGAGAGCGATCAACATTTCACTGACTTGCGAGTTGGAGAAGTCAGAGAAGAGTGTTGTGGGAACTCGCGATATGCAAGGTCACGACATGATCACAACCATTGGACACAGAAGGTTGTGGACCATTGATTTGGAAAGCGAAGCGCTCGAATGTTTGGCCTGTGGTCATAGCCAAGGTCACATAGTCGAAGCATGAAGGGAGGAGCTAACGCTACTAAGCTCCATTTAGGATTTCACGAGTTGAGAGATACAAGGAAACTCATAGCATGAGTTTGGGATATGTGAAATTGCGACGAGCCCCTCTTGCTTGGCACCTGGTCACAACTAGTGGTCATATGAGAGGAAGGAGCTAGCAGTTAAGCTCTATTTCAGAGATCGGGAGTTGGAAGAGTCAAAGTTGGCTCATGCTCAAACACCAGACACGCAAAGTCATGATATTGATCGCAGCCATCGATTAGAGGGAGAGATCTCGACCGTTGATCTAATACAAAGCACTCTTTGAATAAGCGCTTGGTCACAACTAGTGGTCATGTGAGAGGAAGGATCTAGTCCAACTAAGCTCCATTTCGGATATCTCAACTTGGGAGAGTTGAGATGCCTCATACCGATATTTCGGAGGTTGTGAGTCATGAAGCGCCTTCTAAGTAGGTGTTTGGTCACCACTGGAGACCACATGAAGGAAGCGGCTTAGAAGCCAAAGAAGCCATATGTGACTGGATGAAACTGCCAGAACACAGTGATGAAATCGGCCAGGCAACTCAAGGAGCTGCAGGGTGATTTCCAGAGGAGATGAAGAGTCCTGAGGTAACTTCCAGTGGAATGAAGACTGTTCATAGAGGCGATTGAGATATGGAAAAGCGTTGAAGCCTGTAACTACAACATAGAGGATGAGCTCGACTGTGATAGAGAAGACGAAGAGTCTCAACTTCCAGAGAGGCTAAGGAATCTCATAATAACGCCCAGTGATGATGAACGCATGGGCGTAACCACCAAAGAAGACGATGGGTTTCATGGACGATCTGGAAAAGTAGTTGGCATGGTAAATATGCTCGAAACAAATATGCAAAGGTTGTTTCTGCAAAGGGTCACTTATGCGAGTAAAAGAGGGTGTACAATGGATGAATAGTACAGAAGAAGCATAGCGCATGGAACATAAATGTATATCTGAGAAATAAAGAGGCAGCCGAGGTGTGCATGCAGAGACAGAGCAGAAGAACAAAAATCTCAAAGAAGAATGCGAGCAGGCAGAGCATATCGATGCAACGGTACAATGATGAGACTGGTAAGCTATAGATAAACATTGCATCACTGTAATAAGTTTCAGTAACAAAGTTTTTATATTCCAGGGTGGCTGGGAAGTGCTAGGGAGGGTTGGTGTCCTCAGAGTTTCAAGTGGGTGCTTGAACATAGGGAGTTGTAGCTTCCATCTGGTTGCAGCCAAAAAAACCAGGGTGGCAGGGTGGTGTAAGGGAGAACTGTTGTTCTCTATTATACATGTTGGTGCATGTGTGACTTGAAGTTGGTGCTTCCATCTAGTTGGTGCTGGAACACTTAGGGAGTTGGTGCTTCCTTCTAGTGGGTGCTAGAGAATCCAGAGAGTAGGTGCACTCAACAAGTAGCAGCTTGCAAAATAGAGGTGGTAGCCTCATTATGAGTTGGTGCTCATAAGAATGATAATGTACATAAAATAATTATCATATCAAGAAGAAGAGGTTTTCTCCCTTTATGGGTTTCCTCAATAAATATCTGTCTTTGTATATTTCATGTGTGTGATTGATGTTGAATATTCTATTGATGTATTATTGTGATTGTCATTGAGTGTTCTTTAAAGAGTTTAAATGGGTATAATTGTTTAAGCACAACAACAACTGATTCACCCCCCCTCTTAGTTGTCCAACAATTGGTATCAGAGCAAGCCCCTTTTTATCTAAGGGTATATCCTAGAGCTTAAACATGACTAGCCATGAAGGAACTTCAACCAACAAGGCCCCTCTGTTCAATGGAACAAACTTTGCCTTCTGGAAAGTTAGGATGAGAACCTACATAATGGCTTTAGGTGAAGATGTCTGGGATGTGGTAGAGACTGGTTATGTAAAGCCAGTTATACTAGCTAATAAGGATGAGAAGCTAGAATTCAACTTCAATGCTAAGGCTATGAATGCTATTCTGAGTGGCTTTGCAGAAGCAAAATTTGTAAAGGTTATGCATTTAGAAACTGCCAAGGACATGTGGGACAAACTCATTAGTTGTTATGAAGGTAATGAGAAGTAAAATATGCCAAGCTTCAAACCTACAGAGTACAGTTTGAACAGCTACAGATGAAAGAAGATGAAACTATTGGGAAGTACTTTCTGAGAGTTGAAGAACTAGTAAATGCAATGAAAGCACTTGGTGAAAAAATTGAGGAACCCTCTTTAGTTTAGAAAATTTTGAGATCTCTGCCAGATAGGTTCAACCCAAAGGTCTCAGCTATAGAAGAACTTAATGATTTAAAAGCTTTGGCTTTTGATCAACTTCTAGGAACATTGACTGCATATGAAATGAGGATAGTTAAAGATAAACCCACCTCTAGAGAAGCATCTTTTAAAGCAGACAAGAATGAGGATTCTGAGCCTGATGAAATTGAAGCAAAATTTGTAAGAAGACTAATGAAAGGATCAACCAAGTATCAAGGCAAGTTGCCCTTCAAATGTTTTAACTGTGGAAGGATAGGTCACTTTGCATCTAAGTGTCCACACAAGAAGAAGGACCATAACTCTGAAGGTGAAGAGAAGTATAAATCCAAGAGATTTGATAAAAACAAAAGTTTATGTGTAAACAATGATGATTCTTTAGGACACATAGATAGTGATTCTAATGGTGAAGATAAGGTTTATAAATTTGTGCCTATGGCCAAAGAGGATTATGTTAATCAAAACAAATGAATTGATGTTAGTGATGAAGAAGTTGTGGTTGATATGGAAGGTGAACTAATCAGTGCCTTAGAAGAGATTGACCGACTCAAACTTGAGAAGAGAAAACAAAAACAGTTGTTGATGCAGTTTGAAAAGAATGCTAAAAAACCTGATGAAGACTTTTCCCTGCTAAAAGTGGAATTAGAAGAGGCAAAGAAAATCGAAGACATTCCGAAACAACATTTATCAGAAAAGAAGGCAATATGTGAAGCTTTGGAAGAAGAAGTAGTGAAAACTAGGAAAGAGTTGGAGAAGTTTCAAGCCTTGTATCATCATAATCTATCAAGTATCAAAGCCTTAGAAGGATTGGCCACCATTCTAAATCAACAAAGGAATCCAAAGTTGAAAATAGGTTTGGCTTATGAAGAGGGATCAAGTAGTGGTCAGCCAAACAACAAAGAACCCATCAAGTTTGTCAAATCTACAACCAATGACAACAACAAACCTGCAGAAACAAAAGGAGATAATCATCCACCCAGGAGAAGTAAAGAAAAAGGTACTAGAACTAAAAATGTAGAACAAAGAAATAATACACCCTATCCTCAAAGAAAACAACATGGAAGAAATCAAACTACTCAAAGAAGACAACCATTTTCCAAGTACAACAGATTTTTGTATGGATATTGTTTTTTCTGTTCTAACTTTGGTCACAAAGTTGTGCACTGTTCTTTAAGATTTATATATGAGCAATCAAGACACTCAAGGAATATATATGCCGCAACAAAGAATGAGACAACCAAGTAACAAACCACCACATAATGCAAATCATGTGATGGATGGGAAAATGACTCAAGTCAAGCACAACAATCGTTATGATCCTTTATTCAACGAACCCAAATGTTACAACTGTCATAATTATGGACATAAAGCTGCTGACTGTCGCTTAAGGAACTATGAACCAGATTTGAATCCCTCTGTTGAAAATGACAAGGTTTGGAAGAAGAAAGAAAGTGAAAAGTGTGGATTAGTGTTTTCAGCTCAAAGGCAAAAGAACTCTTGGTATATTGACAGTGGATGCTCCAAACATATGACAAGAGACAAAGGTAAGTTTCTATCTCTAAGTGGAAGCAAATCAGGAAACGTAACCTGTGGAAATGATGCTCCAAGTAAAATCAAGGGTAAAGGGATGGTGAGTTTAAGTAATGGAAAAGGAAAATCCCATGATGTTCTACTTGTAGATGCACTGAAACATAATTTGCTCAGTGTAAGTCAAATGTGTGACATAGGATGTGAAGTGGTGTTCACCTCCAAGGATTGCAAGATAAAGTCTGTAAACTCAGGACAAGTGGTGGCTAAAGGCATAAGGATAGATAATAATGTATATGTGTTTAAAGAAGATAGAGAAGAGTGTGATCTAAGCAAACATGATGAAAGTTGGTTATGGCATAGGATACTTGGACATCTAAACTTTGACCACTTAATCAAGCTCAAAAATCTTGAGGCAGTAAAAGATCTTCCAAGAATATCAAATCCACAAGATTCTGTGTGTAAACCCTGCCAAATAGGAAAGCTAACTAGAACACAGTTTAAATCCAAGAGGTCCACTTCAATAGAGAAACCACGTCAATTAGTTTATATGGATTTATGTGGACCATAAAGACAGGAAGGCACAAAGAAGGAAAACTACTTTATGTTGGTCATTGATGACTACTCCAGACTCACTTGGGTTGCTTTTCTCAAAGAAAAAGTTGAAGCATTTGAGAAATTTAAAATATTCAAGGCTTTAACTGAGAATCAAACAAGTGAGAGGTTAAAGGTATTAAGATTAGACAGAGGAAAATTTATGTCAAGTGATTCTAAGGAATTCTATGATAAAAATGGGATCAAGAGAGAATACACAATCCCAGGAACTCCACAACAAAATGGAGTAGTTGAGAGGCAAAATAGAACCATGCAGCAAATGGATAGGTCAATGATGAATGAGAAGAACATTGGTCAAACCTACTGGGTAGAAGCAATACACACAACAGTCCATGTTCTTAACAAAGCCCACCTCAGACCACACAGTGACAAGACACCTTATGAACTGTGGTATGGAAGACCTTCTTCAATCAAACACTTCAAAGTCTTTGGGAGTAAGTGCTACATAAAGAATAATAATGAGAATCTCGGAAAGTATGATGATAGGGATGATGAAGGCATCTTCTTAGGGTATGCTATTAACAGTAAAGGATACATATGCTATAATAAGAGGCTGCATAAATTGGTTGATTGTATTGACATAAAAGTTGATGAAGGAATCCCAATAAGAGAGGTGAACAATACTGAATCAACAATAGAGGATATAGGTGAAGTTGAAGCTGAACAGGTCCAAGAATCAGAACAAGAAGACTCTGAGTCAAATGAAGATGCAAATACTCATACAGACTCAAATCAACAAATAACATCAAATTCTTCCTCCAAAATTACTCAAAAGAATCATCTTGCAAGTCAGAGAATTGGTGAGAGAGACAAAGGTGTACAAACCAGGAGAAGGATAATCAAAAACACCGAGCAATCACATATAGCCTTCATATCCATGGTGGAACCCAAGAACTTCAATGAAGCCTGTGAAGATGAAAATTGGTTAAAATCAATGAATGAGGAACTTGATTAGATTGAGAAGAATAATACTTGGGAGCTTGTTCCCAGACTTGAAGATAAGAATGTAATTGGTTCCAAATGGGTGTTTAAGAATAAGATAAATGAACAAGGACAAATTGTTAAGAATAAAGCCAGATTGGTCTATAAGGGGTATGCACAAGTTGAAGGACAAGATTTTGATGAAACTTTTGCACCAGTGGAAAGATTGGAAGCCATGAGAATGGTTCTGGCCTATGCATGTCATAAGAACTTTAAAGTTTATCAAATGGATGTTAAGTTAGTTTTCCTTAATGGAGACCTAGAAGAAGAAGTATACATGGAGCAACCTGAAGGTTTTTCACTGACTGATAATCCCGACTATGTCTGTAAGTTGAAAAAGGCATTATATGGACTAAAACAGGCACCACGATCCTGGTATCATAGACTGGACAAATTCCTACAGGACAAAGGGTTCACGAAAGGTATTGTTGACAATAATCTATATATAAAATATGAAGGTGATGATTTATTAGTTGTTGTGGTCTATGTAGATGAAATTATCTTTGGATGCACTAATGATCTTTTAGTTTAGTGGTTTTCTAATTCAATGCAAACTGAGTTTGAGATGTCCATGATAGGAGAACTGTCATATTTTCTTGGCTTACAAATCAATCAGAGTTCTGTAGGGATATTTATCTCTCAAGAACAATATTTGAAAGAGATGTTAAAAAAGTTTTAGATGTAAGATTCCTCTCATGTTAGTACACCTATGGTGGTTGGATGCAAGATGAGTAAAGATGATATCTCACCTGATGTTAATCAAAGAACATATCACTCAATGATCGAAAATCTTTTGTACATCACAACATCCCGTCCTGATATAATGCAGATTGTTGGAATGGTAGGTCGTTATCAGTCTGCACCTAAACAAAGTCACTTAGTAGTTGTCAAGAGAATCTTCAAATATTTGAAGGGTACAATGACTTATGGTCTATGGTATCCTAGAAATTAGAACTTACAATTAACTACATATTAAGATGATGATTGGGAAAACTGCTTGGATGAGAGAAAGAGCACCAATGGAGGTGCATTCTTCTTAGGCGATTCATTAGTAGCATGGCTTACTAAAAAGCAGGGATCTATCTCATTATCAACTACAGAGGCATAGTACATTACTGCTGCTACTTCCTGCACTCAGATTTTATGGATGTTACAAACTCTTTCAGATTTGAAGGTAACTTATATTGATCCAATTCCACTACACTGTGATAACACCAGTGCCATTAATGTCTCGAAGAATCCTATTCTCCATTCAAAGATGAAACATATCCCAATAAATTATCATTTTCTCAAAGAGAAGGTTACAAACAAAGTTGTTCTGCTTAATTACATTCCGACCACAGAGCAAATTGTTGACATCTTTACTAAACCCCTAGCCAAGACACCATTTGAATATCTCCGTCAGAAGTTGGGTGTCATCCCTTCTCTCACCTAAGAGAGTCCATCCTGTCAGAGGGAGTTTGTGTTGGTTGAATATATGATACCTACAAAGAATACTGCAAAAACTCAGGGGAAGCATGTTTTCTTTGACATTGATGTCAAAGGGGGAGAAAAGGTGTTGTTATGTAGAGGTGTGGATGCGTGGATTCTACAGTTGGGATCTAAGTAGAACAATGCAGCCGTTCATGGTTTCCATCAATGCCAAAGGGGGAGATTGTTGACATGTTTACAGTTGGGAGTGCGCTTGTCATTGATGGCAAGAACAACAATGACGACACAGAAGAGCAAGCTCGAGAAGCTTAGGAGGAATAGCGTGAGTGTGCATCGATAACAAACAAGCAAGGATCGAACAATATGTAGGAACAATAAAGCTCAGAAGAGATAGAGCTCTACACCTTCTAGACATGCATCTGAGGTCCAAGAGAAGGACTCATAGAAGGTTCAAAGATCGAGGCCTTTGAAACTTAGAAATTCTTCCAAGACGGGAGGAATGAAGCACAAATGAGGAGATCAGATCTCAGCCATTAGATCTGAGTGCGTAGACCAACAACCATTGGATCCTAAGGAAAGTGCACGAGACAAGTTCTGAAGTCATCAGAAACATCCATCGTCAAATATGACACGTGTGAAACATCATCATCTCGCTGACTGAAAGGTCAAAGGAAGGAGGTGCTCTAACCCCTCGAACTCGCGATATGCGAAGTTGCGAAATGACCTGATCCATAGGATCCAGATGATACGTGGAAAAATATCAACATTTCACCGACTGAAAGGTCAAAGGGAGGAGGTTCTCTAACCCCTCGAACTTGCAATATGCAAGGTCGCGAAATGATCCTAGCCGTTGGAGCCAGAGGAAACGTGGCGAGCGATCAACATTTCGCTGACTTGCGAGTTGGAGAAGTCATATGGGAACTTGTGATATGTGAGGTCGCGACATGATCAAAGCCGTTGGACACAGAGGGATGTGGACCGTTGATTTGGAGAGAAAAGCGCTCGAATGTTTGGCCCATGGTCATAGCCAAGGTCACATAGTCGAAGGATGAAAGGAGGAGCTAGCGCTGCTAAGATCCATTTCGTATTTCGCGAGTTGAGAGATACAAGGCAACTCATAGCAGGAATTCATGATATGAGAAATCATGACGAACCCCTCTTGCTTGGCCCCTGGTCACAACTGGTGGTCATATGAGAGGAAGGATCTAGCAGTTAAGCTCTATTTCGTAGATCGGGAGTTGGAAGAGTCAGAGTTGGCTCATGCTCAAACACCTGACATGCAAAGTCACGATATTGATCACAACCATCAATCAGAGGGTGAGATCTCGACCGTTGATCTGATACGAAGCGCTCTTTGAATAAGCGCTTGGTCACAACTCGTGGTCATGTAAGAGGAAGGAGTTAGTCCAACTAAGCTCCATTTCTAATATTGTGACTTGGGAGAGTCGAGATGCCTTATACCAAGATTCCCGAGGTTGCGAGTCCCGAGGCACCTTCTAAATAGGTGTTTGGTCACCTTCGGAGGCCACATGAAGGAAAGGGATTAGAAGCCAAAGAAGCCATACGTGACTGGCTGAAACTGCCAGAACACTGTGATGAAATCGGCCAGACAACTCAAGGAGCTACAGGGTGATTGCCAGAGGAGCTGAAGAGTCCTGAGGTAACTGCTAGTGGAATGAAGACTCTTCATAGAGGCGATTGATAGATGGAAAAGCATTGAAGCCTGTAACTACAACAAAGAGGATGAGCTCGACTGTGACAGAGAAGACAAAGAGTCTGGACTGTGAAAGAGGCTAAGGAATCTCAGAATAACACTCAGTGATGATGAACGAATGGGCATAACCGCTAAAGAAGACGATGGGTTTCATGGATGATCTGGAAAAGTAGTTGGCATGATAAATATGGTCGGAACAAAGATGCAAAGGGTCACTTATGCTAGTAAAAGAGGGTGTACAACGATTGAATAGTACAGAAGAAGCATAGCGCATGGAACATAAATGTATATCTAAGAAATAAAGAGGCAGTTAAGGTGCACATGCAGAGACAGAGTAGAAGAACATAAATCTCAAAGAAGAATGCAAGCAGGAAGAAATTGATGCAGGTAGAGCATATCAGTGCAGGAGTACAGTGATGAGATTGGTAAGCTATAGATAAACACTGTATCACTGTAATAAGTTTCAGTAACGAAGTTTTTATATTTCAGGGTGTTTGGGAGGTGTTAGGGAGGGTTGGTGTCCTCGGAGTTTCAAGTGGGTGCTTGAACACAGGGAGTTGTAGCTTCCATCTGGTTGCAGCTAGAGAAACCAGGGTGGCAGGGTGGTGCAAGGGAGAACTGATGTTCTTTGTTATACAGGTTGGTGCCTGTGTGACATCCAGTTGGTGCTGGAACACTTAGGGAGTTGGTGCATCCTTCTAGTGGGTTCTAGAGAATCCAGAGAGTAGGTGCTCTCAGCAAGTAGCAGCTTGGAAAACAGAGGTGGTAGCCTCATTATGAGTTGGTGCTCATAAGAATGATAATGTACATAAAATAATTATCATATCAAGATGAAGAGGTTTTCTCCCCTTATGGGTTTCCTTAGGAAATATCTATCTCTATATATTTCATGTGTGTGATTGATGTTGAATATTCTATTGCTGCATTATTGTGATTGTCATTGAGTGTTCTGTAAAGAGTTTAAATGGGTATAATTGATTAAGCACAACAACAAATAATTCACCCCCCCTCCCAGTTGTCCAACAATAAGATATTTCTTATTGATCTTTCTTGTTATTTTTATGGGGAGGATCTTTGTCTATCGAAGCAAGGATACTTTACTCAACTGATATAAGGTATTTAAGACTGAGCTTTGGCTTAAAGGATGGGTATGTTTATAGGAAAATGAAAATCTATGCATATATCTATAACTCTGAGCAACTATTTACATTTCAGGGTTTGGTTTTCCATTTTAAGGGTTTTGTCTAGGCATATATGTTTGTTGCAATAGAATAGGAAATGCCTAGCTTTACTCCCGAAGTGAGAAAATCTAAATGGAACCGTGGCATATATGTGCATTTTTTTTTGGATTCCTAGCTGATTTATGAAAGTGTTGCCTCCTCAAGATTCATGATCTTTCTATTCTTTGCGGATCAAGGAATTTTGTCCATTTATGGTCCTTAGACTTCATGATCTTTCTATCCTTTACAGATCAAGGAATTTTATCAATTTTTTGCAATGCTTGGCAAGGGTACATACGCCATATTTATTAAAAATATTGAAAACAAGCAATGAATTCATGCAGAAGGTACATACATGTTATTAATTTAAAAATTAGTCAATTCTCCACTGTAAATTAATCAAATCATGAACATTAGAGTGTTTTCTCCACATAGTTTCCATAATAATTTCAATGAATCAGTGTTTGGAAGCACATTTTATGTTTACCATTTTTATATTCATTTTTAATTTATTTATTTAATAGGTGCAACTGAGACTTGTTTATTTATTTAATAGATGTAGTTAAATATTTTTTATTTCTGTAATTTTTTTTGAAATTAGTGGAACATATTTAAAATGGGTATTCGTCGCCTATTGAGATTATTATGATTAATGTGAGTCATGTTTCAAAGTTTTTTGGGTAGTAAAAATAATAAACCCAGATATTCCAATCATCTTTTCGAATCCACCTGTTGATGTTGTTAACCACATCTAATGTGAGTTAAATTATGATCTCCATATATCAGTTTTGTCGAATACTAACCTAAAGACCATCATGCCTAATTTCATGGAGGATTTATGGATACATATGTAATTCGGGAATTTACAGAGTTGCCTACTGGTTTTTTAAGCCCAACATTGTCTATCACATCCCTAGTTTGAATCCTCTCTATGAAAATAGAGCTCAATGATGCATTAATGGCATGATAGCATGTGTGTTTTTTGTGGGTGGTGGGGCTGAGGGTGAACCCAATTTGTGGAAATGGGTGATAAAGCAATGACTTTGGAAGCCATTAACAAAGAAGTTGTAGATTTGGTACACATAAGTTGTATGCCTTTTGTGTCTTTTGTTTGGTGTTTCTGTGGAGCTTTGAGATCAATTTTTGAGGTTTGTGAATGCATAAAAATATTCCTATCAAGGAGTTTTTTGAGAATCTGAGACACTACAGGGAGGGGTTTGTGTTAAGCCCTAAATAGTGGCTCATTACCTTTTAATTGGGGCATATTACATTAGTAATGTTATTTTATTTATGTCGCCTTTAGTCCAATTAGTTGTAATTATGCCTCCTAGTATCCTATATATATCAAGGAGACATTTTCATTTGGAATCATCTTGTAATTGAACATTTATGTGGGAATAAGGAGGTTGCCCCCTCGAAGAGGCTTATTATCTGAATTTCTCTCTTTTTCAAGGATTTGAGTACTTATTCTGAGGTTCTTCTATGCTATATTGATATTTGGTTCCTAACATATGGTATCAGAGCTCAAGGTCTTGGGGTTTCACTCTGTTACATCTGAGACACCTTGGAATTTTCGCTATAACTTTTTTTCTACAACTATTTAGATGGAACGGCTTGGATGATATTTATTATACAGATCAAGGTAGGTTGGGTTAAAATTGCAGCTTCTGAGGCCATATACTTTCGTAGATACAACCTTTCTAATATAGGGTTCTGGAATCATCCTGAATTGAGTCATTGTGGACTTTTCGCTATAAAAATTTTCTGTAATGTTTTAGACTCTGAACTCCGAAGGATATTCACATAAATTAGTAAGGTATTTGTGGTAACAATTTCAGCTTCTGGGTCAACTTACATTTGTAGATACACCCTATGGAAGATAAGGTATCTGACTAGTCCTATTGACTAGTCTCAAGCAAGTGTTCCAGGTAAAAAAATAATAACTTCTTCCTAGAGTATCCAAATTGAGTGATACTAGTTGCATTGGATAGTGGATAGACCATAGTAGTTATGGTACAAGTTTTAGAATTTTATATCAATCATTTTGTGCGGGGCACGTTATACAAGTGAGATCTCCTAGAAAGGAAAAAAAAAAAAACAACAAGTTGTGGGCAAGTTACCGTAAATTCCACTTGGCACATCCAACTTTCATCAGACCTGTGGAATTGCAGAGAAGAAATGTTAGAGACCTACAAAAAATAAAATTTCATACTCAGAAGGGCCGAAATTTTGGATATACAATAAAATGAAGATTGTCTAGTAGAACCACCTCAAAATCAAGGATTAGAGGGATACTTGGCCAACATGCCACCAAAAAAGGGAACTTCTACACCAAATATTCCCCCAAACAATCCTACTTGGACTCTTGATAAAGGTGAAGAAATGTGTAGGGACATAAATGATTTACAAAAGAAGACAATAACAAAAGATGAACTACAAGAGATGGAAGCTAAGTTGGAGCCAAATATGGATGGTTTAAAAGAGGAGATCATGGAAGGATTGAAACATTTCGTATTAGAGAGGACACCTTAAAGTGAAAATGTATCCCATGAAATTCATGATGAGGACACAAGGAAGGTGAATCAAGAATGGAGAAACTCCAACTTTGGGTTGAAGACCAACCATGTTCCTAAGATCGATATGAGGAAGTTTGATGGCAAGGACCCTATCACATGGATACTTCAGATGGAGCAATTCTTTGATCTACATAATGTGCCACATACACAAAATGTATGAATTGCTTCTTTATATTTAGAACCCAATCAATTTGTATGTCATCGATGGCTTTGTTCTTGCAAACCACTCGTCACTTGGACAATTTTCACGGAAGAAATGATAACACACTATGAGGATACAAGGAGCAATACCTTCTTTAGCCAATTGATAAATCTCAAGCAAAAGGGTTTAGTTACAGAGCACTTTGAGAACTTCCAAAGATTGAATATAAAGGTAACAAATATTCCAGATGAGCACTTGATTGATGTATTCATAGGAACTTTAAGAGATAAAATTCAACATGAGGTTCGCCTTTGGGAACCCAAATCGTTGGAGAATGCATTTAGGGTGGCAAGAAATGTTGAAAGTAAAAATATGGCTATGGCTACTAGAAGGACCAATTCTAACACCTATAGAGAGAATAATGCTCCTTCTTCTAAAACACCTCAACCTACAAGGTTGACACCTCAACAATTGGAGGAAAGAAAAGC
>ML778684.1:284378-294947 GCA_009831015.1 Picea engelmannii
ATGGTGGGGGGGGGGGGTCCGGAATGAGGCATTTTTCTTTGGCGGGCCCTATCCCAACGTGTCATCCATCCATTGTGCCCGATCCTCCATCACCTTTTCTGCATTCTTCATCCACCTCTGTGCCACTCATTCCCTTGTCTTTTCGTCCCTGAGCCACATCTCGCCCACCACCCGTCCATGAATAAACAGACTCGGGATAAAAACATTAGTTTAAGAATGCCAGTAATAAAATTTAGTATAGGATAATTTAAAATAAAGTGGTTAGACTAACTATTAATTTATTAATTATTAATTATTAATTAATTAATTAATTAATAGTTAAGTTAGTTTAGTAACTAGGTTAGTTTCTATTAATTAATGTTAAATAAAACAATATTAAAATAAAAACATAAAAAACCAAACATTAAATAAATATGTTAAAAAATTAAAACAAAAAACAATAAAAAACAAATTAAAAAAAAAACATATGATATACACGAAACATATAACAAACATAAAAATTTTCAAAACAAAAACAAACGTAAACAAAACATAAAACATAATAAAAAACATAAAAAAACAAAATATAAAAAATAAAAAACAATAAAACAAAAACAAAAACTACCCTAAGTCTACCCTCCCGTACCCACATCATACCCCAAACAAATTAAATCAACGGAGGTGAAATTTTCCGGACCCCCCCCCCCTCTCCATCCGAAGTTTAACGAGAGGGGGGGGGTCCAGAATGGTTGTATTCCAAAACCATTCATTGGACATGTGTCACCCCCACATGCCAGCGAACCCCCCCAAAAAAAACCGCTTACCACCTCAGGGGGGTCCGGAATACCACCCATCATGAAAAAACCGCATTTAATTTATTTTTTTTGCCTATTTTCGCCTGTTTAGCATGTCTTCGTCCGAGGCTGTTTTTGGGCAAATGAAAACGAATTTTAAGAAACCGAGAGATTTTTTCTCTGTAATGGGATGAAGAACAAAAAACTCTCTCAGTTTTTTCACAGGTGCCACGAGCAGGGAGAATCAAAGCCATCTTCGAGGCCCTTTTTTCCAGATTTTTGCTTTTCTGTTACAGTCCTGATTTTGCGGGAGTTGTTACAGCCAGCTGGAGACGAATTTGGCGAAACCTAAGGAGGTTTTTGTCCAGCACATGCCCATCTCCAATAACCTCCTTCAGTTTTTTCCCAGGCATCAGTGTTGAAGAGAAACAAATGTCTATTCGGACCCCTTTTTTGCATAAATTAGGCTCGTCTTTCATGGCAGGCAGTTCCAGAATTTGGGGGATTCGTGGTTATTTTTGGCCGAGGCGGTTAAACCGACTGACACAATTAGTTGGAAGATCTCCCCTATTTATTCAGAGATGATTTTTAATGTAAAGGTTGTTGATCTCCGTAACACCCCCTAACAGGCGAATGTCGTGCAGGTGTTACTACGCGGAATCACATACTCGATAGATAATTAATCACGTACATTTACGCAGTGAAATACATTTAATCTCAGAGTACTCATAAGGGACATTTTAACATAATATTCCACGACACATACATTAATCCCAATACTCAGCAGAATGCATGATCATTTTAATACACAGAGATACAAAGCATATTGATAAGATGTGATAAAACATAGATAAACACTTATCTTGTAACAATAGCGAGATCCACCAACCAAGTACAGGCCTTCCACGAACCTCCAAGCCTTATACCACACTGTTCATCAGCTCAACAGTGGGTCACCCTCGATCTGGGACCGAGCTCCACCCCAAGGCAAGGAATCCTAACTAGGCTAGGGTTACAGAGAAAACCACACTTAGAATCTGGAAGGATTCTCTCTAGGATGCCATCTTACGCCCACTACTCCCAGTCTCTCATTCCCCACATGCATGTTCCGCCCAGGAGTATACACCTTCACAAGAACAATCCATCGGTGCTAACCTCCCTCTCTGGGCCTCGACAACAGGACGGATCAGGAAGTCTCAGAGACTGTAGCCGGTGTTGGACACTCTCTGGAAGAACCTCTTCCTACAACATCCACTTCCCTCACCCGGAGAGAGATCACACACAGGCTCCATTACCACTTTCCCTGGACAATAATTCACGTGCAGTCCATCCCTGCTTGTCTACACAGTCAACCGGGAATACAAACTCGGACCTCTCGAAACAAGCTCCCCCCTCGCAATTGGGTCTCATGGTGTTCCTTTCCCCCCCTTGGTCGAATGGCGTTTTCCATCCGTCCCGCCCCGGATAGACTCATGCTCTGGTGTCGAGAATGTGTGACAGACAATCCACGCAAGGGTCAATGCAGGTTCAGAGGGTTCAGAAGATGTACGGGGTGTTTCTGTCGGGGTCAGATCTGTTCCTCCTGGCAGTCCATGAGTCGAACTAGAGAAGAGAACCCCCAACACGGCTCATCACGACTCACGCGGCTTTTATTGCATGGTCAGGGTGGACACTGTCGCCCATACGACTGCATGCGTTCCGTAACATGCGTGCTTCCCACCATTTGGAAATCACATGTCATTCAAAAGGACTTAGGTTAACACATATCTTTTGGAATAATATTAAAATATTATTCCCAAGGCTTAAGTCTTCTAGGCTCCACACTTAGCCCCTAATCCCTTTCCCCCTATGTGGATGCTCGGTCCCCCTTCACTCATTCATCGTGGTCGGTCTGCACCTAGTGGTGTTTATATTTTATTAATCATTTTGCATATATATATATATATATACAAATACATCAGCAGGCTCCTGGCCTCCAACACTTAGGCTTCCTGATCTATCAACACATAAGCCTACCAGCTTATACAAAACTTGGCTCGCCAGCCTATAAAAGATAATTACAATTCCTTTCAAAACATGGTTTACAATGGGGCTCGGCCTTGGGGACACTACAATCCCCCTCCCCTTATTTTTGCACTGTCCTCAGTGCAGCTTACACAGCATCTACGTACCTTTCAAAATTTCAAAAAGATGCGGGTACTCTGCCCGCATAACCTCTTCATGCTCCCATGTCGCGTCCTCAGGACCGTACCAAGTCCACTGGACCTTTACAAGTTATATAGATCGATTCCAGAGTTGTTTGCTTTTCCTGTCCAATATGCGCACAGGATGCACTTGCAGGACACCATCTAGTTCCCCCTGAATCACATTCCAATCGATAACATGATTAGCATCAGGTACATATTTCTTAAGCAGTGAAACATGAAACACATTATGTACAGTCATAGATGCAGGTAATGCAAGCATGTATGCAACTGGCCCAATCCTTTCCAGGATCTCAAATGGCCCACAAAATCTTGCTGCCAACTTGGCGCAACTTCCCAATTTTAGGGAGCTCTTGTTAGCTTTCACTTTTAGGAAAACATGGTCACCCACTTTGAATTCTCTATGGGTTCTGTTACTATCAGTGTAACTTTTCTGCCTGTCTTGGGCAGCCTTCAGATTCTGTTTGATTTTTATCATTTGATCCTCCATCTCCTTGAGTATTTCGGGTCCAACTACTGCTCTGTCAGCTGGATTACCCCCCAGCTCACTGGAGTGTTGCACTTTTTTTCATAAAGTGCCTCGAATGGGCTCATCTTCAATGATGCATGGTACCCATTATTGTAAGCGAATTCTACCAAATGCAGGTAGTCTTCCCAACTTGATGGTTTATCCATCACATACATTCTCAGCATGTCTTCTATTACTCTATTTACTCTCTCTGTCTGTCCATCAGACTCAGGATGATATGATGTACTAAAGTTAAGATTCGTTCCGAATCCCTTGAACAGTCATTTCCAGAAATTCGAAGTGAATTTCGGGTCTCTATCAGACACAATTGTCTTAGGAATTCCATGCAAGCGTGCAACTTCCTTTAAAAATATATCAACAACATCTGCTGCTCTATGGGTGGTTTTCAGTGGAATAAAATGGGCAGCTTTAGTAAGCTTGTCCACGACCACCATGATTGAATCATGTTGCTTGCTTGTTCTGGGTAATCCTGTGATAAAATCCACTGTTACCACATCCCATTTCCACTCAGGAATAGGTAAAGGCTGCAACAACCCAGCTGGGTGTCTATGCTCAGCCTTAACCCTCTGGCATTCCATACATCTGGCGATGTATTCAACAATTTCCTTCTTCATACCTGGCCAAAAATAATGGCTTTTGACTGCCGCCACAGTCTTCTGATATCCAGGATGACCAGCATAAGTCACATTATGCATTTCTTTTAGAATTGCCAGCTTCAATTCTCTGTCATTAGGTACATACGCCCTGTTTTTATATAGAAGTAACCCATCAGTTCCTAAGGTGTAACTTTCCTGGGTTTGTGGTTTCTCATGCTGTTGTAGCTTTGCTACAAATCTTTTGTACCGCAAATCAACATTTGTAGCTTCGAGAATTCTGTCTTTCAACTCAGTTCTATACATGCTAATGGTTGTAGCATGTAATTCATGCACTTTTCTGCTGAGTGCATCAGCCACTTTATTTTCTTTCCCTTTGATATGCTTGATATCAAAGTCATATTCGCACAGAAACTCCAGCCATTTAATTTGCCTGGCATTTAAGGTTGGCTATTCAAATAAATATTTCAGACCGTTATGGTCTGTTCTTAACTCGAATCTTTTGCCCATGAGGTAATGTCTCCATTTCCTCAAGGCGTGGATGATTGTTGCCAGCTCTAAATCGTGAGTGGCATAGTTCTTCTCATGTTCCTTCAATTTCCAGGATTCATATCAAACTACAGATCCTTCTTGGCTAAGAACTCCTCCCAGCCCCTCCCTACATGCATCTGTGCACACTACATAATCCTTGTCTAGATCTGCAATCTTTAGGATTGGAGCACTGGTTAGCAATTGCTTCAATTGCTGGAAGTTGCTCTCACATTCTTCAGTCCACTGGAACTTCTTCCCCTTCCTTTGCAAGGAAGTGATAGCATGAGCTATCCTTGAAAATCCGGCTATGAACCTCCTATAATAGCCTACCAGACCCATAAAGGATCTAACTTTTGTCACATTTCTTGGCATTGGCCATTCTCGAATGGCCTGTACCTTTTCAGGATCAACAGCAATCTCTTCTTCAAAAATAATGTGTCCCAAGTAATGGATCTGCCTTTGGTAAAAAGAGCACTTGCTCAGTTTTGCGTACAGCTGGTGTTCTCTCAACACCTGCAACACCATTCTCAAGTGTTGTTCATGCTCTTCCTCTGTCTTGGAATACACCAAAATATCGTCCAAGAAGACTATGACAAACTTGTCCAGATATTTTCTGAAGACTCCATTCATTAAGCACATGAAGACAGCAGGTGCTTTGGATAGTCCAAACGACACCACTGTAAATTCATAGTGACTGTATCTTGTTCTAAAGGCAGTCTTGCTAATGTCTTCATCCTTAATCCTCACTTGATGATATCCAGATCGAAGATCTATTTTCAAAAATACTTTCGCATCCTTTAACTGATCGAAGAGATCATCAATCCTGGGCAGAGGATATTTGTTCTTGACGGTGACTTTATTCAACTGTCGAAAATCAATGCACAGCCTCGACGTCCCATCCTTCTTCTTCATGAATAGGACCAGGGCTCCCCATGGTGACACACTGGGGCGAACGTAACCTTTCTTTAGTAGCTCTTCAAGCTGCAGTTGCAACTCTTTCAGCTCTGGCGTACTCATCCGATAAGGAGCTTTCGAAACTGGAGTTGTTCTAGGCATCAAATTTATAGAAAAATCGATGTCCCTCCTCGGAGGTAGTCCAGGCACTTCTTGAAACACGTCCTTAAACTCTTGGAGCACACTATGGTCTTCCAAATTCGATACTACATGTTGGGATACTTCTTCCACCCGAGCTGCAAACAATTGACAGCCCTTTCGGTAGCATTTCTTCAACTGCATGGCTGAGATTTCTCTAACAGCCACGGCTCTGGGAATTCCTTGGATTGTTACCTGATTTCTCTCTTCGTTCAGGCATGTGAACCTCTTTTTACGACAATCCAGAAGGGCATGGTGCTGGTCCAACCAGTCCATCCCAATTAAGAAATCATACGAGCCTAAAGGCAGAATGTTCAATTCAACCTGAGTGCTCATTCCTTTCATGTCCACTGAACCGGACTTAACCAACTCAGTGACCTTCCTCTTGGTCCCAGTGGCTAACTGCACCAACCAAGACTTCTCATGTTTGTTCTTCGTTAGATGCAAACTTTCCACCACTCTAGGATCTATATAACTATGGCTAGCCCCCGAATCAATTAAAATAGCAAGTGGTCGGTTGTTAATCATACCTTCCACTTCAATCATGTGCGATTGAAATTCTGCTTGCTTGTTGTCCAAGGCTGCGTAGATCCTCGGCATTCTGCTGCCCATATCTTCCATTGTTTCAGCTTGATGAACAGTATGTACAATTCTTGCCTTATCATTTTTATGGGGACAATCTCTGTACTTGTGGTTTCCTTGACAACCCCAACACTGAATGGGTGTATGTCTATGCCTTTGTGCACCCTCTTCAGTCCTTCTCGGCTCTCTAACCGATGGTTGTTCCTGACGACTGTTTCTGAAAAAGGAAGGCTTGCTTCCCTTCTGCCTCTGTTCTTTCTTAAACCTCTTCTGGTCATCCCAAGTCTTCCAAAAGGTAGGCTTTTCTCTCTTTTGTTCATATAGGCATTTCACTTTTCTGATGGTCTCTTCCATGGTATTAGGATCATCATATTGAATCTTGTCACTTATGAAAGGTGGTAGTCCACTCAGATACCTCTGAATCTTGACAGCCTCGTCTTTGATGAATGGAACATACTTCAGTAGTTCCAGAAAACTTCATTCATACTCATCAATGGTCATACTGCCCAACTTGAGTTCGAAGAACTCCTTCATCTTTCTGTCATAGTATCTTTTAGTCAGGTATTTCTTCTCAAAGTACCTCTTAAATTCCTCCCACGTGACCTCTTTTTCTCTGATGTGCTGCACCTGCACAAATTGATCCCACCACATGGATGCTTTTCCTTTCAGTTGGTACATTGCAATTCTTCCTTCCACATGGGCAGAATAATTCTACAGTTGGAAGTATTACTTCATGCCCAACAACCATGTCTCGGCATCTTCCTCCTTTTTATGTTCTCCATCGAATGTTGGAGGCTTAATCTTGTTCATCTCTCCTTTCAATTCCTCCCTTCCAGATTTTCGATGTTTTCTGGTAGGTGATGGGCTTGAACTACTGTGTGTCTTACTGTCAGAACGTCTTTGGGAGCGACTGTGATGTCGGCTACCACTCCTCGGTCTACTTCTTCTTCCATGGGTTCTGCGACTCCCCATCGTACTTGAGTCTCTTCCTTTCTCAAGTTTCTTCTCTATTCTTTCCATGCTTTTCAACATTTTCAAATTGAATTCACCCTACCGATCCCGGATTTTAGGAGCTTTCGGCTATCAGCTAGGCGAGCTTGGGCATCTTTCTGCAATCTTTCGATGAGTTGCATCATATATTCTTCCTTATCCATCTCTTTTTTGTGCCCATTGGAGTTCGATCCTTCGACCCCCAAGTTAACATACTTCCCTTCCTGTTCGTCTTCCATTTCAGGGGTAATTTGCACTCTTCCCCACTCCATACCCGGCATTGATTAACTGGAGTTCTGGCCTTCGTTGAACTCTGCACACTCACTGTGCAATTGAATTCACGATTTTTCAGGCCATTAGACTTCGCGAACAATTCACAATATTTACAAGCCAGTTCGAACAAAATAAAAGACATTTTGTTTTAAATAAGTTTCTTGTACTGGAAGTATTATGTATTTCTTTCATTTCTTTGCAATTGAGGCAATTTTTGGGACTTCGTAACTTCGGAATCTTGGTCCACGAAGATCCGACAGTTAAATATATGAAACACAAGTTACCCTTTTCGCAACTCACGATCTTGCGAGTTCCTGAGTCGAGGACCCTTGACTCATTTCCTCTAACCACCGATACCCGAGATGCGACACGGGCATGGCTCCCTCCTTGCTAGTGTCTTCTACGCATGACCGTAGCCTAAGTCTAAGCCTAAGTGTTAGCACTCTTCGCTACTCGCACCTTCGCGAGTTTCAACGTCGAGTTCCCATTCTCTTATCTCACGAATCCCCGAGACGTGAGAAGTCAACGAAGCGTTGACTCCTTTCCCTCTGACGACGCATATTCGTCCGTCAGCTGCCTAGGCCCACCTCATGGTCCTGCCACGTGTCCTCGGTCACGGCTCTCGGCGCTTCACTACTCGTGAAGTCGAAAACGACTCCTTTCAACCTCTGAACGCGCGATAGGTGACGGGGTTCCTGATCCAACGGTCCTCTCGTGATCTGGATCCAACGGTTGTCCTCACTCTTCGCAATTTCGTGACTTCGCGACTTGGAGCCTCCAACTAATGGGCCCTCACCCTGCGAACTTCCGAGTTCACGAGACCCGAATCTCGGATCTCTTCGGTGCTTCACTGACTACGTGATTACTGCCACCTGTCCTCCTCAGATGGACGGCTGCGATTCTTTCGCGACTTCACCATTTCGTGTCCTCGCACCTCGCGATCCTTGACACCAAATTCTCGGCTCTTCTACTTACGAGCTCCCGAGAGGCGATGTGCCACTTGGTCGCTTGTCGACTCCTGTGGTCCCACACCGTTCTCAAGTGCAGGTATCCCGATATGACGTCAGTTAGGCCCCACAACATGGAGCTCTCGCCTCTTCGCCACTCGTGAAGTCGATTGACTTCCTTTTCCAACCTTCGGTGCCCGAGTCCCCGATGTGGGTACTCTCGTGACACACATTCGATCCCAAACGGACGGTCCAGATCAAGTTTCGCTAGTGCAGAGCTTTTCGCCCCTAATTACTAAGGTTTTATCCTTTGGCATCTCCCGACAGATCCAACGGCTGTCGGGTTTTCCAACTGAAATCTGATTGCTCAGACGGTTTCTAACCTAACTCAGGATTTCGTGTATCGCGATTTCCACACTCCTGTGCCAATTCAAAAGGGATTTTAATCCTTGTGCACATTCTTTAGATCTGATGGTTACAAGGGTTCGCCTTCCCTCCCGACGGATCCTAAGGTTCTAACACCATTGGTGTAGAGACCTATCCTCCCGTGGCCATAGACCACATCGGCTGCAATTTCACTGCACTGCTAAACTTCCCGAGTTCTTAATAAAAACTCATCAAGTGTCTCCTTGACGTTTCGGAGCACACCAGAGTTCGAAATTGATATTCTCGACTAAATTCCCCTCCCATTCTCGATCCAAAGACTGCTCCACTGGCCCATCTAGGCTCAGTGTCGAAACCTGGCTCTGATACCAATTTGTAACACCCCCTCACAGGTGAATGTCGTGCAGGTGTTACTACGCAGAAACACATACTCTGTAGATAATTAATCACGTACATTTACGCAGTGAAATACATTTAATCTCATAGTACTCATAAGGGACATTTTAACATAATATTCCACGGCACATACATTAATCCCAATACTCAGTAGAATGCATGATCATTTTAATACACAGAGATACAAAGCATATTGATAAGATGTGATAAAACATAGATAAACACTTATCTTGTAACAATAGCGAGATCCACCAACCAAGTGCAGGCCTTCCACGAACCTCCAAGCCTTAGACCACATTTTTCATCAGCTCAACAGTGGGTCACCCCCGAGCTGGGACCGAGCTCCACCCCAAGGCAAGGAATCCTAACTAGGCTGGGGTTACAGAGAAAACCACACTTAGAATCTGGAAGGATTCTCTCCAGGATGCCATCTTACGCCCACTACTCCCAGCCTCTCATTCCCCACATGCATGTTCCGCCCGGGAGTATACACCTTCACAAGCACAGTCCATCGGTGCTAACCTCCCTCTCTGGGCCTCGACAACAGGCCAGATCAGGAAGTCTCAGAGACTGTAGTTGGTGCTGGACACTCTCTGGAAGAACCTCTTCCTACAACATCCACTTCCCTCACCCGGAGAGAGATCACACACAGGCTCCATTACCACCTACCCTGGACAACAATTCACGTGTAGTCCATCCCTGCTTGTCTACACAGTCAATCGGGAATACAAACTCGTACCTCTCGAAACAATCTCCCCCCTCGCAATTGGGTCTCACGGTGTTCCTTTCCCCCCCTTGGTCGAATGGCGTTTTCCATCCGTCCTGCCCCAAATAGACTCACGCTCTGGTGTTGGGAATGCATGAGAGACAATCCACGCAAGGGTCAACGCAAGTTCAGAGGGTTTAGAAGATGTACGGGGTGTTTCTGTCGGGGTCAGATATGTTCCTCCTGGCAGTCCGTGAGTCGAACTAGAGAAGAGAACCCCCAACACGGCTCATCACGGCTCACGCGGCTTTTATTGCATGGTCAGGGTGGACACTGTCACCCATGCGACTGCATGCGTTCCGTAACGTGCATGCTTCCCACCATTTGGAAATCACATGTCATTCAAAAGGACTTAGGTTAACACATATCTTTTGGAATAATATTAAAATATTATTCCCAAGGCTTAAGCCTTCTAGGCTCCACACTTAGCCCCTAATCCCTTTCCCCCTCTGTGGATGCTCGGTCCCCCTTCACTCATTCATCGTGGTCGGTCTGCACCTGGCGGTGTT
>ML778684.1:299441-315887 GCA_009831015.1 Picea engelmannii
CAAACATATCATATACACGAAACATATAACAAACATAAATTTTTTAAAAACAAAAACAAACGTAAACAAAACATAAAACACAATAAAAAACATAAAAAAACAAAACATAAAAAATAAAAAATAAAACAAAAACAAAAACTACCCTAAGTCTACCCTCCCGTACCCACATCATACCCCAAACAAATTAAATCAACAGAGGTGAAATTTTCCGGACCCCCCCTCTCCATCCGAAGTTTAATGAGAGGGGGGTCCGGAATGGTTGTATTCCAAAACCATTCATTGGACAGGTGTCACCCCCACATGACAGCGGTACCCCCCTCCCCAAAACCGCTTACCACCTCAGGGGGGTCCAGAATACCACCCATCATGAAAAAATCGCCTTTTTCAATTTTTTTTGCCTATTTTCACCTGTTCAGCATGTCTTTGTCCGAGGCCGTTTTTGAGCAAATGAAAATGAATTTAAGAAACCGAGAGAGATTTTTCTCCGTAACGGGATGAAGAACAAAAACCTCTCTCAGTTTTTTCACAGGTGCCACGAGCAGGGAGAATCGAAGCCATCTTCGAGGCCCTTTTTTCCAGATTTTTGCTTTTCTGTTACAGTCCTGATTTTACAGGAGCTGTTACGGCTAGCTGGAGACGAATTTGGCAAAACCGAAGGATTTTTTTGTCCAAAACATGCCCATCTCCAATAACCTCCTTCAATTTTTTACCAGGTGTCAGCGTTGAAGAGAAACAGATGTCTGTTCGGACCCCTTTTTTGCATAAATTAGGCATGTCTTTCATGGCAGCCAGTTCCAGAATTTGAGGGATTCGTGGCTATTTTTGGCCGAGGCGGTTAAACTGACTGACACAATTAGTTGGAAGATCTCCCCTATTTATTCATAGATGATTTTTAATGTAAAGGTTGTTGATCTCACGCCCAGGAAGGCTATTCCCCGTAACATTTTTCTGATTCACCAGGAATACAAAGGGACTTTTTCACAGGATTCCTGTGTGTCGATGATTGGTGAAGTTTTCTTGCTTCGTCGAATGTGATTCTAATTAGTCTTCATTATGTTTCTCTCTTTCTAATTTTCAAAAGGAGATTTAATGCAGAATTTATCCCTGATACTCTGTGCAGTGCTTTTGAGCATCTTAATGTTTTCCTCTGATACTACAATGAAAAAATTCTTGGATGCTTTTTTGTTGTAGTTGATTATCTCGTCTGTTCCTCTTTTACATCACTTTATTTCTAAAGAATCCAACGTCTGCATTACCTTTCCCTATGGAATTACCTTATAGACATGTGTTCAATTTCAAACTTGTCACAGACCCCATAGCCCAATGGTCTTCTTTTGCTGTCTCAACCAGAAAACCCCAAGAACACAACCCTATTATGCATAGCTAGCCTAATATTCTTTTCAAACAAAGCTATATTAGACAGAGAGATCCCTCTCTGAGTCTTGGAGGGCTAGATCCAAGACTCGAAGTGGTTTTGATGTTGCCTCTGTGACTGTCATCACAGCCTTGGGCAAATTACAGAGTGCTAACAGTAACTTACCCACAAAGATAGAAGTCATGGATGAGTAGTCGTCTAGCTCCCCAGTACCCTGATAGTATCCCTACTCCAGTGTTTCCACCTCCGCTGGGTATCCATTAGTAACACTATCCTCCAAGGGTGGCTCACTATTGTTTACACCAAAAGGTAGCATGTAGTCCTTTTTGAGGTGGCCAGTTTGTTTGCACCAGGTGCATCAAAACGATATCCCAATATATTCAAGCCTCTGAAATAACCATGCCTCGCCACTCTATGTCAAGAATATCCAATAGACCCCCATGCACATCAACTTCCACAAGAATCTTTTCCATGCGATGGTCATTAGAAATAAATGCCTCCTCGTCAAGCTTAATGAAGCGACCCAACGTATTTCCTATAGCCTCCAAGGCTTTTTTGTTCCATAAATGTAGTGGCAAGCTAGGCAATAAAACCCAAAGATGCTGAAAACTAAAATATACAGTTGTCAAAACAAATTTTAACCTACAACGCTTTAACATCCATCGATCATGGATATCCTTGATGCACCAGTTACCCTCTGCAATATATGTTCCATCTTAGGTAGGGGGTAATTGTCTTTCTTTGAGCTTCTGTTCAGGTTCCTAAAATCGACACAAAGCCTGATTTCTCCACTTTTCTTCCTTACTAGGACCAAGTTGGCCACCCACTCGGAATATCTCAAGGGAACAATGATTCGTGCATCCAACAACTTTTTTACTTCCTTCTCCATGACGGGAAGCAACATGGGATTTATCTGTCTTAGCTTCTGCTTGAATGGCCTAGCCTCTTCCTTCAATAGGATCTTGTGCTCGATGACAGATGTGTCATACATATTGAGGTCTTTCTATGTCCATGCAAACACATAGGCGAACTCTCGTAGCAACTGCGTATATTCAACCCTCTGTTCTATGGTCAAACTGCTTGACAATTTGACGAATCTAGGCTCCTCCTGTGAACCAATGTTGCATTTGGTTGTATCGACATCTTCATTTGAGACCTTGCCCTTTACTGGCACATCATTCCCATTGAACAATCTTTCTAAAGGGACAAGTCCTCTCGGAATGTGATTGTTGGGCAGCTGAATGATCTGATGATTAGCAATTTTATTTAAAAAATCCTCAGGACGAGGGTCACCTTCCAGGTCGGGATCCTGGTCAATGTGCAATGCAGAGAATTCATCCACGGATTGTAGAAACCTTTCAATTTCCAGATCATCTTCGAACACCTTCCAGTGTTTGACATTGTCCGGTACAGAGGGCCTGTATCTTACTTCGATCTCACCATGGATCTTCGGTGGCAGAGGGACCCTGAACAGACTAGCCGAGACTGCTAAGGAGTCAGCCAAGGTATTGTCTTCCCTTGGGACAAAGGTAATATTGAAAGCTAAGAAAAAATTATCAATCAGGTCCCATATCTCGTTTCTGTAACTCCTGATCCGAGGATGCTTGCCCCGATAAACATTCCTGACCTGCTGGATAATCAATTCTGCATCTCCGAACACAGCCATCTCCTTTATTCCCATTTCCTTTGTAGCTCTCATACACAGAACAAGAGCTTCATACTCTGCCACATTGTTGGTGGTTTCAAATTCCATCTTGTATGACAGAGATATAGTCTCTTGACAGGGCGATATGAAAATCACTCCAACCCCTGCGCCCATTTCAGAGGAAGCTCCGTCAAAGAACATTTTCCAAACAGAGGCAGTTAGAGGGGGCATCTCCTGATTAAGAATGGGCATTTTTCTGATCTGTAAAGGGACCTCAGGAATTTCAGTGATCTGCAACAAACTAGAATCTAGATCGGTTTCAAGTGCAAAGATGGGGTGGTTAGTGGGGTCTGCTTCATCATTGACAATATAGGCCAGCTGGGCTTCTCTGTACAACCTCCTGTGTTCCCCCCCAAAGAATAGAATGGTGGCATATGTGAGATCCATCTGTAACGTTCCTCCCAGTATTTTAATCCAAGACCTGGACAACAACATACCAAATTTGGGGGGAACGTCAGCTACCACAATATCCATGACCACACTTTTCATGGGCAGCTGAAACAATGAAACCACCAGGTATTTGATGACTCCTAGACACTGCACCCTCCTTGAATCAGAAGAATACAAATCATGGTAATCTTTTGTCACTTCCAGTCCCAACTCTTCCATTACTATTTTGGGCATAAGGTTATGGGAATCTCCTGAGTCCATGAGGCAGTTATGTAGCACTTTATCATGCATGTTCAGGGAGGTGTAGAAGGGAGGGGATGAATCATATTTGTCTTCTACCATGGGACCTAGGATGACAGCTGGTTTCTCATCTTGAAGGTTCACTGAGTCAGAGGGAGGTTGGGGGGACTCGGATTGTAGCAGCTTGGAAAGGGACCTTTTGAAGTCCTCATTTTTAACTAGCTCTGAGAGGGGAACGAGAATTATGATCTTTTGAATTTCATGCTCAAAATTAAAGGAGGCTTAGGAGCTTCCCTTACCTCAGTGACAGGCTCCTTGGCTGTTGGAGAAGCACTTTGAGTTTTCTTTTCTTTAGTAGTCGCTGCCACAGACTTAGTAGGCCTATCTGCTATGAGGGGTTGGTCTTGGCTGTCAAAGGCTCCTTCTTTCCTTCTTGACCTGAGATTGTATCTGTTAGGGGTATGACCGGCCCTTTCTCCTTTACCCAACTCATGGATTTGAATGCTCATCAGGGATTCTTCATATGCAGATTGTGTCAAATGGGGAAAAGGAGGAGCTTCTTCAATACAGTGAATTTCAGGGCCAAGCTCGTCTATATCCTCTCTTTCCTCATGAGAATCTAGGTTGTTTTGGAGAGGGGTCTGAATCCTCTGATCATCCCTGTCCCTGCTCCTTTGTTCTCTAGGAAAATCCTGTGGCACATTGTTATTAGGCTTCCTTAAACCCCTAGTATCTGCATTTTGGGGATTTCTGTAAATGGGCTTACCTTCTAATTCCCACCTTTCCATTCTGGCAGAAAGCGATTTTAGTGCTCTAGTTGTCTCATCAGTCTGATGGGGCAGGGGAGAGGGACTGGATGAGGAAGCTTCAGGCCTACTCTTGGACATATTTCTATCACTGGCACTCCTGAGTCGATTCACTGCCAATACATTAGATTCTACCTCCATGGCTGCATCCTGCATGTGGGCCAACGTGGTAGCTCTTCTCTCTTTTAGCAGTAGGCAGAAATCAGGATCAAAAGCACTGGAGTAAGTGATCTTAGCCGAGGCTTCTGAGGGTTTAATCTCTGCGGGGATTTTGTGGTACATTTTATTGAATCTTTTGGAGAAGTCAGAGACGGACTCTCCTTCCTTCTTCTTCAAGGACCCGAACTCAGTCATGTAATACATGAAATCCTTCTTATATCCCCACTGCCTCAGGAAAGCATTATCCAGGGCTTCAATTCCAGCAATATATTTGAGAGCTAATCCTCTAAACCATTTCCTTACCTCGCCATCCAGGCTCTGGACAAAAACCCTCATCCATACATCTTCATCTCCAATGTTCAGGTTGTCTGCATAACTGTAGAAAGCAACCAGGTGTTCTTCCGCAGTTATGTCCCCTTCCCCGGTGAACTTGGGCATATATTTCAAGTAATCTCTAGCAGGGAAAGGATTCATGGGATGAGGTAAGATCAAGGGAGCATACCTAGTAGCAACTATGGCGTCCATTCTACTCAGAGGGGGATTAGCACCAACCATAGGAATATTAGGTGGAGGATAATTTGGAGGAGAAGGAGTTCGCAAAGGGGTTACTAAGAATGAGTCTCGAAGTGGAGTGGGAAACAAGAGGGGATTTAAGGAGAAGGCTAACAAGCTCAAGTCAGCGGGTGCTCCCCTTTGCACAGGAGTGGTTAAACTAGGCATAGGGAAATCTTCTGCGGTCTTGGGTCTACGCCAGGGTACAGCTTTAGGGGGGAGGGGAGTGACAAGGTCTTGTCCCTCCAGTCCCAGACCAGGAGAGGAAAACTCGACAGGAACACTCCCAAAATTTAGGAAACAGGAAACCGCAGAAACAGGCTTGTCGGGAAACTCAGGAGGAGAAAAAGGAGCTCCCACAGAAGGATATGGTGGATTACCTGGCTCGGTGATGGATGCTTCTTCTTCAAAGGCCTTTCCCTTCCTGAGAACCACTTTCAGATCAGCTTCAGGTGTAGCTAGAGGCAGCAGTGGATGAGACCGCATGTGTCTGCCTCTGAAAGCCACAATTAATAGAGCAGGTTCTCCCCAGCGGAGTCGTCACAATGGAGTCGGTAGGTGCACAGTAGCAATCTTGATAATTCTGATATCTGATGCACCTTCAGAATCAGTTGATCGTTGTTGTTCAATCCCAAGGAAAATATTCAACTTCGTCCCCGGCAACGGCGCCATAAATGTTGGCGACGGAAGTCACTCCTAGATTGCTAGCAGGCGCAGAGCCCGACGCCCATCAGTTTTATGTCACAATGGTTTATAGAAGGGATGACCGAATGGAAGCCAACTCAAAACAATATCATTCCAACTCCAAAACTAGGCCAGGCATGCATAGGTGAGTGAGGTCTTATATAAACTTCAGACAGTGAACTGTAGTAAAGGGTGAACAGGCAGAAGACTTATATAAGAGGAAAGCAGAGGTCTGTTGTTAACATCGGGTTTCTAACAGGCTGTGGAAGAAGACGTCCAAACGCAATATCATCTTACATTTAAACACAAAAGCCAAAGAATGCAATAATGCCACAAAAAATCTTTTATCATAACGTAATTGCAATAATTCGCGCGAATCAGTCAATCACAAACTCTCTTAGCATGAGACGAAAATTAGATGGAGTAAGAAAAATTGTCTGTCATAAAACAAGATATCTCATATACAGAAGCATAACCAGCAAACTAGAATATCTGTTAAAACTTTACAGTAGGGAGCTCTGCTCTACCATCGATGCTTTCAGAATACAAAAATTGAGTCTATATACCCAGGAAAAATCACCTCACAGAGGCATGCCCAGTCACCCAAGGCTCAGTGTCACTTCAGTCAAACTCGTACTGATGTCTTCCTTTAAGCGCCATCTTAACTACGCATGGCTCCTGTAAGGAGAGTAGTTGAGCCATTAAATGTTGGGCTAGCGTGTGCAGATTTCTCTGTTGAGTCGAGGACTTTGGCATGGTTTCTTTGAGAAAATCGATACACAGGACCTCTTCGGGAAGATGGCTTGCCAGACCCTCCATCCCCTCACTTAATGAATGAGGGGAGGTCTCAACCACCCGCTCTTGCCGTCATTTACTCCAGACGATAAACAGTATGGAGATCGGATCCAGTAGCACCTGGAGATCGCGACGATCCCCTCTGTAACTTAAATCGACACCTTGGCCTTCTTTACACAACTCTTTTCTTCCTCCAAATGACCACAGGCTGTAACCACAGCGCTTTCAGCATTCGCAAATGGGAAGGAGCTAATCCCTGCATTTAGAAATCGTGATGAGAAAAACGTCGAGACGGCACAATCTGGTGCCACGCGTCTCTCCAAGATCTAACGGTCTTGAACTCCCCCGATGCTGCTGTGGGCCCAGGTCCGGGACTCTCCCGGCATCTCGTGCATCGGAATATAACGAAGATATTTTTTGCACCTTGGAGTCGCAATGGGCGAAACGCCGAGATGGCTCAGTTTGTCGCCAAGTGTCCCCTTTGGATGGATGGCTAAAAATGCTTCGTGATACCGCGAGAACCACTTTCTGCGCTTTCAACGCTATCAGGGTTCGGGGTTTCTCGATATTCAAAGATATAAAACCTTCACCCCTCGAACTCCGGACTGTCGAAACGCCGACGCGACCAGATCTTGTGCAACACATCCTTAGGATGAATGGACGAGGGGGCAGTCGATATTTAAAAGGGAGCCGCCCTCATTTATAGGCTCGCTTGAAGTGACTTAGTGCTAGGACCGTGGGCTCGGCTCCAAAGGCGCTTTCGGCATTTCGTCGATCGACGATTTCAACTGCAATGAACAGACACCTCCTTGACTCTCAAAACCCCGATCCCCGATACACCGACTGGTATCCAACTATCCCAATGGGATCGGACGCCCCAAATTTGTCCTGAAATATGGGAGTTGTCCCTTGTGCTAAATCTCGGACAATACGGTAGCCCTGAAAACCCGATGACCGTCGATTAAATCTGTAGGTGGATCTCGACTGTCGTCAGCAAAACTTCGCCCGCTCGCTTGACTCGTCACTGAAAAAGGATTCTCACGTGCTGTGCTTGGGCGTTTCCTGTGCAACCTGCAAACCTGGGTTCTTTCGCACCCAAGACAAGAATAATCGCTAACATTAGGCTCCATGGGGGATAGAGTCGTCCCTGCGATGCTCTAAGAACTCCTTCTGCAGCTTCAGTGCCTTGCTATTGGGCTATGGAGACACTTATTAAGCCAAAAAACATACAAGAAAGGAAATAAACCAAGAACTAAAGGATAATATTTACAAACAAAGGAGCCGTCTGAGGCTCAAATAAAACATCGTTTCAGAAAATGCCCATTCACTGGGCTTTTGAAAACTTCTTTACTCTCTATATCTTGCAACCCGTACGTGTTGTTTGAGAAAACCTCGGAGATTTTGAAGGGCCCGATCCAGAGGGCATCAAACTTGTTGTGTTTTCCTTTGTCCTACCTGGGGGCATCCCACTTAAATACCAAATCCCCGATCTCGAATTCTTTCTTCCTGACCTTCCTATCAAAAGCCTGTTTGACCTTTTCCTGATGACTATGAGCTGTGGTCTTCACCTGTTCTCTGATCTGTTGCATTTCCACTATCTGATGAATCCTTCTGACCATATGATCTGGTTCTCCCTCAAAGTCTTGAAAGAATTTCGCCACATGTAAGGCGAGTTGAATAGGAAAAATCACCTATGTTCCGTAGACGAGCTGAAAAGGCGAGGTGCCCAGAGATTTCTTTGTTGTCACTCAATTAGCCCACAGGGAAAATTTCAACTTCGAATCCCAGGCCCTTTTGTTGTCCTCCAATAGCCTTTTAATGATCCTTATCGGGCTTTTGTTGGAGGACTCTGCTAAACCGTTGCCTTGGGGATAGTAGGGGGTGGAGTGAATTAGTGAGATCTGGAACTGTTCGCAGAACCTAATTAGAGGCTCAGTCCTGAAAGAGGCAGCGTTATCGGTGAATATCCTGATGGGACGGCCAAATCTGGCTATGATATCCTCCAGGAAGCTAATAATTACTTTGTGTGATGCGCTTCCGGTGGGGACATCTTCTATCCACTTGGTGAAATAATCTGTTGCTGTCAGAATCCATCTGTGTTGACCACTTGAGGGAGGATGAATTTCTCCAATGAAGTCCAACCCCCACTGCTGAAAAGGTGTTGGAGATACTATAAGCTTCAATGGCAGCGATTTGAGTTGTTGCTTTCCTGAGAACTTTTGACATTTGATGCAAGCTCTGATTCCTCTGCAGACATCAGCGAATAAAGTAGGCCAGTAATATCCAACCCTGAGGATCTTATGAGCTGTGGTCTTCCAGAAATGATTCCCCCCACAAAGGCCTTCATGGAAATCAAACATAACTTTCTGGGCTTCTGGTGGGTTCAAACATCTCAGCATCATCCCTAAAGGATCTCTCCAGTACAATACTTGCTCAATGAAACAATACCTAACCGCCTTGAGCTTTAAAGCTCTTGCCCTACTTTTACCCATTCCATCCGGAGGCTTCAATTCCTGCAGAAAGTACAGAATGTCACGATACCAGGCACAATCTGCCAGCGATAAGCCATCTTGAGAGAGTTGGCTAGGCAACTCAGCTTGTTGAGTTCTCGAGCGAGTGTTGATGAAACTAACTCCCAAGGCTTCACAATTGGACTCAGCTAGTAGCTTGGCTAAACATTTCCCCTTGACCAACTTGGTGGGCTTTATCTCTAGGTCAAATTATAGGATTTTAGCGATCCATATGCCTCTTCTCCCATCTACGTCGGGCTGTACAAGGATGTCCTTCACAGAAGTTGAAGGAACGTATGCAATTACCTTTGAATGCAAGACGTAAACTCTGAAAGCTTTGAGAGTTTTCACTAAGGCATAGGCCTATTTTTCCATGATTTCATACTTGATCTCTGTGTCTCTTAACACCTTGCTGAAGAAGTAAATGGGTTGCTCTCATCCCTCCTCATTTTTCTACAATAACACAACTGCTACCGTATCGAAAGAGGCAAAAGAAAAAACTAGGAATGGCTTGGAATAATCTGGACCAATCAACACAAGTGCCTCAGTTAGTGCCCTTTTTATTTGGTCAAAGGATTCCCTGAGCTCCGCGGTCCATTTCACTTCGTTTCCCTTCCTGAGCATGGCCGTGATGTGTTTTACTAGCTCGGCAAAAATTGAGACAAACCTCCTTAGAAAATTAATTTTCCCCAAAAAGGCATGAACCTCTTTTTTAGACCTGGGAAGTGACAAGGCTTGAATTGCCTCCACCCTGCTGGAATTAATTCTCACTCCCTCTGCTGATACTATATGTCCCAATAACTTCCCTTCCTGCATAGCGAACAAAGATTTCTTGGGGTTTAGGGATAGGCCGAACCCCCGACATTTCGCGAAAACTTTCCTCAAGTGGCGATGGTGTTCCTTGTCTGAGTTGGAGAAGACCGTGATGTCATCGAGATAGATCACCACAAACTGGTCCTCCTCCCCGATAAAGGCTATATCCATGGCTCGCTGAAATGTTTCTCCTGCATTCATTAGTCCAAATGGCATCTTGGCATACATGAATGTGCCCCAAGGCGTGGTGAAGGTTGTCTTCTCCCTGTCCTCAGGCATGACCGATATCTGATTATAGCCAGAAAACCCATCGATCATGGATATCCTCGATGCACCAGTTACCCTCTGCAATATATGTTCCATCTTAGGTAGGGGGTAATTGTCTTTCTTTGAGATTCTGTTCAGGTTCCTGAAATCGACACAAAGCCTGATTTCTCCACTTTTCTTCCTTACTGGGACCAAGTTGGCCACCCACTTGGAATATCTCAAGGGGACAATGATTCGTGCATCCAACAACTTTTTTACTTCCTTCTCCATGACGGGAAGCAACATGGGATTTATCTGTCTTATCTTTTGCCTGAATGGCCTAGCCTCTTCCTTCAACGGGATCTTGTGCTCGATGACAGATGTGTCATACATCTTGAGGTTTTCGTATGTCCATGCAAACACATCAGCGAACTCTCGCAGCAACTGCGTATATTCGGCCCTCTTTTCTCTTGTCAAACTGCTTGACAATTTAACGAATCTAGGCTCCTCCTATGAACCAATGTTGCATTCGGTTGTATCGGCATCTTCATTTGAGACCTTGCCCTTTACTGGCACATCATTCCCATCGAACAATCTTTCTAAAGGGACAAGTCCTCTCGAAATGTGATTGTTGGGTAGCTGAATGATCTGATGATTAGCAATTTTATTTAAAAACTCCTCAGGATGAGGGTCACCTTCCAGGTCGGGATCCTGGTCAATGTGCAACGCAGAAAATTCGTCCACAGATTGTAGAAACCTTTCAATTTCTGGATCATCTTCGAACACCTTCCAGTGTTTGACATTGTCCGGTATAGAGGGCATGTATCTTACTTCGACCTCACCGTGGATCTTCGGTGGCAGAGGGACCCTGAACAGACTAGCCGAGACCGTTAAGGAGTCAGCTGAGGTATTTTATTCCCTCGGGACAAAAGTAATATTGAAAGCTGAGAAAAAATTATCAATCAGGTCCCATACCTCATTTCTGTAACTCCTAAGTTGAGGATGCTTGGCCCGATAAACATTCCTGACCTACTGGATAATCAATTCCGCATCTTCGAACACAACCATCTCCTTTATTCCCATTTCCTTTGCATCTCTCATACCCAGAACAAGAGCTTCATACTCTGCCACATTGTTGGTGGTTTCAAATTCCAGCTTGTATGACAGAGATATAGTCTCTTGACAGGGCGATATGAAAATCACTCCAGCCCATGCGCCCATTTCAGAGGAAGCTCCGTCGAAGAACATTTTCCAGACAGAGGTGGTTAGAGGGGGAATCTCCTGATTAAGAATGGGCATTTTTCTGATCTGTAAAGGGACCTCAGGAGTTTTAGTGATCTGCAACAAACTAGATCCTAGATTGGTGTCAAGTTCAAAGATGGGGTGGTTAGTGGGGTCTGCTTCATCACTGACAATATAGGCCAGCTGGGCTTCTCTGTACAACCTTCTGTGTTCCCCCCCAAAGACTGGAATGGTGGCATATGTGAGATCCATCTATAACGTTCCTCCCAGTCTTTTAATCCAAGACCTGGACAACAACATACCAAATTTGGGGGGAACGTCAACTACCACAATATCCATGACCACACTTTTCATGGGAAGCTGAAACAATGAAACCATCAGGTCTTTGATGACTCCTAGACACTGCACCCTCCTTGAATCGAAAGAATACAAATCATGGTAAGCTTTTTTCACTTCCAGTCCCAACTCTTCCATTACTATTTTGGGCATAAGGTTATGGGAAGCTCCTGAGTCCATGAGGCAGTTATGTAGCACTTTATCATGTATGTTCAGGGAGGTGTAGAAGGGAGGGGATGAATCATCTCTGTCTTCTACCATGGGACCTAGGATGACAACTGGTTTCTCATCTTGAAGGTTCACTGAGTCAGAGGGAGGTTGGGGGGACTCGGATTGTAGCAGCTTCGAAAGGGACCTTTTGAAGTCCTCATTTTTAACTAGCTCTAAGAGGGGAACGTGAATTCTAATCTTTTGAATTTCATGCTCAAAATTAAAGGAGGAAATCGGCTTAGGAGCTTCCCTTACCTCAGTGACAGGCTCCTTAGTTGTTGGCGAAGCACTCTGAGTTTTATTTTCTTTAGTAGTGGCTATCACAGACTTAGTAGGCCTATGTGCTATGAGGGGCTGGTCTTGGCTGTCAAAGTCTCCTTCTTTCCTTCTTGACTTGAGATTGTATCTATTAGGGGTATGACTGGCCCTTTCTCCTTTACCCAACTCATGGATTTGAATGCTCATCATGGATTCTTCATATGTAGACTGTGTCAAATGGGGAAAAGGAGGAGCTTCTTCAATACAGTGAATTTCAGGGCCAAGCTCGTCTATCTCCTCTCTTTCCTCATGAGAATCTAGATTGTTTTGGAGAGGCGTCTGAATCCTCTGATCATCCTTGTCCCTGCTCCTTTGTTCTCTAGGAAAATCCTGTGGCACATTGTTATTAGGCTTCCTGAAACCCCTAGTATCTGCATTTTGGGGATTTTTGTAAATGGGCTTACCTTCTAATTCCCACCTTTCCATTCTGGCAGAAAGCGATTTTAGTGCTCTAGTTGTCTCATCTATCTGATGGGGCAGGGGAGAGGGACTGGATGAGGAAGCTTCAGGCCTGCTCTTGGACATATTTCTATCACTGGCACTCCTGAGTCGATTCACCGTCAATACATTAGATTCTACCTCCACGGCTGCATCTTGCATGTGGGCCAATGTGGTAGCTCTTCTCTCTCTTAGCAGTAGGTAGAAATCAAGCTCAAAAGCACTGGAGTAAGTGATCTTAGCCGAGGCTTCTGAGGGTTTAATCTCTGCAGGGATTTTCTGGTACATTTTATTGAATCTTTTGGAGAAGTCAGAGACGGACTCTCCTTCCTTCTTCTTCAAGGACCCGAAATCAATCATGTAATACATGAAATCCTTCTTATCTCCCCACTGCCTCAGGAAAGTATTATCCAGGGCTTCAATTCCAACAATAGATCCGGGAGCTAATCCTCTAAACCATTTCCTTACCTCACCATCCAGGCTCTGGACAAAAACCCTTATCCAGACATCTTCATCTCCAATGTTCAGGTTGTTTGCATAACTGTAGAAAGCAGCCAAGTGTTCTTCCGCAGTTATGTCCCCTTCCCTGGTGAACTTGGGCATATATTTCAAGTAATCTCCAGCAGGGAAAGGATTAATGGGATGAGGTAAGATCAAGGGAGCATACATAGCAGCAACTATGGCGTCCATTCTACTCAGAGGGGGATTAGCACCAGCCATAGGAATATTAGGTGGAGGAGAATTTGGAGGAGAAGGAGTTCGCAAAGGGGTTACTGAGAATGAGTCTCGAAGTGGAGTGGGAAACAAGAGGGGATTTAAGGAGAAGGCTAATGAGCTCAAGTCAGCGGGTGCTCCCCTTTGCACAGGAGTGGTTAAACTAGGCGCAGGGAAATCTTCTGCAGTCATGGGTCTATGCCAGGGTACAGCTTCAAGGGAGAGGGGAGTGACAAGGTCTTGTCCCTCCGGTCCCAGACGAGGAGAGGAAAACTCGACAGGAACACTCCCAAAATTTAGGAAACGGGAAACCGCAGAAATAGGCCTGTCGGGAAACTCAGGAGGAGAAAAAGGAGCTCCCACAAAAGGATATGGTGGATTACCTGGTTCGGTGATGGATGCCAATTCTTCATAGGCCTTTCCCTTCCTGAGAACTGCTTCTGAATCAGCTTCAAGTGTAGCTAGAGGCAGCTGTGGATGAGACCGCGTGTGTTTGCCTCTGAAAGCCACAATTAATAGAGCAGGTTCTCCTCAGTGGAGTCGTCACAATGGAATCGGCAAGTGCACAGTAGCAATCTTGATAATTCTGATATCTGATGCACCTTCAGAATCAGTTGATCGTTGTCATTCAATCCCAGGGAAAATATTCAACTTCGTCCCCGGCAACGATGCCAGAAATGTTGGCGATGGAAGTCACTCTTGGATTGCTAGCAGGAGCAGAGCCCGACGCCCCTCAGTTTTATGTCACAATGGTTTATAGAAGGGATGACCGAATGGAAGCCAACTCAAAACAATATCATTCCAACTCCAAAACTAGGCCAGGCATGCATAGGTGAGTGAGGTCTTATATAAACTTCAGACAGTGAGCTGTAGTAAAGGGTGAATAGGCGGAAGACTTATATAAGAGGAAAGTAGAGGTATGTTGTTAATATCGGGTTTCTAATAGGTTGTGGAAGAAGATGTCCAAACGCAATATCATCTTACATTCAAACGCAAAAGCCAGAGAATGCAATAATGCCACAATAAATCTTTTATCATAACGTAACTGTAATAATTCACGCAAATCAGTCAATCGCGAACTCTCTTAGCATGAGACGAAAAATAGATGGAGTAAGAAAAACTGTCTGTCATAAAACAAGATATCTCATATACAGAAGCATAACCAGCAAACTATAATATCTGTTAAAACTTTATAGTAGGGAGCTCTACTCTACCATTGATGCTTTCAAAATACAAAAAATGAGTCTATATACCCAGGAAAAATCACCTCATAGAGGCGTGCCCTATCACCCAAGGCTCAGTGTCACTTCAGTCAAACTCATACTGATGTCTTCCTTTAAGCACCATCTTAACTACGCGTGGCTCCTGTAAGGAGAGTAGCTGAGCCATTAAATGTTGGGCTAGCATGCGCAGATTTCTCTGTTGAGTCGAGGACTTCGGCATGGTTTCTTTGAGAAAATCGATACACAGGACCTCTTCGGGAAGACGGCTTGCCAGACCCTCCATCCCCTCACTTAATGAATGAGGGGAGATCTCAACCACCCACTCTTGCCGTCATTTACTCCAGGCGATAAACAGTATGGAGATCGGATCCGGTAGTGCCTGGAGATCGCGACGGTCCCCTCTGTAACTAAAATCGACACCTTGGCCTTCTTTACACAGCTCTTTTCTTCCTCCAAATGACCACGGGTTGTGACCACGGCGCTTTCAGCATTCGCGAATGGGAAGGAGCTAATCCCTGCATTTAGAAATTGCGATGAGCGAAACGCTGAGACGGCTCAATCTGGTGCCACGCGTCCCTCCGAGATCTGACAGTCTTGAACTCCCCCAACGCTGTTGTGGGCCCAGGTCCGAGACTCTCCCGACATCTCGTGCATCGGAATATAACGGAGCTATTTTTTGTGCCTTGGAGTCGCGATGGGCGAAATGACGAGATGGCTCAGCTTGTCGCCAAGTGTCCCCTTTGGATGGATGGCTGAAAATGCTTCGTGATACTGCGGGCCCCACTTTTTGTGCTTTCGACACTATCGGGGTTCAGGGTTTTGCGATATTCAAAGATATAAAACCTTCACCCCTCGAACTCCCGACTGTCGAAATGCCGATGCGGCCAGATCTTGTGCCACGTGTCCTTAGGATGAATGGACAAGGGGGCAGTCGATATTTAAAAGGGAGTTGCCCTCATTTACAGGCTCGCTTGAAGTGACTTAGTGCTAGGACCGTGGGCTCGGCTCCAAAGGCGCTTTCAGCATTTCGTCGATCAGCGATATCAACTGCAATGAACGGACACCTCCTTGACTCTCGAAACCCCGATCCCCGATACGTCGACTGGTATCCAACTGTCCCAATGGGATTGGACGCCCCAGATTTGTCCTGAAATATGGGAGCTATCCCTTGTGCTAAATCTCGAACAATCCGGTAGCCCTGAAAACCCGATGACCGTTGATTAAATCTGTAGGTGGATCTCGACCGCTGTCAGCAAAACTTCACCCGCTCGCTTGACTCGTTACTGAAAAAGGATTCTCACATGCTGCGCTTGCGCGTTTCCTGTGCAACCTGCAGACCTGGGTTCTTTCGCGCCCAAGACAAGAATAATTGCTAACATAAATAATTACACATCTCCATCAACCCGTCATTCAAATGTTTTAACAATTGTTTAGCAGTCAAATCATTGGGCAGGGGGGGTACCTTGTCCTGTCTGATACACCAATTTGGTGTATGGCTTGGCCGTGAAGAATTACACATCTCCCTCATATGTGTAATAAGAATAATTTTTTTTTTTGTTATTAATAATTTTTTCCCGACTCTAGAAAGTGTCTTTTAATTCAACAATATTTTTTTTACTTTAAATTGTTTTAACATGTTTTTTTTTAACTTTATTCATATATATGTATATGTATATAATATTAACATATT
>ML778684.1:318317-356031 GCA_009831015.1 Picea engelmannii
GGTTATATTCAACCATGGACATGTATAGTGAACCATGGTAAACCATAGTCAACCATATTTGTTGGTGGGCGCTATGTCAAAGGTTAGTGGTCGAATAATGGAGAAGCATAAACCATGGGAACCCATTGTAACCATGGACAACCAAAATCAACAGTGGTCAACCAAATTCAACCATCATTACAAGGTTTAGGATTAGTGGTTTAATGACATCAACCATTAACATGATAATGATACATTCAATCATGGACACCTACTCTAACAATGGTCAACCATAATCAACCATATTTATTAGAAGACATTTTGTAAAGAGTTGGTAGTTCTTTAGCAGGGTAGCATAAATCATAGAAAATGTGACCAATTTCAATTGTTTTAGTTATTATTAATATGTTCAAGGCTGAGGGTTATTGGGTTAGTAGGGTCCACCAATAACATAACAAAGGTACATTCAACCATGGACACCTATAGTATAACATGCTCAACCATATTTATTTAGAATATTTGGACTAGACTTTTTGTTATGATTAGGGTGTAGTATCATGCAATGGCGATTAGGTTACGGTGTAGAGAGTGTTAGTGTTAGTAGTGAATTGAGTCATAGGGGCCATAAGTCACAAATTATAGAGTGACAAGGTCACATTTTGAATCTTGAAAACATGTAGAAGGATACAACTCTATAGACTAAGTGCATTAGGGCTTGTGGAATGGTAATAGGAAGGGGTGAAGCATATTTGCAAGGTTAGGAATGTCAAAACAAATCCATGACATAAAGTTGTGTTTTGAGAAATTTAGAGTATAATTTTGAGGTGATGCGAACCTAAGAGTGCAAGGACAAAGATCGGGGATGGAGTAATCATGAAGATGATAAACTATTTAGAGCGACAAGGTAACAAGAATGCAACTAGGGCTGAAAATATATTCATGGATACAACAAGGCACATATGGAATAGATTAAGAGTAGAGCAATACATGGATAAAATGGGGAACACAAGTGGATTTAGGGCCCAAATGGAAAGTGAAGGAAATGATTATTATGGCAGATGGGAATGTAGGATTACATATAGAATCAAATTTTAGTAAAACTATCTAATGAAATTCGTTAAATCAACCTTCAACACATTTTCCACATAATCAACTTTCAACACATATCACAAAAACATATTTAGAAATTTGGTCTATGTTGGATGAGCTACTTGTAATAATAGACTTTTTTTTATCTTAGTAAACTCAAAAATAAGATTTCAATGTACCTTTTTTATCTTAGTAAACTCAAAAATAAAATTTCAGTAGATTTTAACCTTGTACAATTATTTACTGCAAACATATTTTTAGTAAAAGAACAGAAAAAATACAAACATTACACAGAGATTTTTCCCCTGGAAACCCATACCGAGAAAACCAACATATCATATATTCATACATAGCGATACATTTTTAACAATACAATATACATATAGGAGCCAACGGAATCCAAAACCCTAACCCAATGACTTGGATTAGTCAACAACCCTAATACCTTAACCGAAAATAGAAAACCATCGGCAAAAACCATGTGGAAATGAGGCAAACATGTGACATGTTTCCCGAGGAAAATAATATAACACATACCTAACATTCTGCCACTTGTTGTTTTCTTTGCACACATGGGGTTACAGGGTTACATAGTCACTAATCCAGGGCAACAATGCCCATGGATCCTCTAGACCAAGAGAACTTCTCAGTGCTCACAGATTTTGATAATGAATCTGTAACATTCTTCAAAGTGTCCACCTCCATCAGCAACACTTTCTTTTCTTCAACCATGTCTCTCACAAAGTGATATTGAATATCAATATGCTTTGTCTTTGAATGATAAGTCGGGTTCTTCAACAAAAAAATTGCACTCTGACTGTCACAATCTATCCTTACAGCTTGTTGTACCAACCCAATACTTGAACACAATCTTTGTAACCATACTTCTTCCTTACTTGCATGAGTGGATACCATGTATTCGGCTTATGTAGTTGAAAGCGCCACTACAACCTGTCTTTTGCTCATCTAACTGATTTCTCCTCCAAACAGGTTAAACACATACCCTCTTGTAGATCTCCTACAATCCAGATTTCCAACCCAGTTTGCATCCACAAAGACATGTATGTCCAACACTCTGTCCAATCTTGGTCTTCCTTGGTAGCACAATCCATAGCTAGCAGTGCCACGCAAATACCTAAAAACCATTTTTACTGTTGTCCAATGCTCCTTCCCTGGTTTTGTCATATACCTACTCAAAACTCCCACTGCATGTGCAATGTCTAGTCTAGTACAGACCATTGCATACATCAAACTTCCAACTGCACTCGCATATGGAACACAAGACATGTCCTCCTCCTCTTCATGTGTCTTGGAACACTGATCTACATATAACTTTGTACCAACAGGAATAGGGACCTTGATCGGTTTACATTCCTGCATTTTAAACCTCTTCAAAATTGTCTCGACATATTTTCTTTGATTTAACCCGAGTTTCCTCTTTTTCCAACCTCTTTTAATTTCCAAGCCCAAAATGAAATTTGCAGCACCGATATCCTTTGTGTCAAATTTAGAGGACAATTGGGTTTTCACATATTGGATAATCTCCTTGTTGTTTCCTATCTGCAACATGTCATCCACGTACAAGACCAAATGAATCAAATGATCACCAATTAATTTAAAATACACACAGTGGTCCTCTTTGCTTCTTGTGAAGGTATCAGATTTTTGACACCACATCCTTGGTGATTGTTTTAAACCATACAGGGACTTTTTCATCTTGCATACCAACTCCTTCTTTCCCTTCACGGAAAAACGTTATGGCTGCTTCATATAGATTTCTTCTTCCAAATCCCCATGTAGGAATTTTGTCTTCACATCCATATGTTCTACTTCAAAATCAAATGCAGCAGCACCAATTAAAAAAAAATATTATAGAACTTAACCTAGCATCAGGAGAAAAAATCTCACCAAAATCAATTCCCTCAACTTGGGAATAACCCTTTGTTACTAACCAAGCTTTGTATTTCTCCACTTTTCCTTCTGCATTCAACTTCTTTTTAAATACCCATTTGTTGCCAATGTGATTTCTTCCAGTCAGCAACTCCACTAGATCCCAAGCCTCATTCTTATCTAAGGCTGTGATTTCTTCATCCATGGCGTTTTTCCAGACTTTTCCATCCTCTGAAGCCACTGGCTCCCTCACAGTTCTAGGATCATCATTACTAATAGACAAAGCAAAATTTGAACAAAAATCAGATGGAGTATACCTTTTTGGTATCCTTCTTTCTCGAACATATCTCCTCAATATTGCAGTATGAGGATCTTCTTCTTTTGATTCTTGTTCTTTTGTAGAGTTTGATTCATCATCCTTTAAATCAAACTCTATTTTCTCTGGTTCTTCCTTACTCTGTAGGACTTCTTGTTTAACAACATCCTTCAATTCTCTAAATACCACATCTCGTCTATACACAACCTTCTTAGTTTCTGGGTTCCAAATCTTATAACCTTTGAGACCATCTTTATACCCAATAAAGATACACTTTTCGACCTTCTTATCTAGCTTACTCATGTTTTCCTTTGGAACATGAACACAGGCCTAACAACCAAATACCTTGAGATGTGTGAGAGAAGGTTGCTTACTAGTCCATACCTCTTGTGGAGTCTTGTCATCCTGCACTGATGAGGGTGATTTGTTGACCAGGTAACATGCAGTACCCACTGCCTTTGCCCATAATTCTTTCCCTAACCTAGCACCACTAAGCATGTACCTTTCTTTTTCCATCATCGTATTGCTAATCCTTTCTACAACTCCATTCTGTTGAGGTGTATATGGAGTATTCTTCTGCCTTTCTATACCACACTTCTTACGAAATTCTTCAGATTCATTCCCACAGAACTCTCCACCATTATCTATCCTCAACACCTTAATTATTTTCTCTATTTGATTCTCAACAAGAGCCTTAAACTCTTTAAACTTGTCAAAGAGTTCAAATTTCTTCCTGAGGAAATACATCCAAGTATTCCTCGAGAATTCAATTATAAATGAGACATAGTACACAGATTTTACCAATGATGGAACCGATATAGGTCCAAACACATCACTGTGAACTAGCTGTAAAATTCATTTTTCCCTCGTTGCACTAGAGGGGAATATTACCCGATTTCACTTTCCATATACACAATGTTCACATAAATCAAAATCCAAACAGAAGTTAGACATACCTTCAACCATACATTTACCATGTAGTAGTCAAAGACCCTTCTCTCCGATATGCCCGAGTCTTTGGTGCCACATCATAACCTTTTCTCTAGAGATTGTAGGAGTTCTTTCTTCTTCAACTCCAATATAAAGAACATTGAAACTATTACACCCATCACTAATAGTGCTTCCTTGCAGGTTATATAGAGTTCCAATCTGAACTCCCTTCACCAACACCATTGTTCCTCGAACCATCCTGTAGGTTTTCTTTTCAAATATTGTTTTTACCCCTGGATCATTCATTTTTCTTACATAAATAAAACTTATGGCCAATCCTAGGATGCACAGAACACCAAGTAGTGTTCTAATCCTTCCATCTATGAGCCTCAACTTGACTTTTCCTCGACCTATGATTCTGGTTGTCAAGTCATCACCTAGAAACATTACCTCCATCATACCTTTCATATTCACATAACCACTCCCTGTGGAGAGTCATATGAAATGATGCACCTGAGTGAACCAACCATGCCTCATGATCTGCATGTGTTCTTGAAGAAGCCTAGTACACATCCCCTCCTTCTTCCTTGGAAGTCTTTTCTTCTGTAGAAGGAGATTCTTCATATCCCTTCTTTTTCTCAACTTTGGATCTACACTCCTTCTTGTAGTGCCTTTCTTTTCCACATCTCCAGCACACCTTTACAAAATTTCCGAGAAACTTAGATCTTCCCTGAGACTTAGATCTCCCACTTGACGACTTGTATCTATTTCTTTCCTGAGAGCATCCTATTTCAAATAATGCATATGTGTTATGTCCTTCCATGTTCTTCTATCTCATCTCCTTCGACAACAAGGATGAGATTATTGAGGAAAATATATGAAATGATGTTACTCAAGCATTTTCAGACTCTTCTTCGCTAGAGAAAAGTAGACGGGAATATCACCCTATGTTTATAGCCAACAAAAATAACATCCTAACTCACAAGTATTAATTACGAGTGCTTAGGCTAGTCTTTTATCAACAAAAAGCTTACTGGAAATTTAATTTTTATGTAATTTTCTGAACATATCAATTGCTGAAATAAATGTAAAGATAGAAGTAAAGTCACCAAGATGATAATCAATACAGATGAGACATAAAGAAATCGTTTATTTCATTCAAATTCACCAAAGAGTCATTTTATTTACAAAATCTCATACAAAAATTTTGGACCAAAGTCAAACTTAGACATCCCCGATGGAACATACAAAAGGACCTCTGACAGAAAACTAAAACTGAACTCTAAAAGATGGATCAGCTTGCCACAGATTACTTCCCACTCAACTCTGCACAATAGCCTTAATTGTCAGTCATGAAAATTAATTCACAAACAGACAAGTCTACTCAGACTATCAAAGATAGATCAACACTTCTAAAAAACAAGTGTCTGAATGATGTGATTCAACCATGAATATTGTTGTCTACAATAAGACCCTACTATCATAAAAGAGAATTAGGCTTGTGATGAATAATGAATGAATGAAAACTGAACTATCTCAACATAAACTCAAAGAGCAAAGCTTAGAATGCTTCTGCTTCTATCATCCTCTTGTTCCTCCCTTTCCTTTTGCTTTTAACAAATTAGAATTGGTTGAAGTAGTTGAACAAGCTCATTAGTTAAGTTAATTAAAAGATTCAACCAACTTTTAGTTAGGGGTAAAAGTACTAATCATAATAAGGGTCATAATTAAATAATAACTAGTAGGTGGGACCCCTTCTGACTCCCATTAGCTTATGACAATAATAACATAATTATTAGTTAAGAAAAACACACCTCCTTGTGGCTCCCATCCACATATTCACATTTGTTAATTTAGCTCATGATATTTGAAATTATTTCCAAAAACATTACTCATATGTCCACAAATAAAATGTATTGTGCAAACATTCTTGAAGTCAACTGTCACCAACAATAGATAAAATAGAACTCAAAAGCCATATTTTCCGGTTTGTGAGGCCATCTTTCCTTTGTTGATGCTATCATCTTTTAGTCCTTCTGCACCTACCTTAGGCTGTGTGGAATCATTAAGTCTCATGTTGTTGATCATATGAGAACAATTGTCCTTCCAATGCAAGTGGGAGGACACATATTTGCCAGAATTATCTGAAGATGCGAAAGGGACAATAGCAGCCTTTTCTTTGACAGAGGCGTAATATACCTCTGTTTTTAGCTTTTTATTTGAATAGCTCATCCCTGCATGCGTGATTGATTAGAAAATGATATTTTAATTAACCATACATGACAACTCTTTAAAAATATGAAATAGATTTTGGCTCAACAATATATCAGACTCATGCAATCCAATCCATACCAATTGTTAAATTGTTTGTCAATGAGAAAGGGGTGAACAAAAAGTTCTAGGATATGCGAGGGGTTTGTATTGAGTGAAACATGATATAATGAGGGGGAAAATAACACGGTTACTACTTATTGACAACAACAATCAACTATAATGCAAATCAAAGAAACATCACTGTAATCCAACCAAGACATTGCCACTTCCAGCTACTTCACATAGAAATTCTTTCAACCGTAATCAATTTTAGAATAGGGAGTGAAAAATGAATATGGGAAGGCGAGGGGGTATAATTAGTGGAAAGAGGAATAATGGTGGGGGAAAGGAAAACGGATATTGCTCATGAAATCGATTAATTCATCCATATAATCATTCTATACAAGGAAATACACCGACCGAATGACCATTGACCCAACTAAAAACCATTGTCCATAGTCAAACAACTATGTTCATTAACTAGTCTACTGTGCTCAATTAAATCTTTAACCACTTTGTTTTGATTCATTTAATATCTGAGCAATCTCATAAATGAATACACAGTCAATTTCTTCACTCTGCTCATTGACTACTGGCAACCATTTTAATCATCAAATGTAGACATAAAAATCGTGCTTGATTTTGTTCTTTAATTCATTAAACAATTAAATTGCATACATAATGGACAGCCAACACAAGGATCCACATTCATCTTGCAAATATCTTGCTTGCCAATTAAACACGCTGATAACAATCATCATTCAAACTCAGAGTCTTCCGTGAAATAATCAAACATTCGACAAAACACAGTTGCATTTTGTGGTTGTACATGCCCAAATTTCCTTTGATTCTAGACATTCAAAATGTGGGGCCATCCCTCTAACACGAGGCAACAACAGCATACCCAGCCTCATAATACCATAATCGAAATGCAACAAAGCCATATCTAGAAAACTTTTGTGATTACCTCTGAGTGCGCAACTCCAGATACACAGTGGGTAATTACCCAAAAACCATGGTGCAACATTACCATTTATATTCTAAACACACAACATAGTATTAACTCAACCATTGTGTCGAGTTATCAATCCAATTAATATTCAAATGTCAAAAGACAGTAACTGTGTATCAACTGATCAACCAATTGAATGTCAAGCGAAATACTTGGACTATGGTAAAATTCAACAACCGACCTAACATGTTGTGGAAACCACGCATTGATGTGAAGAGAGGTTGCCACTTCCTCAAAAGAAAATACTGGGTTATCAACCATAAGAGAGCGACTGTGTATTTTGAACTGTCCAATTATCGACATAGGATTTCCATTTTAATAACACAGGCAATCACTAGATACCCAAAATCAACACAATTGTCACATAACCAATTGGGCGATCCTACATTTAAATTAATCGAGAATACATTTCAATCCACAATAACCCATAGTAAACCTAACAGGCTCGACAGTATTTTCTATAAAACCCTCAGGCTGGAGGAGTTAAGGGTTTGCTTCTTGGCCAACACTAGTGTCAACTCCTTTCAATGGTAAAACCTCTGAGACTAACGACACATACATAGAGAACACCACAACTTACTTCGTGGACAAGGTGATGAAAACCTGTGACATGAGAGGCCATAACAGAGGAATAAGGCTCTAACTCGGCCTGGTAATGATACCTAACACATGCAGGGTATAACCCTCATGTCTCTTCAGTCAAACAACCACAACATTGAGGTGAAGATAGGGCCAATAAAGAACAACATAACTCACTACGCAACCCTTTGTAGTGAAAACAACCCAATACCCAAATGTACAATGCGCGGTGACCCAAGCGCTTCCAATCATTAAACCCCATAAAATCCCACATACTGGATACAACAATACGAAAGTGTGAAGATAGCCAACCAAGACCAACAAATATCCTCCAACTAAACCAACAAGGACAACATAGATCTCTTGTGATTGTTAACGCCTAAGATAACCAGTAACACTATGACTTCAACATCATTGCAGAGAAAATAATCAACATTTCATTTCACAATCACAACTTTACATAGTTGCAATACTTAAGGAAGACACAAACCAATACTTTTGAGCCAACATCCATTTCATAACCAGAGTAGACTCGTGAAGGGCCAAAAAAAAGACATACCTGTAATCGAATGCCTTAAAACATGAGTTGGTCAAGCAATTCCTCCTTGCTAAGAAATCAGAGCATAACCACAGCAAAAATGTTTGAACAATAACCCGACTAGGGTGGCGGCCAATGGAAGGAGTAAAGGTGATGCGCAATAAATGCACATCACCTCCACACTTCAATTTCATTCAATTCTTAGTACACGCCAGCTACTAATAAAACTAATCATCCACTTTGAACCTCGCATCGAGACAAACAACCTTTAATTTCCAAGAGTTTCACCCACATCACATATTACCATCTCCACTATACATAAATGCATGTCAACTATATTCTATACAACCTCAATAAATCGCATGGCCATCATATGTTAGCTAAGATTTGCCACAATCTTTTTAATGCATATAGTATAGCATGTTAGCATATGATAGTTTCTCCTTTTAATTTGGGTTCACATTGCTTAATATCCTTTTAATTTCCTTTCATTTGTTGTTACTAACATATGTCTGTTGTAGGTGTCACAAGTAATAGATCCAAGAACAGACAACAATGATAACCATGAAAAACATTGGTATAAAACTTGAGCTTGGAACAGCAAGGGAGCCATGTATAATATGCCTGATCCATTATCCAATAAAACAAGATATCGTCAACCATGAAAGCAGTGGCCAACAATAGCATAACATCAAATAAGCACCATACTTGATCTTGAATCTACAAGGGGGTCCCACCTACTAGTATTATTTAGCTTTTATAATAATAGGCTTTAGCAAAACTCTGCGGGCAAAACTTCGTTGGGAATTTAATCATCAACAAACTAGCGACTCCACGAGGAAATTTGTTTTCAACAGATTTAGAACTTAGAACTCATGGTTTTGCAGACCAAGAGTAGTAATTTTAGAAGATGTAACCAGAATAATTATGCAACAGGGGGAAGTGAGCGGATTTATGGAAAAATGACCGAGAATTTGCTAATAACTCATGAAAAATGTTAAATATGAGGGGGGTTTATCCCTGTATGCATAATCATTCAACCAAAATCGGCTCTTAATTCAAGGAGAAAAATTAAATGCTCTTTTATTTTCAAATGGATGAAGAAGTGGAAAGAAGAAGCGGGAGATAACCAATCTCTTTATAAGACAGCAGTGAAAGTGGACAACAAATTCAAGTGTGTCATCAGGGAAAACATCATGATAGCCGTGTAAGCTTGATTGTTATTGACGAACAATATCTCGCAGGAGTGTCACTGTGGCGTAACTAATCCAACATCTTATTCATGACTAAACTAAAAAATGACGAAAAAGCAAAATCCAGCAGAATAAAATTGCAGAAATAAAGTGACAAAAGTAAAAACAATAGGAAATGCTTAAAATAGAAACGGAAATCAACTACTGTAAGTTGGAAAGGAAAAATAGTGAAAACTGAAACAGAGCTATATTACTAAAATACAGAAAATTCAGACAGCGTTAGACCTTTTCAAGTTGGTTCCATGTAATGCTTTAAGTGAGAATCGTTAGTGTTGTAGGAAAACAATCGCTCATGTAAGTCTTTTAGAATGTAATAATTGGTACCTAAGACAAAAGCGATCTTGAAAGGACCCAACCATAATTTCTGAAATTTTGAATGTCTTCCCTTATCAGCGTGAGTTGAATCCCATAACAAGACCTTTTCATTTACCTTGAAGTTGACAATCTTGACAGTCTTGCTGAAATCCTTCTTAACAATTTGTTGCCTCCTTTTAATATTTTCCAAGGCAAACATCCTTTGTTCTTCCAAATCTAGTAGTGCATTTATACTTTGTGAAACATCTAAAGAATTTAACTCTTTGATTTGTATCATCAACCTTAAGGAAGAAAGTTCCAACTCCGTTGGCAAGAGGGCTTCTTGACCATAAACAAGTTGAAAAGGAGTACAACCAATGCTTACCTTGGCGGTAGTTCGATATGCCCAAAGGGCGTAGGTGAGGAGAGTATGTCACTGATGAGGCTTATCTTCGATGAGCCTTTTGATGATTCTTACAAGATTTTTGTTGGTAGATTCGGCCTGCCCGTTTACTTGGGGGTAATAAGATGAGGAGGTGAAATGTTTAACCCCCAACTTGGCCAGAAATTGAGTCAGCTTAGTAGAAATAAAAGCGGGGACATTGTTTGTAATAATTTCTAATGGAAGACAAAATCTGGAAAAAATATTATTTTCAAGAAAAGAAATTACCTTATCATCTGTGGAATGCTTAGGTGGGACAACTTCAACCCATTTTGTAAAATAGTTTGTGGTTGTCAAAATAAAAACTTGTCTAGATGAAGAAGGGGGGTTAATAGGACCAATAAAATCCAATCCCCACTTTGAAAAAGGAAAGTCTGGTAGGACCGGTTGTAATGGCATGGCTGAAAGGCGTTCTTTCCCAACAAATTTTTGGCACTTGTCAAAAGACCTCAAAAAAACATAAGAGTCACGAAAGATTGAAGGCTAATAGTATCCTTTTCTAATAATTTTGAAAGCATTAGTTTTAACAGATAAATGAACTCCTACATGAATGAAAAAATTTAATGAGCCATGAGCTTCTTGCAACAGTTTATGTGTGTCTTCATTGTTTACACAACGAAGCAACACACCATCAACAAATCTTCAAAATAAAAGGTCTCCTATAATGACATATTTTGCAGATTCAAGACAAAGTCTTCTCCTTTGATGAGTGTCTAAGTTGTCCGGACATCTTTGGGTCTGTAAATAATAAACCAAATTCTTGTACCAAGGATGTTCAAACACAGGGAGGATCTGATCGTTAATATAAAAGAGGGATGAAAGGGAACTATCTTCTTCATCAATTTCTTCACCATTCTCAGCACGTTGAGCCAAGTGAAGGGCTAGGTCACGTCCCTTGATAGTGGTAGAAGTTATGATATTCAAATCATGCTCCTGGATCTTGTCAAGCCAATGTGCAAGTTTTCCTGAAGGATAAGTCTGTGAGAGAAAAAACTTGATACTAGGTAAAGGGACCTTTACCAACGTATGATTACCTAAGATGTAGTGGAAAAACTTTTCAATGGCCTTAACAAAAGCGAAAGCATGTTTCTCAATAAAAGAATATTTAAATTCATCATCAGACAAACTTTGACTCATGTAAGCCACCAGTTTTTCATTCACTTAGTCATCATGTTGCATGAGGACAACAGAAACTGCCTCCTCAGTTGCATTAGTATATATCATGAATTCCTTCTCAAAATTCGGCTTTGCCAAAACCGGTGCGGAACTGATTGCATTCTTAATCCCTTCAAAATCATTTTCGACATCGTCTGTCCAAGAAAAAGAATGATCTTGCTTAAGAAAATTATGAGTTGGTTTGACCATCACAGCAAAATCTGGGACAAACCTACGGACAAAGTTAATAACCCCCATAAAAGCTTGAACTTCTTTCTTGAAAGTGGGAGCAAGAAGATTAAGGATAGCAGCAATCCTTTTAGGATCAATTCTTATGCCTGAATTGGAGACGATGTGTCCCAGGAGTTTGTCCTTGGTAACGCCAAAAATGGACTTGGAAGGATTTAGAGAAATGCCAAATTTCCTACATCGCATGAGAACTTTTCTCAAATGACCAAAATGATCTGATCGGATTTTAGAGTTAACTGATAAGTCATCAAGGTAGATCTGAATGATTTTACCAATCAAATCGTCAAAAGCTAATTGCATAGCTCTTTGAAAGGTGGCACCTATATTAGATAAACCAAAAGGTATACGTTCATAAGCAAAGGTACTCGAACAAGTAATAAAGGTGGTTTTATATTTATCTGCCCTTTTGACCTTGATTTGATTGTAACCGGAGAAACCATCAAGTAAGGACATCATTTGTGACCCTGCAACTTGCTGTAAAATCATTTTCATGTTAGGAAGAGGGAAGTGGTATTTTATGGTAGCTCGGTTTAATGCGCGAAAATCAACACATAATCTGATCTAACCAATTGTTTTATGAACATGAACTAGATTTGAAACCCATTCAGAATACTTTACTGGAAAGATGATTCCAGCCTTCAAAAGTTTTTCCAACTCCTTTCTAATAGTTGTTTCTAGCTCAGGGTTAATAGGTATTTTTTTTTGGCCTGATTGGTTTTACACCTTCCTGGATGGGGATGACATGTTGTATAAGACCAGGATCAAAACCACGAATATCCTCATAAGACCAATCAAAAACATCTTGAAATTCACCAAGCAGCTTGGCAAACTTCACTCTCTCTTCATCCAAACATTTGGAAACTATTTTAACATTCTTTGGAGTCTCGAGTGTCCCAATGTTCAAGGAGACAGTTTCACCCACCTTCCTTTTCAACTCTTCTTCTTTTTGTTTCTCCTTGTTGCCTACATCACTCGAAGAAAATGAACTCTCTAGAGGAGTCAAGCCTTTAGGAATCTTGTTATCTTCTATGGATATAATTTCCTAGGCTTAAAAGGTTCATTTTGGATAAAAGCACAAATGCTCTCATCATTAGGGAAGACCTGCTAAGATTCTATATTGTCGAGGATATGTGGACAATACAGATATTGGAAGGTACAATCAGGTCTGTGTGGCAGAAGTTGTCGAGTAGGAGAAGCTTCAAAAATAGCTAACCGATCAGCCATTGAGTTTAGTTTCGTCTTTATGTGAGTGATATTGAAATATAATAGGTTCGAGATAAGTGCCCAAACAATTTGGGTGTATTGTTTGTTGCTAGGGGAATAAATATTACGTACAAGGTTAACAACAAGCTCAAAATCCCCAAAAACTGAAAGGTGACCACAGCCAAGATTATAGGCATTTTCAATGCCTAATAATAGAGCTTCAAATTCAGTGACGTTGTTTGTGCAAGCAAACTCCAACCTATAAGAAAAGTTATGAATTTTTCCTACACAAGAAATCAAGACAATACCAACTCCATTACCTTCATTAGAGCATGAACCATCAAAGGGCATGTGCCACATACCATCATCTAAATTGATTTGTTCCAAAGGAATATTATCCTCCTCAACAAAGATGGAATACACTCCTAAGTCCTCTTCGAGATAGTTTACATGAGGCTATGGGACACTTTCTATGTAAGGTGGTATCCTTCCTTCTCTAAGGACTATAACGTTTTTTTCCATTTCGAGGAACGGATAAATGTGTTCCTTCGAGTGAGAGGTATCCACCTGTTAAGGCTTGCCAATCTCTTCCCAAAATAATTGAATAATTTCTTATAGGCATATCAATTACCTGAATATTGAGGGTTGTCCTTATCTCAGGATGAGCGCACAAAACTAAAGTCACATCTTTAATATCACATATGGTCTTTTGTTGTATATTATTATAGGAGAGCATGCTTCTGGCATTTTCATTTATACAAGACAAGCCTAGCTCTTCCATAATAATCTTCAACATCACACTTGGGCCCGAACAGCCATAAATAAGGCAACAATGGGCAATCTTATCCATAATCTTTACTTAAATATAAAAAGGGGTATTTTTTAGAGGGTATCTAAAGTTATGTACAACTACTTTATTTACAGATAAATCCTCTTCGTTTACTTCTTCAAAAATATTGGCTACCACGGAATCTTTTCCTTCCATGAATTGTTTTAGATGCATCTGTTGTTCAAGGATGACAACCATGTCTAGGAGAGTTGCATCTGCTTTGATGTTGGCCAACTGATTCAAGATATTGTATTTGGAAGAGGGGAGAGGGGGAGTGATTCCTTGACTCTCAGGAACTTTAGGAACCTAGGGAGTAGTAGCAGGTGAGGATGAGCTCATGGTAGAAGAACTGTGGGGAGAATCAAATTTTCTCTTGGGAGCATAGGATTTTTTCCTAGTGTTGATGACCCTAACATCCTCTGAATCTGCAAATTCTAGGACAACGATAGTAGCTTCTGGTCTTTTACCAAATATCTTATCTCTGACACTCTTATTTACCTCACACGTGGTTTCCTTGTGGTGTTCCTCACAAAAGTTACACCAACTCCGAGGCAGGATAGATTTAGGCTGAAAATTGTTCTCAACCAGATTTCTAAAGTGGGGTGCAGAAGAGGATGAAGCTCTAGGGGTGAGAGGGGAGAATGTGCCCTTTCGCTCGAAATATATCATGCAATTGTTCATATATTGTACTAGTTGAAAGAGTGTGGACATGTTTGTCTTTCTAATTGATTCTCCCTGGGGAAGACCAGTTCTTTCAAGCTATTATTCATTCTCTGAGAAAGTATGCAGAGCGGAACCGAGATTATCAATGGATTTTTCCTCAAGCTTGTGACGGTAGGAAGAAGGCAATGCATTGTAGTAATGCATGAAAGCAGCTTGGTTCTGAGGGCAGATGAGTTCGAGGATTTGATTGTACAACTTGGTGAAACACAAGTTGAAAGACTTGATGGTCTCATCATCCTTATAGGTAACATTATTGTATTCCCTTAACTTCTCGACGGGGCTTTTGGATTGCCCATAAGTGGATCAGAACCAATAGAGTAATTCCTCTCAAGTACATAGAATCTTAGGAGGAAGGTCAAATAAGTTGGCCGCAACCTTTCCTTCCAAGGATTTGACGAACAAGTGCATGCAAGTGTCATTGTCGTTGGCCCCTATGTTATGACAAACATTAGAAAATTCCACTAGGTGTTTGTTTGTACTAACAATGTTATTTCTTGGAAACTTAGGCAAGTGATCTTTAAACTTCGGAAGTGGACGAGTAGCAGGTGCTAGGTTAAGAGGAGAGGACACATGCCATGGTGTGGTTGTGGTGTCTTCTTCGAATTGAAAAAGTCCATACTTTTTAATGACTTTAGTGGGGTTTGTGGTAGATTGTACAAGGATATGGTGGCTATAGAAGCTACCAATCACTGATGACAATTAAGATTGAGAATATGACACACTTCCAGTGCCACCAGAGCCTCCACTAGATGTCATCTTGTGGATAATAAGCGAGGGAAAGAAAGACGAACTAGATGGATAAGATAAAGTTCTCCTTAGAACACTTTGTTGGGCAGATAAAACAACGTTTCTCCTTCCTATTTCAGCAATAGGATTGATTTCAGGTGACAAGCCTCTTCTTCTTCTAGAAGCACGAGAATCTAAGGACATGAAAGAAAGGCCAAAACTGGAGAAAAGGAAAGGTTACTGTTGACTTATGGGTTGTCTACGTCTAGCTTCCATTTGTTCTTGAGCGTTAATATCTCGTTCAATTGTTGCCCAAGAGTGGTTAAGCTTAGCATGGGTGTTGGCAGTGTCTAAGATGGTATTAAACAGATTCAAAACAATGTTGGTCTGATCTTGAAGGCCAAGCTCAATATTGGGTTGCCTTGCAACAGGAACAGTCATTAAGAATCAATATAAGAAAAGAAAGATGTATTGATGAAAATCGAGTATAAAAATTAACCGAAGAGATATCGAAGATCTCCCCAGTATGGTCGCCAAATAAATGTTGAGGAAACGATATGAAATGATCCTACTCAAGCATTTTCAGACTCTGCTTGGATAGAGAAAAGTAGATAGGAATATCACCCTATGTTTATAGCCAACAAAAATAACATCCTAACTCACAAGTATTAATTACGAGTGCTTAGGCTAGTCGTTTATCAGCAAAAATCTTGCTAGAAATTTAATTTTTATGTAATTTTCTGAACATATAAGCTGCTGAAATAAATGTAAAGATAGAAGTAAAGTCACCAAGATGATAATCAAGACAGATGAGACATAAAGCAATCCTTTATTTCATTCAAATTCACCAAAGAGTCAGTTTCTTTACAAAATCTCATGCAGAAATTTTGGACCAAAGTCAAACTTAGACATCCCCGATGGAACATACAAAAGGACCTCTAACAGAAAACCAAAAATGAACTCTAAAAGATAGATCATATTGCCACAAATTGTTGTCCACTCGACTCTGCACAATAGCCTTTGTCAGTCATGAAAATTAATTCACAAACAGACAAGTCTACACAGACTATCAAAGATAGATCAACACCTCTGAAAACAAGTGTTTGAATGATGTGATTCAGCCTTGAATATTGTTGTCTACAATAAGACCCTGCTATCATAAAAGAGAATTAGGTTTGTGACGAATAATGAATGAATGAAAAGTGAACTATCTCAACATAAACTCAAAGAGCAAACCTTAGTATGCTTCTGCATCTATCCTCCTCTTGTTCCTCCCTTTCATTTTGCTTTTAACAAATTAGAATTGGTTGAAGTAGTTGAACCAACTCATTAGTTAAGTTAATTTAAAGATTCAACCAACTTTTAGTTAGGGGGAAAAGTACTAATCATAATGAGGGTCATAATTAAATAATAACTAGTAGATGGGACCCCTTGTGACTCCCATTAGCTTATGACAATAATAATATAATTATTAGTTAAGAAAAACACGCCTCCTTGTGGCTCCCATCCACATATTCACATTTGTTAATTTATCTCATGATATTTGAAATTATTTCCAAAAACATTACTCATATTTCCATAAATAAAAAATATTGTTCAAACATTCCTGAAGTCAATTGTCACCAATAATAGATAAAATAAAACTCAAAAGCCATATTTTCCGGTTTCTGAGGCCATCTTTCCTTTGTTGATGCTATCATATTTTATTCCTTCTGCACCTACCTTAGGCTGTGTGGAATCCTTAAGTCTCATGTTGTTGATCATATGAGAACAATTGTCCTTCCAATGCAAGTGGGAGGACACTGATTTTCCAGAATTATCTGAAGATGCGGAAGGGACAGTAGCGGCCTTCTCTTTGATAGAGGTGTAATAGGCCTCTGTTTTTAGATTTTTATTTGAATAACTCATCCCTACATGCGTTATTGATTAGAAAATGATATTTTAATTAACCATACATGACAACTCTTTAAAAATATGAAATAGATTTTGGCTCAGCAATATATCATACTCATGCAATCTAATCCATACCAATTGTTAAACTATTTGTCGATGAGCAGGGGGTGAACAAAAGGTTCTGGGATATGCGAGGGGTTTGTGTTGAGAGAAACATGATATAATGAGGGGGAAGAGAACACGGTTACTGCTGAATGACAACAACAATCATTTGTAATGCAAATCAAAGAAACATCATTGTAATCCAACCAAGACATTGCCACTTCCAGTTGCTTCACACGTAAATTCTTTCATCCGTAATCAATTCTAGAACAGGGAGTGAAAAATGAATATGGGAAAGTGAGGGGGGTATAATTAGTGGAAAGAGGAATAATGGTGGGGGAAAGGGAAACAGATATTGCTCATGCAATCGATTAAGTCATCCATATAATCATTCTATACAAGGAAATACACCGACCAAATGACCATTGACCCAACTAAAAACCATTGTGCATAGTCAAACAACTATGTTCATTAACTAGTCTATTGTGCTTAATTAAATATGTAACCATTTTGTTTTTATTCATTTAATATCTAAGAAATCTCATAAATGAATACACAGTCAATTTCTTCACTCTGCTCATTGACTACTGCCAACCATTTTAATCATCAAATGTAGACATAAAAATCGTGCTTGATTTTGTGCTTTAATTCATTAAATAATTAAATTGCATATGTAATGGACAGTCAACACAAGGGTCCACATTTATCTTGCAAATATCCTGGCTTGCCAATTAAACACGCTAATAACAATCATCATTCAAACTCATAGTCTTTCGTGAAATAATCAAACATTAGACAAAACACAATTGCATTTTGTGGCTATACATGCCCAAATTTCCTTTGATTCTAGACATTCAAAATGTGGGGCTATCCCTCTAACACAAGTTAACAACAACATACCTAGCTCATAATACCATAATCGAAATGAAACAAATTCATATCTAGAAAACTCTTGTGATTACCTCTGAGTGCGCAACCCCAGATACACAGTGGGTAATTACCCAAAAACCACGGTGCAACATTACCATTTATAATTCTAAACACACAGCACAGTATTAACTCAACCATCATGCCAAGTTATCAATCTAATTAATATTCAAATGTCGAAAGACAGTAACTGTGTATCAATCGATCAACCAATTCAATGCCAAGCGAAATACTTGGATTGTGGTAAAAGTCAACAACCGACCTAACATGTTGTGGAAACCACGCATTGACGTGAAGAGAGGCTGCAACTTCCTCAAACAACAATACTGGGTTATCAAGCACAAGAGAGCGACTGTGTATTTTGAACTGTCCAATTATCGATATAGGGTTTCCATTTTAATAACACATGCAATGACTAGATACCCAAAATCAACATGATTGTCACATAAACCGATTGGGTGAGCTTGCATTTAAATTAATCGAGAATACATTTCAATCCACAATAACCCATAGTAAACCTGATAGGCCCGACAATCTTTTCTATAAAACCCTTGGGCTCATGAAGGGCCAAAAAAAAGACATACCTGTAATCGAATGCCTTAAAACGCAAGTTGGCCGAGTGGTTCCTCCCTGCTAAGAAATCAGAGCATAACCACAACAACAATGTTTGAACAATAACCCGACTAGGGTGGCGGCCAACAGAAGGAGTAAAGGTGATGTGCAGTAAATGCACATCACCTCCACACTTCAAGTTCATTCAATTCTTAGTACGTGCTAGCTACTAATCAAACAAATCATCCACTTTGAACCATGCATCGAGACCAACAACCCTTAATTTCCAAGAGCGCCACCCACATCACATATTACCATCTCCACTATACATAAATGCATGTCAATTGTGTTCTATACAACCTCAATAAATCGCACGGCTATCATATGTTAGCTAAGATTTGCCACAATCTTTTTAATGCATATAGTATAACATGTTAGCATAGGATAGTTTCTCTTTTTAATTTGGGTTCACATTGCTTAATCTCCTTTTAATTTCCTTTCATTTGTTGTTACTAACATATGTCTGTTGCAGGTGTCACAAGTAATATATCCAAGAATAGACAACAATGATAACCATGAAAAACATCAGTATAAAACTTGAGCTTGGAACAACATGGGAGCCATGTATAATATGCTTGATCCATTATCCAATAAAACAAGATATCGTCAACCATGAAAGGAATGTCGAACAGTAGCATAACAGCAAATAAGCACCAGAATTGATCTTCAATCTACAAGGGGGTCCCACCTACTAGTATAATTTAGCTTTTATAATAATAGGCTTTAGAAAAACTTTGTTACAAATTTAATCGTCAACAGAGACCACTTCATCAAACTTCAAGGCAGTTGTATTACTACCTATGGCCACAACCAGACTATCCCATGAGTCTGGTAAAGAGCACAGTAAAATGATACACTTATCTTCATATGAAATTTTAATCTCAACAGATACTAACTGACTTACAACAATATTGAAGGCATTCAAATGCTCTGCCACTGAGTCTCCATCTCTCATCCTCATGTTATACAACTTCTTTCTCAAGAATAGTTTATTTACTAAGGAATTAGACTGATACAACTTCCCCAACTTATCCCATAAATATCTGGTTGTAGCTTCCTCTGACACATTCAGTAATACTAAATCTGAGAGACACAGTCGGATTATGCTCTTTGCCTTCCAATCCAACTTTTTCCAGTCATCCACTAAAGTTCTTATAGGTGCAGTACCTAGATCCACCGCGATCAACTCATCTCTGTCCACCAACTGGTCTTCCATCTTGAGCTTCCACGGCTCAAAACTTTTTCCCATTAAACCTCTCGATCTCTATTTTTGAACTGCTCACCATTTCTTTTCACCTGAAAAATCAATATCACAGATCTCCCACTATAACAAGGCTTTTCACAGTCCCGAGCCAAACCCTTGACCCCAAAGGCATCACCCTGAAGCCAACAAAGCTCTGATACCAAATGTAGATTTTAACCTTGTATAATTATTTACTGCAAACAAATTTTCAGTAAAAGAACAAAAAAGATACAATGGCTAATACAAACATTACACATAGATTTTTCCCCTGGAAATCCAAACTGGGAAAACCAAAATATTTTATATTCATACATAGTGATACATTGTTTACAATGCAATATACATATAGGATCCAGCGACATCCAAAACCCTAACCCAATGACCTGGATTAGTCAATAACCCTAATTCTTTAACCGGAAATACAAAACCATCGGCAAAAAACATGTGCTGAAAAACTGCCCAACAATGGACATGAAAATCGAGGCAAAATTGCGACATGTTTCTCGAGGAAAAAATTCTTGAGGGCGCTACCCCCAAACCCCCACAAAAGGGGGTTATCGCCCCTTTGCAACCCATGAAGAGGGGGGGCTTGGCGAACCCCCAACGCAACGTAGCAACCACTACAGCTAGTAGTGCAAAGAACATAACACATACCCAACAATTTCAATGTAATATTTTGTTCATAGTAAAATTTCTTCATTTTAGCACAATGGTAATGCCTTTGCACAAGCTTTGATACCACTTGAAGTATAAAAAACCTAAGTTCAAAAATAAACTCTTCATAAACCACATTCAATGTAAAACTAAATCCAAACAAATAACCAATCATATGTAACATAATATTTCAAAGTGAAATAGTTCAACAATATGATAAATGATGAATATGAAAAATCATGACATGTTATCAATACACAGTCAAGGTGTCACTTGCCATTAGCCTTTGTATGGGATGGAAATACATTAAGCACTAATTACTATTATCTCCTACAACTAACATTGGTAATGAACATTTATGTTCATTAAAACAACTTTCAACATATGACATCAACCGTAGTCTAAACGTTCTACGAAATGACTCTTTTCCAATGATATTTTCCTAGGACCTTTGCCCGAAATCCAACAAGAAATTGTTAGATCTGCATATTTTAGTGATTATTTATGTATAATCCGAGTGTCCCAGGGGTTTTTTAGCATGTTGAATCCATTTCTGAATGTATTTTAGTGATTATTTATGTATAATCCGAGTGTCACAGGGGTTTTTCAGCATGTTGAATCCATTTCTGCATTCAGAAATGGATTTTAAACAACAAAAAATAGTGATTTTGTGCAGATTTATGTCGTCGAATTCCAATGAATTTTTTTTTCGTAGAACAGTTAGACAACGCCATGACATCATGCGACATACTTTTCATTTAGTAAAACATGAGAATCCATATCCCAAAACACTTGCACTTTATCCCTGACATTTATTAAAAAGTAAAATTTTGATAATCCACACATCGTAGCTTTAAAAGGGTATTTTTATTTTTCTTGTTTATGATCGCACGACATAGAAAATCAATGTCCTCACAAACATACAAATACAACATAATTTTTTAATTAGATTAATTTGAAAATTAATAAAGGAATATAATTATCTCCAAATTTAGTAAAAAAATGTCAAATCAACTATAATTACTATTATCTCATGCAACTAGCATTGGTAATGAACATTTATATTTATTAAACCAACTTTTAACATAAAACAACTCTCAACATATGACATCATGCGACGTACTTTTCATTTAGTAAAACATGAGAATTCATATCCCATAACACTCGCACTTTATCCCTGACATTTAGTAAAAATAAAAATTGATAATCCACACATTGTATCTTTAAAAGGGTATTTTTATTTTTCTTATTTATTATCACACGACATAGAAAATCAATGTCCTCACAAACATACAAATATAGCATAATTTTTTAATTAGACTAATTTGAAAATTAATAAAGGAATATATGTGTCTCCAAATTTAGTAAAAAGTGTCAAATTCAACTATAATTACTATTATCTCCTTCAACTATCATTGGTAATGAACATTTATGTTCATTAAAACAACTTTCAACATAAAACAACTATCGATGTATGACATCATGCAACGTACTTTTCATTTAGTAAAACATGAGAATTCATATCCCAAAACACTTGCACTTTATCCCTAACAATTAGTTAAAAATATAATTTTTATAATCCTCACATTGTATCTTTAAAAATGTATTTTTATTTTTCTTGTTTATGATCACATAAAATAGAAAATCATTGTCCTCACAACCATACAAATGCAACATAATTTTTTAATTAGACTAATTTGAAAATTAATAAAGGAATATACTTATCTCCAACTTTAGTAAAAAAGTGTCAAATCAACTATAATTACTAGTATCTCCTGCAACTAGCATTAGTAAGGAACATTTATGTTCATTAAAATGACTTTTAACCTAAAACAACTATCGACATGTGACATACTTTTCATTTAGTAAAACATGAGAATTATTATCCAAAAACACTCGAACTTTATCCCTGACATTTAATAAAAAATAAAATTTTGATATCTTTAAAAGGTTATTTTTATTTTTCTTGTTTATCATCACACGACATAGAAAACCATTGTCCTCACAAACATACAAATACAACATAATTTTTTAATTGGACTAATTTGAAAATTAATAAAAGAACATACTTATCTCCAAATTTAGTGAAAATGTGTCAAATCAACTATAATAAGTGTGTTCCCATATGAGGTGTTAGGTGTGTGATTAATTGCCAAAGTTGATGCTTGTTCAATCAAAAGAGAAGTGGCAATGGTGTGGCATTATAGTGGAGCATGTGAAGAAGGGGTGAGGAATGATGAAAGCCATCATCACTTAGCTCTTATGTTCGATGTTTAGTCTACCACCTCGCTTACAAATTAATTGGTTTCCTAAGCATATGATGAGAATGCATGCACTAGGGCTTGAAAAAACCATGTAAATTAGGGGAAATGACAAGTCATATGTAATTAGAATTCATGGGGTGAATGGGAAGTTGACTCTCTTATCCCTCTAGTTAAGACTTTTGTTTTTCTTGGATGGGCCTATATATCCTCGAGCATTTTCAAGTGTGGTCAAGATTTTGGTGAGGTCCACTACCCTCTTCCTAGTTGGTTGAGTGCTTGAGCAAAATCTTATACTAGGGTGAATTATGTTATTCTTGGTTGCAATTTTCTTGGTGATAGTGGGTTTGAGGGAGTGTCCATCCATGTTCACTTGTGGTAGACACTCTTAGGGGAGTCAGTTAGTAGATATGGAAGGCGGGAAGGAGGAAGGGAAGTACGTAGAGGATGTAAGCAGGATCAATGTAGCTTGAAGGGGAAGGCTTCGAGCCTATAGGAACCAAAGGGAGAAGGGTCATTGGAAAAAACAAACCAAAGCTCAAGTGGATGCCATGAATGCAGTAAATACATACCACATGAGATTTACTACATTGGTTTAGGAGGACATATAAAGAATTGAGAATTTGGTTAGAGAAAACCAAGGTAATACTTCCACCAAGACTCTTGATGTCGATCTCTTTAATTGGATTCTAGACACAGGATTTTCTAGAAGCCAAGACACCAAATACCTTAAATTGGTGTTGTTACCCCCTCACATATAGGGTTAACTAAAAGAATTTTTGTCTCTAGTTGATCCATATCACATATAGTAATCCCATAGAAAAGATCCATAGTTCTCCACAAACAAATGATTGATGATGCTTCCCATATTTTCCCCAGCTCGGTCTCATTTGATGACTATGATGCTTGACATATAGGAGGTAACTTGTTTCAATAATTCATATCAAGTTTTAATGCCTTATGTACTTGTCATGAAAATAGTGATCATCGGTTGAGTTGTATAAATGGATCATGTTGCTCTAAATTTGTGCCTTTTTCCTTATTTCACCTTGGTGGTCATCACCCCTCCTATCTAAGTGTTATCACTATTAGGTAGAGTTGTACTAATAGGGGGCTTTGACAGGGGTAGCATGTCCATATCTCGATCCATACATAACATTATCCATCTTTCCCAATCTTTGTTGTCCCCGTTATTGAGTTGGTGGTAATATCTCACACATGGAGGTTCATTCTTTTTAATCCCATGAGAAGAAGGAGCTTGAATGCTCGATGTTGATGCAACTATATATAATAATAAAAATAAAGGAAAGATCAAGATGCTAAAATAAAAATGCAAAGCAAATGAAAAGAAAAGAAATATAAAAAAACAAATAAGACAAAGCATGAGCAAGGCCCCTTTCACTGAGATATTATCACCCCAAGTCATATGCAATGAATGCATATTTAGAACAACTAGATGACAATCAAAAGCTAGAAAAGGTTAAATGAATAAATAAAAAAAGGAAAATAGGGGTTTAAAAATACACAATGTCGAGGAAAGGGCAACTCATTGCATAAGCGCCCCCTCATTACAAAGGCTCTCATATGGATGAATATATTGCATAACTTCATATGGATATGCATGACACTCATGAAGTTAAACCCCACACAATATCATCTATCATCGATGGGTTTCTTGGGAAATACTTCTCCTCCTGGGAACTAGCACATGTAATAGGGGCTAACAGTAACCCTCCCATACCTAAACCTGGAAAATTGTATGAATTCTATGAGTTATTGTGAAGTTTGAAGATGATGCTCAATGTGATATAGCTAATGCCATATACATTTCACATGACTCACTTGTTATGTTGTATTGGACTTGTGTACATGCCTCTTGATTGATGGCTACATTGGGTCACTTGAACCTCTCTTTGGACAATGTACTTTACATGGATGACAAGGATATGAACCTTGGTCCTTTGGAGGATGTTGAGGAGACTATCTTTCACACTTGATGGAGGTTGTTCCATCTATCGTGAAGGACATTGGGGCTTTCCTTAAGGACATCAAACTTTTGAGACGACCTATCACCTTGTGAGAGGGTGTGGTACCTTTTTGAGGGGACGTTCACCTTTTGGACATGACTTTACACTTGGAGGTTGAAACATTGCACCATTTGGAGGGAACGTTTCACCTTGGAGGCCCTACACATGCCTCTTCACACCATTTTGAGTGAGGCATTCACCTTGGTAGAACACACGTGTGGGTTTGAGGATGCATTTATGGTGGACGTCTCAACATTTGAGCACTTTACCTCATCTTGGGAGCATCACTGGGTTTTTTTTTTACCTATCCACTCTTGTCTCATGGATATTTCATGTATTGTGACCTTATCTCTAGGGTTTGTAAAGAGATAAAGACATTTTTATATTTTATTAGGGCTTATGCTAGGAAAATATTGTTATTTTAATGAGAAGGGTGCTAGATCTCTCATATAAGTAAAGAAGCACCTCTCATTTATGAATCATTACTAGAACTTGTGGAGAACAATTACTTGTCTACTTTTCTTCTTCTATATTTGCTATGGATGGATAAATAAAGCGACTCCTTGAGGAGATGTCTCGTGGATTGCTTTTCAATTTTCATGGATGCTCTTGGCTAGGGTTTTGAAGATGAATCAATTACTTGAGTAAGTCATCTCATTTGATCTATTGTATGTTGTTTATGGATGATATTAAGTGTAGTTGTACTTCTCTAGTGGTGGTGGTGCATTGCCTTGGTGTCTTTCTTGAAAAAGTCCCTTCTTCATAAATCTTGGAATATAACTAGTGGAGTATCTTTCCTTGAACCATCTTGAAGTTTTTAAGGCACTAGGTGAATCTTCTAGGGTTTGTAGTGGACAACCCTAGATATCACCCTATATCTACTTACATCCTCTAAAGGGAGTCCTTAGTTGACCCCATATGCCCCAAAAGATAATAAGCACTAGTCTTCTCCCATCTAGTCAATCTTAATTCCAAAATTCTACCTTTTTATTTTATGTTTTAGCTTAAATTTTGGGTTTTGTGATAGCTTGTATAAATTTTCAGCCATCTCATACCCTAGACATCTTATTTTGTGTGCATGTACTTGACCAAAATATGACATTTATTGCATGAATTAACCTTGTTACTTCATATTGCTTCATATTTAGGGCTAGACGTCTTGCCTTTATTGATTGTTATATGTACATTAAATTTCAAATTTTACAAGTGAAACAAACCCTAAATGTATCCATTGTACTAGCATTAATTTACTAGTTTGCATCTTGTTTAAAGGGCTAAAGTGTATTGTTGTTATAACTTGTTTAATCCTGTAAATTTTCATCTTTTACACAAGTTTTGTAACAACCATTGGTATTTTTCAGATTTGTACTATTTGTGGATTTTATTGTGTTGAATAATAACTTGATAAACCACCTTTACTCGACCTTAAAGCACATCAAACCCAAATATGAAATTCACCTTGAATAACCACCTAATCCATAACTTGCTTAATATATCTAGTTGGTGGTAAACTTGGTAGCTATATAGGAGACCCTAGACTTGATTGTGTCTTGCCTTAGGAATATTTAAAGCTATTAGGAGAGCCTCTCTTGTGTTGGATTCATCCTTCACTAAAACAAGGGAAGTTGTTACCTAGGTGACATCGGTAACACTTCTAATGTTCTACTTGTTTTATACCTTGTGAAGGCTTTTCACTAGGGTGCAAGATTGTGTGATAACGGGTGGAACTCTAGTGGCAGAATAAATCTTTCATTATTCAGGTGGTAGAGAAAATAGGGACACAACAACATGCCATAATGGACAAATTAGATTTCTTGAACATAAAATATGAAGCCTTGGTCAAAGTCGTATGGGGAATTGAAGTGGTTGTGGAGGAGAAAAATAAAGATGAGTAGATTCCAAAAACAGAGGTTCATTCAACCCCTCAACTAATCTACATCTATGTCGATTATACCTTGGAGAGAAAGGGATAACAACCCCATTGCCTAGTCTTTTTTTTTTCTATGTATATTCTCAATGTTCCTTAGAATGGATGAATTTTATGTTAACTATCATATTGAAGGCTGACAATATTGATAACTTTTTTCATTAAAGTTATACACAGATAAGATTAGTTAGACACAAACTCTGCAACCTTGGGACTGACAAAACCTAGGGTTCTCTACGATCGCATTCATGGCCTCAGGAGTGGGCCCCCGCCCCCAACCCACCCAGCCGCTGGATCTTGAAGCGTTTCAAATGCTCATTACCTCATACAAGAAGGCAGCGAAGGATGTGCAACCCTCTCGATTTGTAAAAAGGTTAGAAGAAATACCAAAGGTGGCGGTTCATTCCTCCTCGGCCAGGCCTTTTGCCTTGCAGCTGGATGAAAACGGCTTGATAGGTCAGTTCACTGGACTCTGGCCTTCCCCCAAAGCAATGGCATCTTGGTTGGATCTAAACTGGTGGGAAATAATCAAAGGAAAACTCTCAACAACCTTCTGTGGAAAGGGATTTTATGTCTTCCTCTTTGAAAATAAGGCAGATCGTGATATGATTTTTCGAAGCGGACCGTATTTCATGGGCACCAGAGGAATATACCTGAATAAGTGGACTCCAAATTTCAGTCCTAAGAACGACATCCCCTCAGCTTTTCCAGTATGGGTTCGGCTCCCATTTCTACCCCTACACTGCTAGAATGACGAAACTATAAAAAACATAGGAAAAACGCTGGGCAGGTTCATTGATTGAACCGAACCACGAGAGGAATTACAATCTTGTGCAAGGCTATGCGTGGAAGTAGATCTAGAAAAAGGATTGTTGGAAGTTATACAGCTAATTTCTAGATGGATGGACCTACACTCAGATGGTGGATTATGAACAACTCCCTTTCAAATGTAAATATTGTCATGAGTATGGTCATTTTGCAAAAAACTGCCCCAAATCGACTCAGGAAAATCCAGACAACAAAGCATCAGAACAATGGAAACAAGCAAAATGAAAAAAAATGACGAACAAAACAGGGAATCTGCAACTAAACCAAAAAAGCAACAAAGCCCCCCCATCTCCAAGTAAAGGGAAGGGCACAATCCAGATAGAGGATGAAGCAGAAAGCAGCAAGAATAAATATGAAACCCTGGAAAGCCAAGACCCAGAACAGACGAAGACAAAAGAAAATATGGGGGGAAACCCTAAGGAACTGGATGCACACAAAGAAAACCCGGTAGAAGATCAAGATCCACAGCTATCAGATGCTCATCCAGAGTAGGAAGATGAAAGTCAAGAGGAATCCGAAGAAGAAATGGAAATTCAAATCCCCAAAACGGCCTCAACTACTAAAGCTAGTAGAAAACAAACAAGGCCAAAAGAGAGAAAGCAACCACACAAGATAAGGATCTAGGTACTCAACCTACGCTGGAAGAAATCCTCCGAAAAAAAGAGAAAAATGGGAAAGCTCACCCAACAAAGGGACAAACAAATCCCTCAAAAGGAGGGTCCAAGCACAATAGTAAGTAATGAAGGTTGTCTCCTGGAATTGTAGAGGACTAGGCCAAGTGGAAAAGAAAGAAGCACTGCACAAGCTGATCAGAACTGAAAAACCCCAAATTCTCTTAATTCAGGAGAGTAAACTCAAGGACGATGAAGTCCTCAGAGAAATCAAACAACTTTGGAGCCCCAGTGAAGGTGTGGCATTAAGTGCGAGAGGAGCCTCAGGAGGAAGCTATACAGCCTGGAGCACCCAAATATTTAAGGAGGAAAAAAGAGTGGTTACTAACCACTGGACGTTGGTCAAGCTAAAGCATCTACAATCAGGTATTACCTTTCATGTTTGCAACGTTTACATGCCAAATAATATAAGGGAAAAAAAAAGATTGTTGGGAAACTATGTCGAAACTGAAAGACATAGATGCCCAAGAAAATTGTACTATAGCTGGAGACTTCAATACAACACTGCATCAAGGGAAGAAAAAGGGGGGTTCCATCATCAGAGACAAGTTTCGAGAAAATATGGAAGACTCGATCACCGACCTTGATCTTTTTGATGTAAAACCCTCAAAAGGGAAATATACTTGGAGCAACAAAAGGACTGGGGTGGGTCACATAGCAGCTAGGTTGGACCGTTTCCTAATCCATAACCCCCTTCTCCTCCTTCTGTTGGACATAAGTTCTAAAATAATCCCTTGGGGTATTTCAGATCATCGGCCTATAGCCCTCACCTTAACTAAGGCAATGAACTTTGGTCCCATCCCTTTTAGATTCAATCCTCTCTAGATGGATTCCCCGGACTTCCTCCCCCTCATCTCCTCAACTTGGTCCACCTGGATAAATGGAACTCCAGTATTTATCTGGGAACAAAAACTCAAAAAAACAAAACAAGCTCTCAAAGCCTGAGCAAAGGAAGCTTTTCTCGGCACAAAGGATGAGGTGCAGCAACACAAACAAAATTTAGAAGAGATTCATATGGAAATGGAAGAAAAGGAAGTGACTCAGGAACACCTGGATCAGGAGAAAAATCACTTCCAAAAGTATCTAAAGGCGCTACATAAAGAAGAAAGAGAATGAAGGATGAAGTCCAGAGTCTTGTGGCTCAACAAAGAGGACAAAAACACTACCTTCTTCCATAAACAAGCTAAAGCTAGACAACATAGAAACTCTATAGATGAAATTAAAATAGTTGTTGGGGAAATAATAAACTCTTTCGAAGAGACAAAAACTGAGGCAATCTACCATTTCAAGACTCTCTACACTCAAGATGGTGAAGACAACAAAGAGTAAAGGATAAATTTTATGGAACACATCACCCAAATAATAACAGATCGGGACAACCAGGACCTGATAAAGAAAATTACAGAAGAAAAAGTCAGAGAAGTAGTCTTCCACTTTGACCCGGAAAAAGCACCCAGACCGGATGGGTTCACTTTCGATTTCTATCACCAGTGCTGGGAAATTGTCAAAAAAGATCTGCTCTGAATGATTAATTATGCTCTGGCAAATTGCAAGATTGGGGGAGCCACGAACTCCTCCTTCCTGGCGCTGATCCGTAAGGATAAAAATGTGAATACCTTTCATCGTTTCTGCCCCATATCCCTCTATAATTCTTCCTACAAACTCCTTGAAAAAATTATAGCTTCTAGGCTAAAGCCTCTTCTCCCCAGAATCATTCTCCCCAATCAAGGGGGTTTTGTGTCTAATAGGCAAAAATGGGATAATATAATACTGGTTCAGGAAGCGATTAACACTAGTGTGACAAACAAAGAGAAGGGAGTGATAATTAAGATTGACATGGCGAATTCCTTTGACAGAGTAAATCATGAATTTCTTTACGAAGTCCTGAGCAAATTCATCTTCCAAAACTCCTTCATCTCTTGGATCATTGCTTGCATCTCTAACCCTTGGATTTCCCCCTTGATTAATGGTCGCCCAGCCCCCTTCTTCCAAGCCACAAGAGGACTAAGACAAGTCTTCCCTCTGTCCCCTCTGCTCTATGTCATCATGGCAGAAACTCTATATAGAAGGTTAGAACAAGAAAGGATCTCCAAAAATATCCCAGGGCTAAAAATCACGAGGGGTGTTAAAAGAATCAACAATTCTCAATTCACTGACGATGCACTCCTTCTTGGGGGAGCCTCTCAGGTGATGGCACAGAGATTTAAAATCGTTTTGGATCAGTATGAATCAGCCTCGGGAGGCCTCATCAGTAAACACAAAAGTCGGATCTTCACTTGGAATGTACATGCTGGAACCATGGTAAGAATAGCGCAAATTCTCCATTTCCCTTTCACAGCGGAGTGGAAATACTTCAAGTATTTAGGGACACCAATAAGCTCAAATGCCCTGTCTGGGGAAGCATGGTGAAGTATCATCCAAAAGTTAAAGGATTGATTCGAAATATGGGGAGTCGCATGGCTGAATCCAGCAGGAAGGGTGGTCTTAATAAAATCAGTCCTCTCTTCCCTCCCAATATTCCAATTCTCTGCCCTCCATGCTCCAGCTGGAATAAAAAGAGAGATGGCCAAAATTACTAGGAAATTCCTTTGGTAGGGAGGAAAAGACAACGAGAAAAATTTCCACATGGTAAAATGGGAAATCGCCTGCGCTCCCAAAGAAAATGGGGGGATAGGAATAAGAGACCCATAAAAGCTCAACCTAGCACTAGGAGCAAAGGTAATTTGGAGGATAATTACAGGGAGAAAAGAGTGGTGGAAGAGAGCGCTCTGCATCAAATATATGAGTACAAACAAAAAAAGGTGTGTGGATGGAATAGACACGGGGAAAACGAGGTCGCCCATCTAGAAACTCGTCAGGGCGTCAATACCTCTAATCCAAACCCAATTGAATTGGGATCCAGGCAATGGGGAAAAAATCAAGATATGGGAGGACAACTATTCAAAAAGTGGAATCCTTTCAAAAATCCCCTCCTTTACCCAGCTTAAACATTGGCTAACCGCGGAAGGAAAGGAAACATTATATGACATTTCAAATTGGGATTCAATTGGTAACTAGGAAAGCTGGAATCTGGGGGAAGTCCCTCCCCAAATGACAGAAGATGCCAAACAACTCCTTCAAATAATCTCTTGCTCTGCTCCTGTCCACCTAAACAAGGCAAATGAAAGAAGCTGGGGGAAAGAGGGGTATACAATAAAATCCGGGTACAAGTAGCTACTTGAAGACAACGACATCCCCCCCAAGTCAACCATCTAGAGAGAAATTTGGAACCCAAACAGTCCCCCAAAAATTAACATCTTTTGTTGGGAGTTGGCCCACAATAAAATCCTAACAGGGGATAATCTAAATAAATGAGGTTTCTCGGGACCGTTCAGGTGTGCACTATGCAACATCAGCCTTGAAAACTATGAGCATCTCTTCCTGAATTGTAATTTTACAAGGCATGTGAAGAGGTACATGTATAAGGAATTAGCCCCTAATGTGGCCAACCCCACAAATACCAGAAGCCTATTAGGCAAATGGGAAAAGCAGTATCAAGGGTCGCTCAAAGGAAAATAAAAGTTCATTATAGTGTGGAAGGCCTCAATCAAATTTATGTGCTGGCAAATTTGGCTAACAAGGAACAAAAAAATCTTCAAAGAAAAGGCCATCACCCCCCAAGTAGTAGCGATGAGGGCCATCAGCCAGATCAGTGAATACATATCAAGCAAAAAGTCAGATATCAAGGAAGGAGAAAAAATGAGAAATGAGGAAGAAACTTGGATCAACAAGTTCAACATTCGAGATAATAGTGGAGATTGCAAAACAAACCAGGCCCCATGTTGGCATCTTCAGTACACTTACCAAGAGTTTATTCATTGTTTAAATTCCCACAAAAAACACGTTCTAAGCTTTGATGGTGCCTCCAAAGGGAATCTAGGGGAGGGAGGAGCGGGAGGTGCCATTCGCAATCCTAGAGGCCAGCTGATGGACACTTACTCTTGGTATTTTGGCATTGTTTCAAACAATGTTGTGGAGGCCTACGCACTTCTCAAAGGAATCCAAATTGCAAAGGATCGTCACATCAACCAGCTAACAGTCATAAGAGACTCTAAAACAGTTATCAAACATTTTGTCAAGAATACCGCTCCGAAAAACACTATTCTCCAAAGGATCATAGCATGGATCAAAAACGCTATCAAAGAAATGAATATAGTATTCCTCCACATCCGACGACACAACAATGGAATCGTTGATGAATAGGCCAATAATGCAATCGGAAAAGGGAAAGGCAAATTGGTTATCAATGGGATAAACACTCAACAAGTTACCCCTTTCAAATGTTCCAGCTCACCAAAAAAGAGAACATGTCCAGCAAGCATGACAGCAGTGCACTCCAGAACAGTAGCCAATATGGAACGCTCCCCGAAATTTACGGGAATGCAAAGTACGATGGAAAATCAGAATTTAGAAAGGAATGTACTAGGAATAAGGTGGATATGATACACACGTGAAACAACAAGACTATCCGGTGTGGGAGCCTGCCAGAAAATGCATCAGAGCAGCGTCATTCCACTCTTCCCTTCACTCTTTCATCATTGCCACTCACGCAAATGAAAGGAAACACGCTCGAGTTGAGGACTCATGGCATGTGCATTAAAACCAGGAATCACCTCAAAATCCAAAGCAGTCGCAATCCAAGATCATGGAAGGACGTCGCATGGGAACCACAGGTTAATCTGAACCTGATCCTCATTATAAATTACATAAGGAGGAAAAGCTTTGTGCCAAACGCAGCAAGATACAGGAGCAGATCGACCTACCTAAGTCAGGGTAGAATATAACGTTTTAGGAGGGAAAATCAAGGCAAAGAAAGGGCCTCACCACAGAACAGTAGTCATCTGAGATATCTTCGACGAAATACCCAGAAGTACAAGGAAACAAAAAGACATATGAATCAGTCAGTCACGGTTTATCAGCCAGGTCAGGGAAGGCACAGTACGGACACATGAAGAATGGAACGTGATGAGTAAATGGTGGATGAAAACTTTCACACCACCCAACAATTAGCAATGCGACTTGACTCCCATAGCGCCACTCTCAATTTCACTCTGGAAACACTTTCAAGCCATCGTGCAATGATCAGTCAATTACAGGATGAAGTGGAATACTTAAGGAGCCAAGGCGAAAGGCTTGAGAAAGACAAGGAAAAAAGAGCACAGGAGGTTGAAGGAAAAAGCAACAGCATAGCAGGTGAAGTTAGAGGGACCAGAGAAGCTCTGACGCTTCTTGACTTGACTGTGGCACTGGAGCTGCCAGCAGAAGAAATCCCACAATCCCCCACAGAGGGACAAAAGAAGTAAGCACGGACTTTAGAATTTTTTTGTAAAAGTGGCAATGCCTCTCGAAGACTTCAAGAAGAAGATAAGTTAGTAATTAAATAAGCATTTTCTTAGCATAGAAAGATCTTGTAATCTGGGCTCTAGGTCTGAATCCCACCCCCCCTTTTTTGTACATTAGCGACCTCAATCACACCCTATAAATATAAATTTTTCCTTCTGTTTTTGTAAAAAAAAATATTGATAACTTTTGTCATTTTTCTAGTGCAATAGTTTGTCCTCTAAGGATAAGAGGCTATAGCATAAACGTTAGTAGTTTTGATCATCACAAGTTGAACATTTGGGAATTCAGACCTTACACTAAACAATATGTACTATTTTTTGTATAATATTAATCGATAAGTGGATAATTCACACCCAAAAAAATTGTGCTAAAAAGTTATTCCCCACGAATATCTAGCTCTAAAAAATGGTGTCCATACAAGTTAGTCATTATCCGCGACCCATAGTTTTAAAGTAGATGTTCTTAATACATAATATAATTGACCTGTGTGTGTGTGTGTCTATGTGTATGAAGCTAGTGGAATTTTTTACAAATCGTATTTTGTTGCAAAGTTAAACTCTTATAGAAGATATGAGTTTTGATCACCCAAAGGTGAGAACGTAATAAATTTTTTAAGTTTTTGTCATATAAAACAAGCAAAAGTGTAACCCATCTTCATGGATTCACATTGTAGTTACTTTTTATTTCTAATATTTTCTTTTCAAAATTCCTAATGATATTTCAATCCAAACCTTACCTTTGAGGTATTGGAAATGATAGTATTGTTAGGGATGGGAAAACAATGCATTATCATTGGCTTAAATTCAAAACCTGGGGTCTATATTTTAGTGCCAACAATGAGGATCTGGAAGATTATGCAGTATAATAATTTCTCCTCCCTAATTAGATGTGTGTGTAAATTATGATAAAGTCCCACAAGGTGTCTATAAAATTCCTAAGAGTGTTTAATATTACGAGATAACTCTTGAATAGACAAAATAAGAGATGTTCATTGAAGGCAAAGATAATTGAAAGAACGATTTACAAACAATTTATGGATGAGTACCCAACGCTAAAGTGTCATTGTGCTATTGACCTATAATAGTATGTCGTGTCTGAACTATGTGGACAAACTATGAAATTAGTAATGAAATACATTCATAAAATACCATAGGCACAAGAATGAGATTTAATTGAGGTTCATCATAGGTCATGAGATTCCCCATGATTACTTTTGACAAAAAATAGAGTAGCAAGATGTTAAGCATCAACATGAGGTGCAGTGGTTATGGACTTAATTACCAAATGAGTGATTATTGTTAAACTTGTAGGGAATATTGCATGTGTAAATATAGAGAATGTTCATTGTAAATTTATTGTGACTAGGCATTTGTAAGTTTTGTGACATATAACAGCCACACCAACATGAATCAACATAAATTAACTATAAGTTAACATAGAGGTTGTGTGACATTAGTAAATTGATTAAGCTAATTGAGCAATATTGTATGTGCTACTTGTTGGAACATCGAGCATTGATGGTTCATCACACTTCTCCTGGATTTAGTTTGTCGAGCGGTCAACCTATATCTAGATACAGTTGGTTGGGCGATCAACCAAAACTCTACATCAGTCAATCGAATAGTATACATGCATGTCGATCAGATAGTTGACCAATAGTCGAAGATAGTTGGACAATGGATCGACCAGCCCAGTAATCGACTACGAGTAGCAAACATGGAAAATCAGGTCGAGCATCCTTATCGAGTCAACTTGACAATGCGTATTTAATGGAGTCAACTCTAACAACCGACAATTACATGTGGACAATATCTTCATGGTTCTATGGAATAAATAGAAGAGCCCATGGGTCATTATCATCAAGTGATCGAGTTGGTATCATATGGAGATATCAAGGTCCAATATGCACTCTGATGTTCTGATCACAGTTTCTAGCGGGAAAACCCCCCCTTAAGACTACACTAGGGTTCATAATGTAGGCAGATCACAACCGTCTAAAAGTCAACTACTTTTATAACTACCCCAAACATACCCTAGACTTATACAAGAAAACAAAAAGTGAGAAGGATCGGGTAATTGTACCTCTACTTTGCGTACGGTGATGATCCTCTCATGCCTGAAAGCTTTGTTGACTGCAAACCTCCTCCCAAGGTTGGCCTACATTCAAAGATAGACAAACAGAAAGCTACAAGTATGTAATTCATATACAAATAAGGGTTAGATGTTAGAATAAAAACATAAATCAAATGGAAACATTCGATACACCATGATTTGGGACATGAAAAGTACTTCTTTTATTGATAATACAATGATCACTTACAACCAAAGTCGGCTACTACTCCACAAACCTGGTTCGGGATCCTCTTCACCAAGCTCCAAGTGCACCTCTGTATCGCTTCTCCTCTCAAACTTCTTCTTGGGAAGTAAAAATGGGTTTCTAATGGAGGAAGAAAGGAAAATTGGGGAATTCTTAGGCAATTCTCACAAAAGGGATGCAATTACTTGGGGAAAGGAGGGGATGTGAAATGGGTAGAGTTTCACTGTTCTCGTGTCTAGATGTGGAATGAGACCCCAACATCTCCTTTTATATGACAAAAGGATGGTTATTCAGTTGGGTGACGGGCTATAGGCGGTGGATTAGTTGGGAAACTACCCAATAGTCTGTAATCTCAACGAATTTCTTGCAACTTTTTATTTTTTGCAACTTTTGCAAGTATATGCGGGCTGTAGTGGTGCAACATGCGTACGTACGCGGGTTGTAGTGGTGCAGCAAGCGTATGTACGCGGGCAGTATTGGTGCAACAAGCGTACATCTTCAAAAAATGGTTTTTTTAGAAGAGCAACTCAGTGATGGCTTGGAAAAAAATGCAAGTAAGAGGGCCAAAGGCCAGGTATGGATATGTAGAGCAATTTAGGGTTATAACAACAGTGCACTTTGATTAAGTGTTGTAATGGTTTCTTTAGACACCACCTTTGTCTTCAAAATTATAATCCCTCTTCGATCATCTACATAATTGTTTTTCTGCTTTAATACAAGTTCCACCCTTTCCTCAACATGGTATGAGAGTTGATGGTTTAAAACCTCGACGTGTTATCTGCAAACCTTGTTGAGTCAGATATGTTGTGTGATTGACTCTCAGCCGATGGTTTGTTGATTGGAACCTTTGAAATGAGAATTTCTATCTAGATATCGAAGACGGATTCAAAGATTGATCCAATTGTTCTGAATGGATCAAATTATGCAGTATGGGCACCAAACACGGAAAGCCTACTATAGATTAAAGGACTATGGAAGTATACAAAGATTGTGATTCTAGATCCAACAAACGATCATGCGAAGTTCATTTTTTATGGAAAGAAGGATGAGGTTGTGGGGGTCATTGTGACCTATATCTCATGGGAGATTTGGTTTCACATTAGTGGAATCGACTTCCCTCATTAAGTCTAGAAGAATCTAAATTCATTGTTCAACCGAGTCAATGAGAGTGGCGTCGCGCAGTTGGAGAAAGAGTTGATCTCCCTCAATCCTCATTCTTTTGACATAATAGAGGACTATAAGGAGTGTATCAAATAACTCTAGTTGAAATTGGGTGAATGTGGAAAGAATTATCAGACGAAGGATGGACAACTCATCGAGTTGGTCCCGATGAATTTAAGAACACCATTC
>ML778684.1:360099-436097 GCA_009831015.1 Picea engelmannii
ACTTTTGAGACGACCTATCACCTTGTGAGAGGGTGTGGTACCTTTTTGAGGGGACGTTCACCTTTTGGACATGACTTTACACTTGGAGGTTGAAACATTGCACCATTTGGAGGGAACGTTTCACCTTGGAGGCCCTACACATGCCTCTTCACACCATTTTGAGTGAGGCATTCACCTTGGTAGAACACACGTGTGGGTTTGAGGATGCATTTATGGTGGACGTCTCAACATTTGAGCACTTTACCTCATCTTGGGAGCATCACTGGGTTTTTTTTTTACCTATCCACTCTTGTCTCATGGATATTTCATGTATTGTGACCTTATCTCTAGGGTTTGTAAAGAGATAAAGACATTTTTATATTTTATTAGGGCTTATGCTAGGAAAATATTGTTATTTTAATGAGAAGGGTGCTAGATCTCTCATATAAGTAAAGAAGCACCTCTCATTTATGAATCATTACTAGAACTTGTGGAGAACAATTACTTGTCTACTTTTCTTCTTCTATATTTGCTATGGATGGATAAATAAAGCGACTCCTTGAGGAGATGTCTCGTGGATTGCTTTTCAATTTTCATGGATGCTCTTGGCTAGGGTTTTGAAGATGAATCAATTACTTGAGTAAGTCATCTCATTTGATCTATTGTATGTTGTTTATGGATGATATTAAGTGTAGTTGTACTTCTCTAGTGGTGGTGGTGCATTGCCTTGGTGTCTTTCTTGAAAAAGTCCCTTCTTCATAAATCTTGGAATATAACTAGTGGAGTATCTTTCCTTGAACCATCTTGAAGTTTTTAAGGCACTAGGTGAATCTTCTAGGGTTTGTAGTGGACAACCCTAGATATCACCCTATATCTACTTACATCCTCTAAAGGGAGTCCTTAGTTGACCCCATATGCCCCAAAAGATAATAAGCACTAGTCTTCTCCCATCTAGTCAATCTTAATTCCAAAATTCTACCTTTTTATTTTATGTTTTAGCTTAAATTTTGGGTTTTGTGATAGCTTGTATAAATTTTCAGCCATCTCATACCCTAGACATCTTATTTTGTGTGCATGTACTTGACCAAAATATGACATTTATTGCATGAATTAACCTTGTTACTTCATATTGCTTCATATTTAGGGCTAGACGTCTTGCCTTTATTGATTGTTATATGTACATTAAATTTCAAATTTTACAAGTGAAACAAACCCTAAATGTATCCATTGTACTAGCATTAATTTACTAGTTTGCATCTTGTTTAAAGGGCTAAAGTGTATTGTTGTTATAACTTGTTTAATCCTGTAAATTTTCATCTTTTACACAAGTTTTGTAACAACCATTGGTATTTTTCAGATTTGTACTATTTGTGGATTTTATTGTGTTGAATAATAACTTGATAAACCACCTTTACTCGACCTTAAAGCACATCAAACCCAAATATGAAATTCACCTTGAATAACCACCTAATCCATAACTTGCTTAATATATCTAGTTGGTGGTAAACTTGGTAGCTATATAGGAGACCCTAGACTTGATTGTGTCTTGCCTTAGGAATATTTAAAGCTATTAGGAGAGCCTCTCTTGTGTTGGATTCATCCTTCACTAAAACAAGGGAAGTTGTTACCTAGGTGACATCGGTAACACTTCTAATGTTCTACTTGTTTTATACCTTGTGAAGGCTTTTCACTAGGGTGCAAGATTGTGTGATAACGGGTGGAACTCTAGTGGCAGAATAAATCTTTCATTATTCAGGTGGTAGAGAAAATAGGGACACAACAACATGCCATAATGGACAAATTAGATTTCTTGAACATAAAATATGAAGCCTTGGTCAAAGTCGTATGGGGAATTGAAGTGGTTGTGGAGGAGAAAAATAAAGATGAGTAGATTCCAAAAACAGAGGTTCATTCAACCCCTCAACTAATCTACATCTATGTCGATTATACCTTGGAGAGAAAGGGATAACAACCCCATTGCCTAGTCTTTTTTTTTTCTATGTATATTCTCAATGTTCCTTAGAATGGATGAATTTTATGTTAACTATCATATTGAAGGCTGACAATATTGATAACTTTTTTCATTAAAGTTATACACAGATAAGATTAGTTAGACACAAACTCTGCAACCTTGGGACTGACAAAACCTAGGGTTCTCTACGATCGCATTCATGGCCTCAGGAGTGGGCCCCCGCCCCCAACCCACCCAGCCGCTGGATCTTGAAGCGTTTCAAATGCTCATTACCTCATACAAGAAGGCAGCGAAGGATGTGCAACCCTCTCGATTTGTAAAAAGGTTAGAAGAAATACCAAAGGTGGCGGTTCATTCCTCCTCGGCCAGGCCTTTTGCCTTGCAGCTGGATGAAAACGGCTTGATAGGTCAGTTCACTGGACTCTGGCCTTCCCCCAAAGCAATGGCATCTTGGTTGGATCTAAACTGGTGGGAAATAATCAAAGGAAAACTCTCAACAACCTTCTGTGGAAAGGGATTTTATGTCTTCCTCTTTGAAAATAAGGCAGATCGTGATATGATTTTTCGAAGCGGACCGTATTTCATGGGCACCAGAGGAATATACCTGAATAAGTGGACTCCAAATTTCAGTCCTAAGAACGACATCCCCTCAGCTTTTCCAGTATGGGTTCGGCTCCCATTTCTACCCCTACACTGCTAGAATGACGAAACTATAAAAAACATAGGAAAAACGCTGGGCAGGTTCATTGATTGAACCGAACCACGAGAGGAATTACAATCTTGTGCAAGGCTATGCGTGGAAGTAGATCTAGAAAAAGGATTGTTGGAAGTTATACAGCTAATTTCTAGATGGATGGACCTACACTCAGATGGTGGATTATGAACAACTCCCTTTCAAATGTAAATATTGTCATGAGTATGGTCATTTTGCAAAAAACTGCCCCAAATCGACTCAGGAAAATCCAGACAACAAAGCATCAGAACAATGGAAACAAGCAAAATGAAAAAAAATGACGAACAAAACAGGGAATCTGCAACTAAACCAAAAAAGCAACAAAGCCCCCCCATCTCCAAGTAAAGGGAAGGGCACAATCCAGATAGAGGATGAAGCAGAAAGCAGCAAGAATAAATATGAAACCCTGGAAAGCCAAGACCCAGAACAGACGAAGACAAAAGAAAATATGGGGGGAAACCCTAAGGAACTGGATGCACACAAAGAAAACCCGGTAGAAGATCAAGATCCACAGCTATCAGATGCTCATCCAGAGTAGGAAGATGAAAGTCAAGAGGAATCCGAAGAAGAAATGGAAATTCAAATCCCCAAAACGGCCTCAACTACTAAAGCTAGTAGAAAACAAACAAGGCCAAAAGAGAGAAAGCAACCACACAAGATAAGGATCTAGGTACTCAACCTACGCTGGAAGAAATCCTCCGAAAAAAAGAGAAAAATGGGAAAGCTCACCCAACAAAGGGACAAACAAATCCCTCAAAAGGAGGGTCCAAGCACAATAGTAAGTAATGAAGGTTGTCTCCTGGAATTGTAGAGGACTAGGCCAAGTGGAAAAGAAAGAAGCACTGCACAAGCTGATCAGAACTGAAAAACCCCAAATTCTCTTAATTCAGGAGAGTAAACTCAAGGACGATGAAGTCCTCAGAGAAATCAAACAACTTTGGAGCCCCAGTGAAGGTGTGGCATTAAGTGCGAGAGGAGCCTCAGGAGGAAGCTATACAGCCTGGAGCACCCAAATATTTAAGGAGGAAAAAAGAGTGGTTACTAACCACTGGACGTTGGTCAAGCTAAAGCATCTACAATCAGGTATTACCTTTCATGTTTGCAACGTTTACATGCCAAATAATATAAGGGAAAAAAAAAGATTGTTGGGAAACTATGTCGAAACTGAAAGACATAGATGCCCAAGAAAATTGTACTATAGCTGGAGACTTCAATACAACACTGCATCAAGGGAAGAAAAAGGGGGGTTCCATCATCAGAGACAAGTTTCGAGAAAATATGGAAGACTCGATCACCGACCTTGATCTTTTTGATGTAAAACCCTCAAAAGGGAAATATACTTGGAGCAACAAAAGGACTGGGGTGGGTCACATAGCAGCTAGGTTGGACCGTTTCCTAATCCATAACCCCCTTCTCCTCCTTCTGTTGGACATAAGTTCTAAAATAATCCCTTGGGGTATTTCAGATCATCGGCCTATAGCCCTCACCTTAACTAAGGCAATGAACTTTGGTCCCATCCCTTTTAGATTCAATCCTCTCTAGATGGATTCCCCGGACTTCCTCCCCCTCATCTCCTCAACTTGGTCCACCTGGATAAATGGAACTCCAGTATTTATCTGGGAACAAAAACTCAAAAAAACAAAACAAGCTCTCAAAGCCTGAGCAAAGGAAGCTTTTCTCGGCACAAAGGATGAGGTGCAGCAACACAAACAAAATTTAGAAGAGATTCATATGGAAATGGAAGAAAAGGAAGTGACTCAGGAACACCTGGATCAGGAGAAAAATCACTTCCAAAAGTATCTAAAGGCGCTACATAAAGAAGAAAGAGAATGAAGGATGAAGTCCAGAGTCTTGTGGCTCAACAAAGAGGACAAAAACACTACCTTCTTCCATAAACAAGCTAAAGCTAGACAACATAGAAACTCTATAGATGAAATTAAAATAGTTGTTGGGGAAATAATAAACTCTTTCGAAGAGACAAAAACTGAGGCAATCTACCATTTCAAGACTCTCTACACTCAAGATGGTGAAGACAACAAAGAGTAAAGGATAAATTTTATGGAACACATCACCCAAATAATAACAGATCGGGACAACCAGGACCTGATAAAGAAAATTACAGAAGAAAAAGTCAGAGAAGTAGTCTTCCACTTTGACCCGGAAAAAGCACCCAGACCGGATGGGTTCACTTTCGATTTCTATCACCAGTGCTGGGAAATTGTCAAAAAAGATCTGCTCTGAATGATTAATTATGCTCTGGCAAATTGCAAGATTGGGGGAGCCACGAACTCCTCCTTCCTGGCGCTGATCCGTAAGGATAAAAATGTGAATACCTTTCATCGTTTCTGCCCCATATCCCTCTATAATTCTTCCTACAAACTCCTTGAAAAAATTATAGCTTCTAGGCTAAAGCCTCTTCTCCCCAGAATCATTCTCCCCAATCAAGGGGGTTTTGTGTCTAATAGGCAAAAATGGGATAATATAATACTGGTTCAGGAAGCGATTAACACTAGTGTGACAAACAAAGAGAAGGGAGTGATAATTAAGATTGACATGGCGAATTCCTTTGACAGAGTAAATCATGAATTTCTTTACGAAGTCCTGAGCAAATTCATCTTCCAAAACTCCTTCATCTCTTGGATCATTGCTTGCATCTCTAACCCTTGGATTTCCCCCTTGATTAATGGTCGCCCAGCCCCCTTCTTCCAAGCCACAAGAGGACTAAGACAAGTCTTCCCTCTGTCCCCTCTGCTCTATGTCATCATGGCAGAAACTCTATATAGAAGGTTAGAACAAGAAAGGATCTCCAAAAATATCCCAGGGCTAAAAATCACGAGGGGTGTTAAAAGAATCAACAATTCTCAATTCACTGACGATGCACTCCTTCTTGGGGGAGCCTCTCAGGTGATGGCACAGAGATTTAAAATCGTTTTGGATCAGTATGAATCAGCCTCGGGAGGCCTCATCAGTAAACACAAAAGTCGGATCTTCACTTGGAATGTACATGCTGGAACCATGGTAAGAATAGCGCAAATTCTCCATTTCCCTTTCACAGCGGAGTGGAAATACTTCAAGTATTTAGGGACACCAATAAGCTCAAATGCCCTGTCTGGGGAAGCATGGTGAAGTATCATCCAAAAGTTAAAGGATTGATTCGAAATATGGGGAGTCGCATGGCTGAATCCAGCAGGAAGGGTGGTCTTAATAAAATCAGTCCTCTCTTCCCTCCCAATATTCCAATTCTCTGCCCTCCATGCTCCAGCTGGAATAAAAAGAGAGATGGCCAAAATTACTAGGAAATTCCTTTGGTAGGGAGGAAAAGACAACGAGAAAAATTTCCACATGGTAAAATGGGAAATCGCCTGCGCTCCCAAAGAAAATGGGGGGATAGGAATAAGAGACCCATAAAAGCTCAACCTAGCACTAGGAGCAAAGGTAATTTGGAGGATAATTACAGGGAGAAAAGAGTGGTGGAAGAGAGCGCTCTGCATCAAATATATGAGTACAAACAAAAAAAGGTGTGTGGATGGAATAGACACGGGGAAAACGAGGTCGCCCATCTAGAAACTCGTCAGGGCGTCAATACCTCTAATCCAAACCCAATTGAATTGGGATCCAGGCAATGGGGAAAAAATCAAGATATGGGAGGACAACTATTCAAAAAGTGGAATCCTTTCAAAAATCCCCTCCTTTACCCAGCTTAAACATTGGCTAACCGCGGAAGGAAAGGAAACATTATATGACATTTCAAATTGGGATTCAATTGGTAACTAGGAAAGCTGGAATCTGGGGGAAGTCCCTCCCCAAATGACAGAAGATGCCAAACAACTCCTTCAAATAATCTCTTGCTCTGCTCCTGTCCACCTAAACAAGGCAAATGAAAGAAGCTGGGGGAAAGAGGGGTATACAATAAAATCCGGGTACAAGTAGCTACTTGAAGACAACGACATCCCCCCCAAGTCAACCATCTAGAGAGAAATTTGGAACCCAAACAGTCCCCCAAAAATTAACATCTTTTGTTGGGAGTTGGCCCACAATAAAATCCTAACAGGGGATAATCTAAATAAATGAGGTTTCTCGGGACCGTTCAGGTGTGCACTATGCAACATCAGCCTTGAAAACTATGAGCATCTCTTCCTGAATTGTAATTTTACAAGGCATGTGAAGAGGTACATGTATAAGGAATTAGCCCCTAATGTGGCCAACCCCACAAATACCAGAAGCCTATTAGGCAAATGGGAAAAGCAGTATCAAGGGTCGCTCAAAGGAAAATAAAAGTTCATTATAGTGTGGAAGGCCTCAATCAAATTTATGTGCTGGCAAATTTGGCTAACAAGGAACAAAAAAATCTTCAAAGAAAAGGCCATCACCCCCCAAGTAGTAGCGATGAGGGCCATCAGCCAGATCAGTGAATACATATCAAGCAAAAAGTCAGATATCAAGGAAGGAGAAAAAATGAGAAATGAGGAAGAAACTTGGATCAACAAGTTCAACATTCGAGATAATAGTGGAGATTGCAAAACAAACCAGGCCCCATGTTGGCATCTTCAGTACACTTACCAAGAGTTTATTCATTGTTTAAATTCCCACAAAAAACACGTTCTAAGCTTTGATGGTGCCTCCAAAGGGAATCTAGGGGAGGGAGGAGCGGGAGGTGCCATTCGCAATCCTAGAGGCCAGCTGATGGACACTTACTCTTGGTATTTTGGCATTGTTTCAAACAATGTTGTGGAGGCCTACGCACTTCTCAAAGGAATCCAAATTGCAAAGGATCGTCACATCAACCAGCTAACAGTCATAAGAGACTCTAAAACAGTTATCAAACATTTTGTCAAGAATACCGCTCCGAAAAACACTATTCTCCAAAGGATCATAGCATGGATCAAAAACGCTATCAAAGAAATGAATATAGTATTCCTCCACATCCGACGACACAACAATGGAATCGTTGATGAATAGGCCAATAATGCAATCGGAAAAGGGAAAGGCAAATTGGTTATCAATGGGATAAACACTCAACAAGTTACCCCTTTCAAATGTTCCAGCTCACCAAAAAAGAGAACATGTCCAGCAAGCATGACAGCAGTGCACTCCAGAACAGTAGCCAATATGGAACGCTCCCCGAAATTTACGGGAATGCAAAGTACGATGGAAAATCAGAATTTAGAAAGGAATGTACTAGGAATAAGGTGGATATGATACACACGTGAAACAACAAGACTATCCGGTGTGGGAGCCTGCCAGAAAATGCATCAGAGCAGCGTCATTCCACTCTTCCCTTCACTCTTTCATCATTGCCACTCACGCAAATGAAAGGAAACACGCTCGAGTTGAGGACTCATGGCATGTGCATTAAAACCAGGAATCACCTCAAAATCCAAAGCAGTCGCAATCCAAGATCATGGAAGGACGTCGCATGGGAACCACAGGTTAATCTGAACCTGATCCTCATTATAAATTACATAAGGAGGAAAAGCTTTGTGCCAAACGCAGCAAGATACAGGAGCAGATCGACCTACCTAAGTCAGGGTAGAATATAACGTTTTAGGAGGGAAAATCAAGGCAAAGAAAGGGCCTCACCACAGAACAGTAGTCATCTGAGATATCTTCGACGAAATACCCAGAAGTACAAGGAAACAAAAAGACATATGAATCAGTCAGTCACGGTTTATCAGCCAGGTCAGGGAAGGCACAGTACGGACACATGAAGAATGGAACGTGATGAGTAAATGGTGGATGAAAACTTTCACACCACCCAACAATTAGCAATGCGACTTGACTCCCATAGCGCCACTCTCAATTTCACTCTGGAAACACTTTCAAGCCATCGTGCAATGATCAGTCAATTACAGGATGAAGTGGAATACTTAAGGAGCCAAGGCGAAAGGCTTGAGAAAGACAAGGAAAAAAGAGCACAGGAGGTTGAAGGAAAAAGCAACAGCATAGCAGGTGAAGTTAGAGGGACCAGAGAAGCTCTGACGCTTCTTGACTTGACTGTGGCACTGGAGCTGCCAGCAGAAGAAATCCCACAATCCCCCACAGAGGGACAAAAGAAGTAAGCACGGACTTTAGAATTTTTTTGTAAAAGTGGCAATGCCTCTCGAAGACTTCAAGAAGAAGATAAGTTAGTAATTAAATAAGCATTTTCTTAGCATAGAAAGATCTTGTAATCTGGGCTCTAGGTCTGAATCCCACCCCCCCTTTTTTGTACATTAGCGACCTCAATCACACCCTATAAATATAAATTTTTCCTTCTGTTTTTGTAAAAAAAAATATTGATAACTTTTGTCATTTTTCTAGTGCAATAGTTTGTCCTCTAAGGATAAGAGGCTATAGCATAAACGTTAGTAGTTTTGATCATCACAAGTTGAACATTTGGGAATTCAGACCTTACACTAAACAATATGTACTATTTTTTGTATAATATTAATCGATAAGTGGATAATTCACACCCAAAAAAATTGTGCTAAAAAGTTATTCCCCACGAATATCTAGCTCTAAAAAATGGTGTCCATACAAGTTAGTCATTATCCGCGACCCATAGTTTTAAAGTAGATGTTCTTAATACATAATATAATTGACCTGTGTGTGTGTGTGTCTATGTGTATGAAGCTAGTGGAATTTTTTACAAATCGTATTTTGTTGCAAAGTTAAACTCTTATAGAAGATATGAGTTTTGATCACCCAAAGGTGAGAACGTAATAAATTTTTTAAGTTTTTGTCATATAAAACAAGCAAAAGTGTAACCCATCTTCATGGATTCACATTGTAGTTACTTTTTATTTCTAATATTTTCTTTTCAAAATTCCTAATGATATTTCAATCCAAACCTTACCTTTGAGGTATTGGAAATGATAGTATTGTTAGGGATGGGAAAACAATGCATTATCATTGGCTTAAATTCAAAACCTGGGGTCTATATTTTAGTGCCAACAATGAGGATCTGGAAGATTATGCAGTATAATAATTTCTCCTCCCTAATTAGATGTGTGTGTAAATTATGATAAAGTCCCACAAGGTGTCTATAAAATTCCTAAGAGTGTTTAATATTACGAGATAACTCTTGAATAGACAAAATAAGAGATGTTCATTGAAGGCAAAGATAATTGAAAGAACGATTTACAAACAATTTATGGATGAGTACCCAACGCTAAAGTGTCATTGTGCTATTGACCTATAATAGTATGTCGTGTCTGAACTATGTGGACAAACTATGAAATTAGTAATGAAATACATTCATAAAATACCATAGGCACAAGAATGAGATTTAATTGAGGTTCATCATAGGTCATGAGATTCCCCATGATTACTTTTGACAAAAAATAGAGTAGCAAGATGTTAAGCATCAACATGAGGTGCAGTGGTTATGGACTTAATTACCAAATGAGTGATTATTGTTAAACTTGTAGGGAATATTGCATGTGTAAATATAGAGAATGTTCATTGTAAATTTATTGTGACTAGGCATTTGTAAGTTTTGTGACATATAACAGCCACACCAACATGAATCAACATAAATTAACTATAAGTTAACATAGAGGTTGTGTGACATTAGTAAATTGATTAAGCTAATTGAGCAATATTGTATGTGCTACTTGTTGGAACATCGAGCATTGATGGTTCATCACACTTCTCCTGGATTTAGTTTGTCGAGCGGTCAACCTATATCTAGATACAGTTGGTTGGGCGATCAACCAAAACTCTACATCAGTCAATCGAATAGTATACATGCATGTCGATCAGATAGTTGACCAATAGTCGAAGATAGTTGGACAATGGATCGACCAGCCCAGTAATCGACTACGAGTAGCAAACATGGAAAATCAGGTCGAGCATCCTTATCGAGTCAACTTGACAATGCGTATTTAATGGAGTCAACTCTAACAACCGACAATTACATGTGGACAATATCTTCATGGTTCTATGGAATAAATAGAAGAGCCCATGGGTCATTATCATCAAGTGATCGAGTTGGTATCATATGGAGATATCAAGGTCCAATATGCACTCTGATGTTCTGATCACAGTTTCTAGCGGGAAAACCCCCCCTTAAGACTACACTAGGGTTCATAATGTAGGCAGATCACAACCGTCTAAAAGTCAACTACTTTTATAACTACCCCAAACATACCCTAGACTTATACAAGAAAACAAAAAGTGAGAAGGATCGGGTAATTGTACCTCTACTTTGCGTACGGTGATGATCCTCTCATGCCTGAAAGCTTTGTTGACTGCAAACCTCCTCCCAAGGTTGGCCTACATTCAAAGATAGACAAACAGAAAGCTACAAGTATGTAATTCATATACAAATAAGGGTTAGATGTTAGAATAAAAACATAAATCAAATGGAAACATTCGATACACCATGATTTGGGACATGAAAAGTACTTCTTTTATTGATAATACAATGATCACTTACAACCAAAGTCGGCTACTACTCCACAAACCTGGTTCGGGATCCTCTTCACCAAGCTCCAAGTGCACCTCTGTATCGCTTCTCCTCTCAAACTTCTTCTTGGGAAGTAAAAATGGGTTTCTAATGGAGGAAGAAAGGAAAATTGGGGAATTCTTAGGCAATTCTCACAAAAGGGATGCAATTACTTGGGGAAAGGAGGGGATGTGAAATGGGTAGAGTTTCACTGTTCTCGTGTCTAGATGTGGAATGAGACCCCAACATCTCCTTTTATATGACAAAAGGATGGTTATTCAGTTGGGTGACGGGCTATAGGCGGTGGATTAGTTGGGAAACTACCCAATAGTCTGTAATCTCAACGAATTTCTTGCAACTTTTTATTTTTTGCAACTTTTGCAAGTATATGCGGGCTGTAGTGGTGCAACATGCGTACGTACGCGGGTTGTAGTGGTGCAGCAAGCGTATGTACGCGGGCAGTATTGGTGCAACAAGCGTACATCTTCAAAAAATGGTTTTTTTAGAAGAGCAACTCAGTGATGGCTTGGAAAAAAATGCAAGTAAGAGGGCCAAAGGCCAGGTATGGATATGTAGAGCAATTTAGGGTTATAACAACAGTGCACTTTGATTAAGTGTTGTAATGGTTTCTTTAGACACCACCTTTGTCTTCAAAATTATAATCCCTCTTCGATCATCTACATAATTGTTTTTCTGCTTTAATACAAGTTCCACCCTTTCCTCAACATGGTATGAGAGTTGATGGTTTAAAACCTCGACGTGTTATCTGCAAACCTTGTTGAGTCAGATATGTTGTGTGATTGACTCTCAGCCGATGGTTTGTTGATTGGAACCTTTGAAATGAGAATTTCTATCTAGATATCGAAGACGGATTCAAAGATTGATCCAATTGTTCTGAATGGATCAAATTATGCAGTATGGGCACCAAACACGGAAAGCCTACTATAGATTAAAGGACTATGGAAGTATACAAAGATTGTGATTCTAGATCCAACAAACGATCATGCGAAGTTCATTTTTTATGGAAAGAAGGATGAGGTTGTGGGGGTCATTGTGACCTATATCTCATGGGAGATTTGGTTTCACATTAGTGGAATCGACTTCCCTCATTAAGTCTAGAAGAATCTAAATTCATTGTTCAACCGAGTCAATGAGAGTGGCGTCGCGCAGTTGGAGAAAGAGTTGATCTCCCTCAATCCTCATTCTTTTGACATAATAGAGGACTATAAGGAGTGTATCAAATAACTCTAGTTGAAATTGGGTGAATGTGGAAAGAATTATCAGACGAAGGATGGACAACTCATCGAGTTGGTCCCGATGAATTTAAGAACACCATTCGATATGTTCATGTCAACTTTCTGCACCAACTGGCAAGCACACAAAGAAGATGGTAAGGATTACACCTTTGAAGCTTTCTATGGCGTTTTAATTACTGATCAACACAGACTACTTGAAGAAGGAAATATTGGTGGCAAACATTAAGCCCACTTGCTCAAGGGAAAGAGAAAGTTGGATCCTAGAGATAGAGTGTGGTTTGATTCCTCTACACAAAAACCTAAGGGACGGATAGATGCACCTCAGCGCAGTCAAAAGAAGTAGACATGTTGGTATTGTGGAAATACTGGACATGTGGAGAATATTTGCTATAAGAAAAGAGACGATTTAGAGGAGAAGTTGAAATGCCTAGAAGGAAGTGTGTCCTTTGAACGATGACCCACTGATAATTTCACCTTCCAAGTAAAAAATTCTCAAGCCTCGTTGTCTCATTCTATGGAGAATGAATGGATAGTTGATTGTGTGGGTGCACTCATCACATGGCTAAGGATGCCTCCTTGTTCACATGGTCGAATGAAGCTAAGGAGAGGAATATTTATGGTGTTGATGATATTACTCTGGATGTTGTTGGTCAGGGTGATGTTACCTATCGATGTGGGAAAATTGTGCACATTTATCATGTGCCAAACCTTAGTGCCAAACTGTTGTCTATTGCTCAGTTAACATAGACAAGTAAGAATGTGGAATTTTGGCCAGATTGGTTCTATGTTCATGATTTTAAGAAAGATAAGTCGATTTTTTTCGACGGGCTTCTCGACTCGACAAACAATTTATATTAATTATGTGGCATGACTCGACCTGACACTGAACCAACTTCTCATGTATCTCACTCTGATGAGTGAAGTTGAATTTTGCATGAACAACTCAAACACCTAAATTTTTTAAGTCGGTAGTCGATGGAATCTCATAACATGGTTGTTGGTTTACCTAAAGTGTTTCCCCCTAGAGGAGTTTGTAAAGGTTGTGTGCTTGGGAAGCATCATTAGGCACCATTTAACTCTGGCAAAGGGTGGAGAGTGTTGGAATATTGGTTGTTGTCATTGATGTCAACCCTAGTCATGGGTTTTGGACCGCAAGATTGATAAAGGTATTTGGACATGAAGGACAATGCACATGCATATACAACACCCGTGAATGGATAGTATACATCATGCTATTTTCATTGGTATGTGGCACGTCACGTGGATCCTCATGGTTGAGGAGAAATTAATTTTTGAAGATGACAAAGTGAATTGAAGAAGGAAGTACATGTAGGCCCTGAAAATAATTAAAGAAAAGAATTACAAAAGAAGAAAGTGTCAGGTCGGCCCTAATGTTAAAAGGAAGTGACATAAATGGTATAAATAAACATCATTATACATTCATTTGAAACAAGTCAAATTTTAGAGGGAAAAAGAAGTAAAAGAAGGCTGGATTTCAAGGGAGGATGAAGTCTTTTGGTGATGTGTTCTAAGGTATGTTATTTTCATGTCAGCTTACCATTTTTGCAATAATTTTTTTTCTAGAACGATTCAGATGGTGAAATCGCTATGGTTTTGAGAAGACATATCAAGGTACCTCTGGTAAAAATCTTAGCTCTTGATTCGCTATAATTATGGAGATACACTATGTGGAAGATAGGGTTTGTGACCAGTCCTGAAGCTAGTCAATAAATAGGTGTTCCGAGTAAAACAGTCATAACTTCTTCATACAGAATACAAATGAAGTGGGACCACTTCCATTGGAAAGAGTACGGAATTTAGTTTCTTGTATGTGAGTTTTAGAATCATATGTTAAATATTGAGCGCGGGGCATGCTGTACAAGTTGGGTCTTCTGAATAGACCAGAATTGAATAAAGTCTACCATTCTTTCTATAACCTCTTTTTGGGAAGGATTCAAAGAGTGAAAATTGGAGGAGTTTCAGAGAATACATTGAATAATATTATCTACAGGATCATAGTACTCCAAGAATTGAAGAATTGCAGAAATTGAAAAAGTCTCAGGAAGCATTATCAGGTTCTATGTGATGATTGGTTGACGGTGATGATTTAATGTAAAGTTTTATTATCTTTCATATATTCTTGGGTGGAAGGAAGGGGCAAGGATGGAGAGTTCAAATCTCTCTTTATATTGGAGGATTGTATCTTCCTCTTGGAGGTTTATCCCTCCCTTTACATTAGGAAGCTGTAGCTACCTTTGGAAGTCATTACTTCCCTTGAACAATAACTATTGATTATTTCTCATATATTGTGCATGGCGTATTGTGGTGTATTGGTGTAACTCTTATACTATTGTTCATTGCTCATTGGATATAGTTGAATGGTTTAAGTATAAGCTAAAAAAGGTTTTAAATTGTACTTGATATTGATTCACCCCCCTCTCGGTATCAACAGAGAGCACAAAACCTACTAGAGATGGTTCACGATGATGTTTTTTGCATCGATCTACCTTTGTTGGTAGGTGCAAGGTATATTTTGACCTTTATTGATGATTTGTCTTGTTTCACATGGGTCTATTTTTTGAAGAATAAGAACCTTGTATTTAAAAATTTCAAGGAATTTAGAGCCTTTTGCTGAAAAGAAATGTGGTCGACCCATCAAGTGCATGAGATCAGATAATGGTGGTGAGTATGTAAATCGACCTTTTGAAGAATACTTGGTTAGATCTGGTATTGACTGGCAATAGTCGGTTCCTCACACACCTCAGTAGATTGCATCATAGAATGTAAGAATCATACATTAGTCAAAATGGATAGATGTGTTTGTAGGCTAACGATTTTCCCTCCTCGTTTCTAGGTTGAAGCAGTGTATTGTGCAAACTATCTGCTAAATTGCATCACAAATTGAGTTGTTCTTTTGATGACTCTAGACGAACGATGGTGTGGAAAGAAGCCTTCATTTGGCCACCTCCGTGTGTTTTGATGTGTTTCTTAGGCTCATATTTTTTATTAATGCGAAAATGAAAAGAAGTTGGATTCAAAGAGTCATGCTTCCATCATGATGGGTTACTCTCAAGAGTCGAAATCCTATCCACCGTTTGATCTTGTCAAACAACAAATTATTATTAGATGAAATGTATGGTTTGATGAGAAGTCTTCTAGAATTAAGTTGTTGAATGCCTCCTCTAGATTGTTGTAGGTTGATCCCTTTGATGCTATCTTCGACACTTGTTCTCCTATTCCATATTTCAATCCTTCGACTGGACAATCGAACATTATCCATGTCTCGACTAGACCATCGACCTCCAAGTCGACTATTCCATCGTCCTCTATTTCGATTGGTCTGTTGAATGAAGACCCTTCAAATTATAATTGACCTACTGTAGTGAACCATTATTCACATGTTTCATGTCTACCACGATGGGCCACCAAGACAATTGAATTTGTTGGAGCTTATGTCAATGATGTTTCCTCTAGACGATAAACTTGAAGTCAAAGGAAACATGCCTGTTGTAAAAAATATTGAAATTTTGGCTTTCGGTCACTTAGGAAAATGAATGGAAGCATTGGCAGTGGAACGACTGCATACACCGAGCATTAAGCCACATGGAGAAAAAGCTCAAGAGTCAGGGTTTTTTTTGGTCGTCGGGGATTTGGTCGACGTAGATATCTTAATAACTACAACCCCGATCCCCGAATTCACTAAAGTATTAAAGGATAAGCTGGGTCAAATAAAGATTAAGTTTTTTAACTGTTAATCAATCCCATCGCAATTTTGCGATTCAGGATTTACTTGTGACATATCCCCTGTCACCAGGATCCCCGAAGTTCTGAAATACGAAATCGTGTTTCGCGCCTCGCTAATCCCATCGAAATTTCTCTATCTGGGATTTACTTGTGACATATCCCCTGTCACCAGGATACCCGAAGTTTCGAAAGCTCGAAAGAGTGCAATGAAAAAGCTGAAATATATTTCGGGGATTTGGCCGACATGGAGATTTTAATAACCACTGCATCGTTTCCCTAAATCCCGAAAACCCGAAATTGGGACTCCGGTCATATGCAAAACTGCTTTAGAAAAATGAAATTTTCTCAGCCATGGAGAGGTCATTTCTCACGTTTCAGGATTCCTTGCATGTCATAGCTCTTGAATACATGATACCCAAAACCCTAAAACCCCGAAACCTGAAAACTCAAAATCGGGACTCAAGTCATATGCAAAACTTACCTTGGTAAAAAACCATTTTTCTTAGCCTTTGGGAGGCCATTTTCCGTGTTCGAATAGTCGATCAACATCTACATATCCTAAGATTTCCAATGGTCTCTTCATAATTTCATTTGGAGCTTGGGAAGGTAGTCAAAAGTCCCCCGCAATATGAGGTTCATTTTAAGAAATGTGGCGTTTTTTACTGTTCTGAGTCATCATTTTCAAATGATGATTCTGAGCGACTGGAGGATCAGTTTGAGAAACGGTCAGAGGTTTTTGTGCCTAACACATCGAAGATCAAAAGCCTCTTTTAGTTTATACATATATGTTGCGATTTAAGAGATACAGATCCATAACCGCAACCCTATTTTTCAGTAGTTTGGCCCATTTTCTATGGCAGAAAGTTTCAAGAATTGGTTGTAACTATTGTTATCTTTTAGATTAGAGAGGATTTCGACCTCAATACATATATGAGGCATATTTGTAAAAGTGAAAGAGGAGACAAGAGTAGTACTCTTGGGCTGTAGCACTTGTTTTCATGTTTAATAAAAGAGTGCAGAGTATTTTCGATCTATATCAGAGATTCTTGTGATTTTGTTTGTAGAGAATGTCTTATTGCTTCATTTTCACATCATTTCACTTCATTTTATTTCCATTTTCTTCCCAATTTGTAACTGTGTTTGTAATGGAATTCATCCATTTGTTAGATGCTCTTTTGCTGAATAGGTTATAGGTTGTTTCTTGCAAAGATATGAAGGTTCAGAATTCATCCTTGCTAGATGCTCTGTCCCAACTATCTCTTTCCACTGATTTATGCTTGGAATTCACTCATTGCTAAGTGCTCCTTGCATTTTGATATGTTTTTTCTTTATTCTGTCGCCATACTTTTTATAATCCTTCCCTCTGTAATCATCTTCTATCTCGCCTCTGCTCCATGGATTTCCTTTGCCGAAACACTCCTATTACTTGCTTGATCATTTGACTCCATGCCCATTGTATTACTTTTAGGTCAAACCCATCAACCCTAAAAACCCAGAACTTTCTATTACCCATAGATATGCCCACTATTAAGCTTATTGAATATCCTATTGTGACATATTTTTGAGAGATCCCTCTCGGGTTGGAAGGGCTAGTTTCCAATCAAAAGTGGTTCGAGGTTATCTCATAATTTACTTGCATGCAACCCAAGTCAAGTCCAAGTGACAAAATTTATTTCATTTAAAATGTGTTAAGGCTTGGCTCTATTACAGCCTAGAACCAACTCTTGCCACAACATTTTCTGGCACCGTTGCTGGGGATGAAGGACGAAGTTATCTTCCCTGGGATACGACAATGTTCGGATCTATCTCTTGATGGTGAACAAGGGATAGGCATTCAATTGGCTGTGGTCATTCACCTGGCGACTCCTTGGTTCGTAGACTCTACATGATTTCGTTGGCGACTCCACTAGTCTCAAAATGTCAAATTCGTTCACTACTCGGATTGTTGCAAGGTTTTCTCCTCTGGACTTCACAAATGTTTATGGTTTTCCAAACACTGTTCCAGACATTAAAGTTTGGGAAGACGTCCTTCCTAAATTTGGTGAATACGCGGACGACAATCCTACTCAACACTTGTTTGAATTTTACAAGCTCATGGATGAATTAAATGTACATCATGAAGATGTCCTCACGAATATGTTTATGTTTTCATTGGAAAGAGATGCTAGGCTCTCGTATAAATCTTTACCCCATTCCAGTATTCCTTCATTGAAAGATTTTCACACACTTCTTCATCAATATTGTAAGAGAATATATTCAGCTGAAATCCTTTTTGAAGATTATTGTAGTATAGAATTCATAAGACAAAAAGATCAAACAAATCCTCTTGAAGAGGAGGAAGAAACAACAGAAATTTCTCAAGTGGATGAAGGTGACCATCATGACGAAGAGTTGGCTGATAAAGAAATAGGATATGATAGCTCTTGTGATCATATTCAAGAAGAAGATATTCAGCATCATGGTCAACCTGCAGAAGAGAAAGAAAACAATAGTTGCTTAATACAGAAATTTCATAGACCACCTCCTATTTTAACAGAAGAAGAGATAGATATGCTCCTGAACAGTCATGTTGCAACCCCTGCTTATGAAGATTTGCAACATCCACACAGTCTTGAACATCTTGTAGACTCTGTTTTGTTTCATGAAAAAGAGTTGGTTGTCATGTTTAACCATCCTGAAGAATGTTTGGTGTTCAAGGATGATGTAAAGGTCGTTGATAATGAAGAAGACAGTGATATTTTTTGAGATCTGTTTCAAGATCAGATTGCTGATTTTTCAATGCAGAAATCTTCAGGATTTTATTCTGATTTTCCAGTATTCGATAAATATTTTCTAGTATTCGATAAATTTCATCAAATCCTATTCATCAACTAAGAGATGATCAGAAAAGAATGAATGATATGGTTGAAAATAGATATGAATCTATTGTTCAAGAGTCCAATGAAGATCCTTTTAACTTTGATACATCCTCTAAAGATATCATTGTCGGAGAGGGTGATCATAAATTTTTTCATGATGCATATTTTCAGACTCGGTTTTCATTTGATCGTTATCAAGACAATAATGTAGGAAAGGAAGAACATATCTCTTCTTCTCTCTTAAAAATTGTCAGTTGTAATAGGCCAGCATATCATAGTGATGAAGTCAGATTACAGGGATATGATGAAAGAGAGCAGACATGTTCAGATCAGTATTTGATCATGTATGTTTCCCCATCAAATATTGAGCAGTCCACATTTAACATTCAGATCAGTAAAGGCAACAAGCAACAACATTTCAGTCAGTTGGAACAACAACAAAATGAGGTATTTCTATGTTACTTTTATGATCCAGTAGCAGTTTATATGGAGTCAAAATGGGCAACTAAATTTTTTATTTCCAACATCTTGAAGTATGAATTGCAAAACTATAAGTACCTGCTCCCAGGGCATGTTTTGGAATTTGAAGTTGCTCCTGTAATTTTTCTGCTCAAATATGGAAGCATAATTAAGTTGGTTAGTTGGATGCTCGCTTGGTTGATTTGGAAGTTTTCCTATACTTGAACAAAGTAGTGATATCGATTAGAGTAGGTGATGTATATAAATAAGCTTGACTTTGAGCACTAGAGTACAAGAATAGTTTTCAGTATTTTTCTGGTTTAGTTTGGAATCCAGTATGGTTTTGTTTTAAAGCATTACGACTCCATATCCCAATGATGCATAAGCAGTTTTTTGTTTCGGAAAGGTGCAAGTAAAGTGACAGGGTTCAGAGTTTGATAAGGATGATATCAGGTCACCCAATGGATGAAGGCACGTGGTCTACTGTTCTTGGCACTTTACAGGAAAGCACCATCCCTAGATGGAGCCTCTGTTGTAACAAATATTGAAATTTTGGCTTTCGATCACTTAGGAGAATGAATGGAAGCATTGGCAGTGGAACGACCGCATACACCGACCATTAAGACATGGAGAAAAAGCTCAAGAGTCTGGGTTTTTTTTTTCCATCGGGGATTTGGCCGACGTAGATATCTTAATAACTACATCCTCGATCCCCGAATTCACTAAAGTATTAAAGGATAAGCCGGGTCAAATAAAGATTAAGTGTTTTAACTGTTAATCAATCCCATCGCAATTTCGTGATTCGGGATTTAATTGTGACATATCCCCTGTCACCAGGATCCCCGAAGTTCCGAAATACGAAATTGTGTTTCGCGCCTCGCTAATCCCATTGAAATTTCGCAATCTGGGGTTTACTTGTGACATATTCCCTGTCGCCAGGATCCCCAAAGTTCTGAAAGCCCGAAAGAGTGCAATGAAAAAGCTGAAATATATTTCGGGGATTTGGCCATCGGGGATTTGACCGACGTGGAGATTTTAATAACCACTGCTTCGTTTCCCCGAATCCCAAAAACCCGAAATCGGGACTCCAATCATATGCAAAACTGCTTTAGAAAAATGCAATTTTCTCAGCCATGGAGAGGCCTTTTCTCACGTTTCTGGATTCCTTGCATGTCATAACTCTTGAATACATGATACTTGAAACCATGAAACCCCGAAACCCGAAAACCAAAAACCCGAAAACTAAAAATCGGGACTCCAGTCATATGCAAAACTTACCTTGGTAAAAAACCATTTTTCTCAGCCTTTGGGAGGTCATTTTCCACGTTCAAATAGTCAATCGACATCTATAGATCCTAATATTTCCAGTAGTCTCTTCATAATTTCATTTGGAGCTTGGGAAGTTAGTCAAAAGTCCCCCACAATATGAGGTTTGTTTTTCAGAAATGTGGCATTTTTTACCGTGTTGAGTCATCATTTTCAAATGATGATTCTGAGCGACTGGAGGATCAGTTTGAGAAACGGTCGGAGGTTTTTATGCCTAACACATCGAAGATAAAAGGACTCTTTTAGTTTATACATAGCTATTTCTATTTAAGAGATAAATATCCATAACCGCAACCATATTTTTTAGCAGTTTGGCCCATTTTCTATGGCAAAAAGTTTCAAGAATTGGTTGTAACTGTTGTTATCTTTTAGATTAGAGAGGATTTCGACCTCAATACATATATGAGGCATATTTGTAAAAGTGAAAGAGGAGACAGGAGTAGTACTCTTGGGCTGTAGCACTTGTTTTCATGTTTAATAAAAGAGTGCAGAGTATTTTCGATCTATATCAGAGATTCTTGTGATTTTGTTTGCAGAGAATGTCTTATTGCTTTGTTTTCACATCATTTCACTTGGTTTTATTTCCATTTTCTTCCCGATTTGTAACCTTGTTTGTAATGGAATTCATCCATTTGTTAGATGCTCTATTGCTGAACAGGTTATAGGTTGTTTCTTGCAGAGATATGAAGGTTCATAATTCATCCTTGCTAAATGCTTTGTCCCAACTATCTCTTTCCACTGATTTATGCTTGGAATTCACTCATTGCTAAGTGCTCCTTGCATTTTGATATGTTTTATCTTTATTATGCCACCATACTTTTTATAAATCCTTCCCTATGTAATCATCTTCTATCTCGCCTTTGCTCCATGGATTTCCACTGCCGAAACACTCCTATTACTTGCTTGATCATTTGACTCCATGACCAATGTATTACTTTCCGGTCCAACCCATCAACCCTAAAAACCCAGAACTTTCTATTACCCACAGATCTTCCCACTGTTAAGCTTCTTTAATATCCTATTGTGACATATTTTCGAGAGATCCCTCTCGGTTTGGAAGGGGCAGTTTCCAATCAAAAGTGGTTCGACGTTATCTCAGAATTTACATGCATGCAACCCAGCTCAAGTCCGAGTGACGAAATTTATTTCATTTAAAATGTGATAAGGCTTGGCTCTATTACAACCTAGAACCAACTCTTGCCACAACAATTCCAATGTTTCCTTAATGACTTGTGTACTTGATCCAGGTGGATATTGGTGGCCACCCACCTATTCCAACTGGCTCCTCTTGAATTTTTTTAGTTCACTAGGTTCTTTTGTAATTCTTTGTAATCATGGGTTCTACACTTCTAGGGCTATTTGAATCCCTACATAACTTTTAGGTGGAGATTGGTGGTTTCCCACCTAATCCAACTGGCTTATTTTGGAAGTTTTCATGTCAGTGCATCTTTCTGTACTTCCAGGGCCATTTTACGTCCCTAAATAGTGTTTTTTGGCTTGCCACAACCAAATTGTAAACAAAGTTAAAGTTTGATAGCATAATGTGTATTTCTCAAAAAGACCTTTCCAAAAAGCTATCACGCACCTAAAACGGAGGTTGTATGCAAAAGTTACGACCTTGGGAAGTTGAGGTACCAACTTACCCATCGAGGGCCACATAACTTTTGGCGTTTCATCTCCTAGGGTTAGGTTTTTGGATGTCTAGTGTTTTGGCATTCATGAGTAATGTTAAAAATCCCTTTGGAGCCTCATTGTAATATTTTTTCTCAAATGTATGCGCGTAGCAGCCACATCTCTTCTCAAATATAGCTACCACCATTCGAGCAAGTTGTTTTCAGTTCTGCAGTTTTACAGTTTCAATCTATTTTATTTATTCAATAGAAGTTATTGTTCATTGGATATCTGTTGTTGTTCTTTGTATCTATGTGTTATTGTATCCAGTCTGTTATTTATTTCGTTACGCTCATAAATCCAGATCAATGGAATTAGAGTGGTTTGCTCTTCATTTATTTTTCTTTGTGCATGTCCTCGACAAGATCTAGGTACAAGAAGTTGGGACTCGAATCAGTCAAGCCTTTGCAAAATTAGTCGCACCGAGCCCGACCAAAAATCATGGGGGATGAGAAGAAAGATGATGGAGCGGGAGATGATTTTAAATTGTTGCTCGAGGGAGCCCTTGCATGACAAAGGAACGAAATGATGGACAACTTTGCACAGATCCTTTGGTAGCTTCCCATAGGAGACACATCTTCATCAAGTGGCCATGCAACACCTTTCAATGTACAAGTAAATTTTGATATTCCATTATTTGAGGGACTAATAGATGTGAATGTTGTAGATAAATAGTTGAATCTGCTCGAAGGGTATTTTTTAGTCCACAATTTTTTCGATAGGGAAAATATTAATTTTGCACTCCTCAAGGTCGTCCCACATGTTAAGGACTAGTGGGATACTTACTCTAAGAAAAGGGCCATAGAGGAATCTGCAATATTTGCAGTCCCCCACATGGGATTCCTTCAGGGGTGCCATTAAAGAACAATACTACCTTGTTGGAAGCTAGGAGGACCAATACACAAGATGGACCACCTTATGTCAGGAAAGGGACCAGATAGTACCAGATTTCACCAATATTTTCCATACCCTGTGCACCAAATTAGGTATGAAATACTCTAAACGACATCTAGTACTCAAATTCTGCGAATTTCTGCATAGGTACATTCAAACAGAAATGGATTTTTTGGACATCACATCATTAGGTACGACTTATAAATATGTTGTCAAGATCGAGCAGAAATTTAAGCAGAAGAGGTGAGAGTTTGGATCTGCAAACTCCTCATAGCCGAAGCAGGGAAAGGTGGCTCCAACCCAATATTCAATGATAGTCGGGCGGTGGATCGACCAACCCAACAATTGAGTATGAGTTGGATGCATGGAAAGTGGGGTCGAGCATCCTTGTCGATACGACTTGACAATGTTGATTTTGCGCAATCAAATCTAACAATTAACGATTACATGTGGACAAGATCTTCCTTATTCCATGGAAGTTTGTTAGATCTTGAGTCTATAAATAGAAGACCCCATGGGTCATTATCATCAAGCAATTGAGTTGATATCATATGGAGATATCAAGGTCAAATATGCACTGTGATGTTTTTATCACAGTGTGCTTTGCTTAAGTGTTGTAACATTGTCTTTAGACACCACCTTTGTCTTCGAAATTTTAATCCTTCTTCGATTTTATGCATAATTGTCTGTCTATTTCGTTATAGGTTCCACCCCTTTCCCTAACACTAATCTAAAAAACTCTAACTCTACTACAATTCTCAAAGACACACATGGTGGGTTGGAAAACTAGAATTATTGGGAGAGGCAACCACATTCGATATTTATATGATTTAATTGCCTCTACTAAATCTCCACATTAAGCTTCCAATCATCTATCACCTTGATTATTGAGGGAAATTTGTGGTGTTGTTTCAAAGGAACATGTCTAATTGGTGAGTTAAATATAAGTTGTTATAATTTTTCACATCAATATTAAATTATAGTGTGGTATACCTCAAACCTAGCACTCAAGTTCTAAAGTGTGCCCTTTTTAAATAGTGGCATGCTTCTACCACAAACCTAGAAATATATCCAAAAAAGCACAAAGAGTTCTCTAATAGTTTGATCATATGGGGATCTATTGATTCTATTGCTCAAAGGTGTGTTGTGAGGATGTTATGCTTTGCCTTGGCTTCTTCTCATTTCACTTTCATGTTCTCAAATACTTTCATATTCTCGGCTAACTCTTTCTCAAAATCTAACATAGTCATATTTGTAGATTTTTTAGATTACAAGTGTTTTTGGGCATCATTGAGTGTGAATTGGGTTTCTACAAGTTATGTAATGCATTTGACATTTTCCCCTTCCAATCAATAAATTTGTTGAACTAATTTTGTTATCTAAGGATATTGTATTTTCAACATGGTTTTATCTAATGTTCTTAAGGCATCCAAACAATCACCAATCACGACTTCTTCACATTGTTCTTGACCTAGTATCATTCTTACCAATCTGAAATTTGCTTGATCACCATCCAAACCTCCAATTCTTGAGATCAAAGAAGGATGCATTGAACAAGAACCAATAGAACATGTTTTTAGTTGTATGCTACTGTGGTTGAGTCATGATTGTTGCTACTTTAATTCCTGAAGTATTGAGAGTTGAAAGGGAAAACAAGGAATCTGGAAGAAGGAGGAGCATGGTGGTTTTTGTTAGGGAAGAGGTTCGTGTAGGGAAGATATTTTTTGGAAAAGTATTAATGAAGATTAGTAGGGCAAGGTGAACTCAAGGTTGCAATGAAAATGACATGGTAAGGTTTTAAATCGAGACTAGGGGATGTCATCGAGTCACACAAGACAAATTGGTGGGGAGCATGGACTCCATATAGTGTTCCTATGTGTAGTAGTAGACAAGTTCGAAGGGTGCATCCGATGCAGATTCAAAAAGGAACATTGTGGGGACCAATTAAGGTAAGGTCGATGAAGTCGGTAGGGTGAGCACGAGTACATCCCATGGGACTTATTAAGGGCGTAGATGGTGCAACTAATCTTGGTGTTAGTTGTTTCTATTCAGACTGAGACTACTGTTGGGATTGTCGATCACTGTTATGTGAAGAGGAAGAATATTGAGAAGAGGTAGATACCAGAGTAATGTGTGCACTGTGTTTCTTGGGTAGGAGAGGCATCATAAGCCCAAAGTTTTCCAATTTCCATCTCTTCTTTTAAACTTCTACTAATTTATTATATTCAAGGTAGAAAGTTAGAGGTTATTGTGCCATTCATAAAGAGTATTGTATAGAGTATCGAAGTATATGAAGATGAAGTCGAGGATGAAAAATAATAAGGATAAGCATGTCCTTACTCTAATTTGGTCATCACACATATTTTGATCTATGTTGAAATATTTAAAATTATACTTCCTACCAATTTTTGTGATTAAACGAAGCACACTGCAATCATTTTTTATGTAAATCATCATTTAACCAAAGTTGAAAAGGAAGTTTTGTTAGAATAAGGCACTAAGGTGCGAGCATGGTGATTTGTAACAATATATTGACACTCTAGCTTTTACAAGAACACATTTATTGTCAAAAATTTATAAAAAAACACCTAAAGCACCAAAGCTATAACAATACATTGTAGTTCTTTTCGTAACCATATCTCTCATTTTCTAACCATATCATATACCTCATGAGGCATATTTGGTGTATGCATTGTAGGTAGAATATGAAGTGGAGTGGAGACATCTAGTGTTTTTATGATTGGTATTTGCTCAATTTGGGGTCCCTTAAATGTTGGGTGTCCATGTAGGAAGTGTATAAAAGAGACTATAGTGGCAAGTACCTTGGGTTCATAACTCAGACAAACTCGATGCAAGATCTCCTCATAAGATACATAAAAGAAAAGTGAGAATAAAATGGATCCCATTCAAATAAGCCATCATAATGCACCAACTTGTAAATAGCTTGAGCTAACTAATTCATAGAAAACTCAGTGAAACTGGTAAGGTACACATGTTTCATGGGTAAGTGTGGTAATCGAATCACTTGAATGAGAAAGAAACCAGTGGGTGCATGAGCACAAAAGTAGATGATAGTTGCCACAACAATGTTGTGTGGTGCATCCTGCATCACTTTTTTTTTAAGTCATGACATATATATCCAAATACTTTTGCATAAAATTCTCAATTTTATGAACCATAATCATGTACCTATGACTTGGTACAATTTTGTTATGTTTATTAGAGGTGATGTTAAGACTAGATGAAATACCTGAAACATTGGTAAGGCACTACGACATACCACATACATACTTTATGACCAAATCCCAACCATTATTTTGAAACTCATGAATGATTATGCATGTAAAGTCTTAATCTAGAATAAAGTCCAAAACTGTGAGTCAATCAAAGGTGCCAATTCAAAACGGAGCTACCTCGGGACAAAGAGATGGGAATTACTCACTTGTCATAGTAAGGAAGTTCTTGTATTGCTATAATGGTTCTTCATTTCACCAAGTATCTTTGATATCAAACAAAGCATCATTGGAAGAATATATTTATCTTCAAGGACCTATGTCGAAGAAGGGTTAAGACTACCAGATGTTGTCATGTTGATCTCTAAAAATATCTATGATATTGTAAACAAAAGAGAAAGCAGGGGATAAAGCACTAATACTCCACTTCAATTCGAAGGAACGTAAAAGTCTAAGGAATCAATATGATTAAGGTAAAGGTAGGACACAAATTTATCAAAGTTGTAGACACTATGTGGGAGAATCCCTTACATTTGTCCCATTGTTTGCCAAAATATTATATATTAACACTCTAACCTTATCTTAAGCATGCAAGATTTTGACTGTGGTAGTAATCATTAACTTTTAGGTAAGGGTGAATATTCAGGGTATAGTAAAAGTCAAGAAGACATGTGGGGTATCTATCCCTAAAAGACCAGGCTTACTTCATCTTAAACCATCTAAAATATGTCAAATCTTGTACCTAAGAGGAGTTGAAAGAAAATTGTATATGGTTGTTCTGTTAAACCGACCATTAATTTGTATTTAATGGTAGGAAGGATGGTGAGGAAACAAAATTCCCTCAAAATTACTTTAAGATGTGATGGAGAAAGTGATGTGTCAACATGTCATATTAATGGAAATCTCCATTTCTTTGCTTATATTAAAATTAGGGAGTTGTCATATCATTAATCTCCTATTGTACCAGTGAGAAGCAATATATGTCTAGGGCGTGTTGTCAAGGAGGAGTGGTGAGTGGTAACTATGATCTCATAGATCAATGTTGCAGCAAGTCACATTATCAAATAACATCTCAACATAGTCCATGCACCAAACATCCCAAATGTGGTGATCATTAAGGTATTGTAATGTTGGGGTAATAATTATTGGTGGTTGTAGGAAGATTAACAATATGTTACAAGTATCTAATAGTGAGGGCACTGTATAAAGTGTCCATGAGTGATAAATTATTAAGTCAGTAGTTCAAAAGCACTACATGAATAATATGATGAATAGCAATGGTAGTGATTAGATCCTAAGAAGAGTTCAAAGCATTTTTAGTGTCAAGGTGGGTTAGCGAGGTTGTTGAAACTAATTTGGATGATCCAGGTGGATATTGGTGGCCACCCACCTGTTCCAAATTCCAACTGGCTCATCTTGACAGTTTTCAGTTCATCACGTTTCTCTGTAATGGGGACATTTCTTTGTAATTGTGGATTTTGCATTTACGAGGCTGTTCTGAAGCCCTACATAACATCCAGGTGGATATTGGTGATTGCCCACCTATTCCAACTGGCTTATTTTGGAAGTTTTCATGTCAGTACATCTTTTTGTACTTTCAGGGTCGTTTTATGGCTCTAAATAGTTTTTTCTTGGCTTGCCATAGTCAAACTGTAGATGAAGTTGGAGTTTGATGGCATAATGCATAGTTCTCGAAAAGACCTTTCCAACGGGCTATCACACGCCTAAAATGGAGATCGTATGCAAAAGTTACGACCCCATAAAGTTGATGTACTAACTTACCCCAACGGGGCCCACATGACTTTTGGCGCTTCATCTCCTAGGGTTAGGTTTTTTGATGTCTAGGGTTTTGGCATTCATGTTTATCATAAAAAGTCCTTCAGAGCCTCATTTTAATCATCTTCTTGCGAATGAGCATAGTCGTCACATCTCTTCTCAAAGATAAAGTTGTCACCATTCTAGCGAGTCTTGCATTCTGTATTTTTACACTCTCTGTACATTTCTTTCATTAATATAATGTTGTATTTCTCTGTTTCTGGCAATATTTATGTGTATTTCATTGTAATATCTCTTATTTTATTTTGTTCCGAAAATAATTTGGATCATTGGAGGACATAAGTTGATGGTTGAGCAAGTATACGTTAGGTAGCTAGGTGGGGAAGACTTGATCTATGTACATTTACAATTGAAAAACATCTAATTGATCAAGTACTTCATGTACAAGCTTGTAGATATAGGAAATATACTCTTGAAACTAGTGGAGAGTTTTAGTAGCACAGTCACCAAGAGGTAAAGGAAAACCGAATTGACCAAAACTACCTATACCCTTAATGATTATGCATTGGAGTAGTGATGGAGTGCATTGGTTGAAAACATCAAATTCTTTGAGAAACAGGTCACACAACTCCCAAAAGAAAGTGGGTTGGCACACAAGTATACCACAACATTACAAAGCTTATCAATGAAGGATATAGATAAAAATGTTGCTCGATTATGTGCTATGTGGGAAGGAGCATAAATAAACTATCCATCAAAGTTAATTGTTCACTTTTGTTGGTTTTCCTCTTGTATAAGGGAATAGGAGAAAGTGAGAGAGTGTTATCACCAATGATTAGGGCATCCATTGTAAAGAAATGAAAACTTCAACTGGGTGTAGGGAATTCTAAAGGTGTCAATCTGGTTTTACTTATTTCCATAGCATCAAGTGTAGATGTACACACAAGGAGAGGGGACACAAGATTCTATGGGCCTGAAGCAACACTACCTTCAAAAGTGTGATAGGAGAGTGTGTCGAATTAAGCATTTTATAATGACTTGGACTTATTTAATAAATATTGTGTCTCTTAAATCCATGTGAATAGAGTTGGAATCATGAGAAAATGAGAAAAAATGAAACTATTCATGTTGGGGGAATGTGGGCTCAGGGTTATGATTCAATGAGAATGAGATGCATTAATTGACTAGCCTTGTCCCATTATTCATGGCACACAACACTATATTCTAGAGGCGAGGAAGATAATACAAATTGATGTGAGTGGTAACCACTACATCATACCATACATACCCAACATTGAAGCAAATATTGTGATTAAGCAATGTAACTAGTGCTTTTGAGTGGTATCTCTTTAATTAGATCATACAATATCTTTACACTTCTTAGTTCATAGATAATAACCCGAAGGGAGTTAAGGTATAAAGAATAGAAACAAAACAAATGATAGATTTGCATGCGAAGTTAGACAACAAGACAAACAACTGCACTAACTCATGATCGTATGAACACAACCCAAATACACAAGACACATATGGTGTTGGTTGTAAAGGAGCCACAAGATCATATTCAATTTATTTAAATTACATATGATACAAAACTCTCACTCTCTTTTATTGTATCGTTCAATTGTAGTATATTTATACATATGCAATCACTTAAGAGTGCATTATTTGGGTCAATAAGACAACCCCAAATATGTGTGGATTACATTCAATAAATTAAGCAAGTGCCTAAAACATGCACTGACCCCAAAATACATTCAAAATATATTAAACGATACACAACCAATTGGTGTGATGGGAGGATTTTAGCCAAATTTAGGTGTAGAGGGCATTATCTACTTTCTTTTCTTGAAATTTTGTTCTTGTATGAGTGGTGTCAAAAGAGTCTTACAAGCATGATCGAAATCCTTGTTATCACGGTCATGTGTCTTATGAGTGTCGCAATGCATACCAATATATTTCTTCATTTTTTGGAAACTACCCATGTTATCTTATTTTATAGGCACAAAAGAACCACCAAACTATAAAGTGTTGTCTATAATTTTATGAGATTACTTCTTCTTGGACTTTATATCATTTAAGGTGCCATTGTATTATTGGTCATGTTGGTTATTATAAGAGTTAGGGAATGCTTCAAATTGTGCTTCTATTTAATTCCACTTTTTTTTTTCTGCAAAAAAGATGTAACTTTTATTTCATCGAAGAAAGAGTTACAATCCATAGGCGCCCAAGGCACATGACTAAAAGTTTTACTAATGAATCATCAAAATAATTCCAGAAATAAATAAAACACCATCCAAGACACATCAACCCTTGAGTTAAAAATCAGTACAAAAAGGAAACAAAAGACCTCATAGAATTTCGTCATCCCGGATGGAGATAATCTCTACATCCAAGAACTCTTCCTACATCAAGTGAAACTCTGGCAGGTCCAAACCACCTTTTGACAAACTGTTAGCTACCGCATTCAATTCACGAAAAATATGTTGGATGGAAATTAAAGAAAAAGTGTCAGCAATAATCTTTAATCTTTGTCCTAGGACATGAAGTCATGTATTATCTAGAAGAGTTTTCCCAAACATCCAGTCAATGGAAAGTTTCAAGCCCCCGAATACCTGTAGCTCCATTATGTGCATGTCCAAATTACATTTCAACAAATAAAACAATGCTATTAACTCATCTTTATTATTAGTGCCTTTTCTAATGTTCACTTTACCAGAAATAAAGTTGGAATTTGAAATATGCAGCTAAAACCCGACTCTGCAGCTAGAATTGGACCCTTGACACACACCATCGAAGAACCCCCATGGGACATTGATGCAAAGTGCTACAATGTGCTTCACAATTGTTTTTTGAAAAAATGACCAATGATATACATGAAAGATACCATTGCACCTATGCATAATCTACCATGTGCATCAAGGTAGGTTTAAATATTTTATTAAAAGTTTGTGTGCACCCATACCTATACACACATTGGTGCAATGAGATACAAGGCACACTGGGGTAGGGTAAAAGAAAACATAAAATAAAATATTTCCAAATTGAATTTTCTTTTCAATTTTTATCCAACACTTCACGCACATCGAAGCATTGATGCTCCCTATCCCCCTACGAGCACCCCATTGTTTAGTGTTATCAAATTGCCAAATTTAGCCATTCCTTCTCTTCCATGGTGGATTTGTGTTCGTTACTAAATTTCACAAAATCTCTATTTTTATCTATGTGGCAACCATGCGTAGAGAATAAAGAACAAACTAAGTAAATTGATTGATATCCTTTAATTTGCATTTTCACTTGTTTAAAATTTATACTAAGCCTTTTATTTTCATTTTTCATTTTTTTTTCAAAATTTTATCGTGGGTCTGACCTTGGGTTTTGGCTTGCATTGATGCTTAGTGTATGTGTTGGTCACACTAATTTGTGGTGCTCCCATGCATTGTAATTTCATCATGGAGTTGCATATGAAACACAAGTGAATTTGTTGTGCTCTTCGGTGCACTAATGAATGTATGGGAGCATTGGGCGCAATTATCCCCATAAGATAACATGCACCGCACATCTTAAGTAACTACATCAAACGGTGGTGATGCACCATCACAATGTTATCCTATCAAGGTAATGCACATGTCCACGTTGTCCCACCTGGGTGGCGCAGTGCCATCCCAATTTTTTCTCTTCATAAGATAGTGGTGTGATGTCATGTAATAGTAGCACTTCTTTAGATGTTATCTTGGATGGCAAAGTGCACCATAAACCATGCTTCACTTTCCTATCAGTACACCAAATAGCATGGAATCCATATAATCTTGTTCATTTCCCCCAATAGGACAAGTGGCATTGTTAGTCGGTGCTATGTATTAATACACATGCATATGTATTTGGATTGTGTTGCAGATAGATACTATTTCTTAAATTTATCAAATTGGTCAATGCGTTAATTAATTAGTCAGTGCATTGTCCATGGTGCATTATTAGTCCCTGCCGAAGGCAGGCAAGACTCTAGCGTTTGATTCAGCGTTGAATGACTATTAGTTTAGGTTTGACTTTTAATACAATTCTTATATCCCTAAGTTTCTAGCTTCTAGCATGGTTGGTAATGTTTTTTATTAAATAAATTGCAAAAAAATATTTATGTGAAATCTTATTGGTTGTAAGAATTGAAGTCTTATTGGAGGCTTCCCTCCTCCCAATGTATTTGTTTCATTTCCTATCCTAACTTTTGAGGATAATGTGCAATATGAAATATCTTCATTCTCCTCATTGTTTAGTAACCTATGTTTCTTCATTGTTTCATAACCTAAGTTGTTCAGTGCACTAACACTTAGCATTAATGCTTCTACTGCACCCAAATTTCACCTCTCGCCAAATTCCGCTTGCTCCTACTACACCCAAATTTCAATGTCTGGCAAACATGGCCAACATGTCCATCGCCTGCTCTTCCTTGTGCATGGTATCCACCACGTGCTCTTCCTTCTACATGGTATCCACCACGTGCTCTTCCTTCTGCATGCATGCACACATAGGCCCCCAAACACGCAGTCTGCCACGTTACATAAGCTCCTTCCTATCACAAGCGCTTGGACCCTTACTTCTTCGGTGATGGTTCCTTTACTACTATAAGGTACGCTGGCCGAGGTGTTTTCGTTGATGTTGTTTATTTCAATCCAGCAATTGTAGTAGTAGAGCATGGGTACGCGATCCCTTACATCTAAGACCCATTGCTCATGCAATTTGGGATCCTCCTTTACCTTCGCTACAGGATAAACTCCAACTCCTTGCTACGCCTGAATACTCTGCCATTGAGACTGCTAGGAGCTACGCAATGCTCATATCTGAAATCGATTTCGAATTCATTTGTTGATACTATGGAGGAGGGAGGTGGAGAGTCTGGAACCTCCCAAACAGAATCAACAACTTAATCACTTACGTAAACATCCAAAAACAAATAAAGATGCAGATCGATATTGAGTTCAAGTTCGAAAGGCAGATCCCAATCCCATCAGTTGCGTCATCTTTTTCCTTGCCTTATCCAACACCCATAGCCCATGCAGTTGAGGTCATTAGGAAAACTCGTGACTTGAGGCTGTCACTATAAGCTCCCCTATATATGTCTGCAAAGTCAAAGAACTATGCAGGACAAACATAACGGGTTAGTAGGCGTGGTAAAATTCACTATCTATTTATTCAAATAGGAACCAAAGTACATTGAAATAATTCTGCAATGATCTTTGCATGACCTGAGTTGCAGTTTCAAATAGACGTTATGAATAAGTGAAGTCATATGATCGGAAGACTATGGGTGTGGCGGTCATTGCTGCAGCAGTTTCACTAGCAACATTAGACCATCGACCTTTGGGCGTCGATGTTGTAAACGGTGCAATATGTGTCCATGTCATTTTGGGCGTCGATTCTGTAAACGATGCAATATGTGTCCATGTCTTCTGGTATGTCCCAACAATTGTGATCAGTGTTGGGATTACCCACCTTAGCAAACAAAAAACAATAAGCATGCATTTCTGTAAGCATTCATTCAGTTTGTAGGATGTTTGTTATATCTTTATGAATGTTTGGGTTTAATGGGGCAGACTATACTTTTCATTCGGTCATACCTGCACAAATATTTTGTCCGACCGAGAAATAGCTTTTAGGAGATAATCGGTAGCCCAATGAATCACAGATTTGGCATTTTCAAGCTCCTCGCTCATTAAATCGTCGAACTCCAACACGCTCCAGGCTAACATTGTAATAGTAAAATCCATTGGAAACCCAAATTTTATGTTATCACCCGCGTCGTAATATCCTCCAACCAAATCAACCTGCATTCACTCAAGTTATTAGTTCGGTTTGAAGCTCAATGGTGGGTTCAGATGAAAAGATGAAGCAGTTACTTTTGTGTGCTTAGCAATAATACATACATTCTAATCAGATCTGTCTTTGAGGGTTGAATCTTTCCTCCATGTCAATCTCTGATTAGGTGGAAGAATTCCAGATCCCTGCCCCTCGAAGAAGAGAGTGCTCTTTGAGAGGGAATCTTTATAGTCGTGATTGCTATTGCCAAGGGAAGAATAGTCCAGTGCCTCTGCGTATTTTTTGCTTGTTGTTGTTATTTCTATCATTGTTAGGAATAGAACAAATAACAATATCCCAAACTTAATCATCTTTCTCTGCTGGGAAGACCCAGTAACCAACATCAACCTGCAACGATTTTGAATATATAGAGGAGGGGGACAAGAACGTGAATACCGAGGGGCCTTGCTTGAGTTCCCACGAAATGGATTTATTCCCAGGACAGATGTTAGAAATGGATAGCCACTTGGCCAAGGAAGACATCCAGGTGTTGATTCAATGTCGTTACTCGATCAGTCGATGCCAAGAGTAAATGCCAATAGTAAATGCTAAATCATGGGTCAGTGAATTAAAACCATTCGCCAATGCTTTGTTAGTGAATTAGTTCTTTGTTGGCAGCTATTCATGCATTGGTTTGATCTGTCAACAGCTACTCATGCATTTTTTTGATCTGTCAACGACAATTTGGCAGGCTTGTCCATATATTCATTGTATATCTGTCATAGATATATCAATAACTACTTTGTCAATGATAAATTAATGACAAGGTTTCATTTCTTGGATTTTGGGAAAACTAGAGCAAAAGTGAAGATACAAAATCCACAAAATGTAGGAGACAATTTTGCAAACATCAGTGCACGGGTTATCTTCTATCATAATGGAAGCTATAGTTATTGTTAAAATTTGTTTCTATGGATGGCAAGTAGTTTCAATTTGGTGGGCTTGTACATATATTCATTGTCTATCCATCATAGATATATCGATTACTTCGTTAATGAGAGGGTACGATGAGGCACAGTGACCACACCAGGGTGTATACGCAAACTAACTGAAAACCAGGAAAAATAAATGACCCACAGATCCCCACTAACACATGGGTTGTGACTTATCATGAAGTTGATCGGTGGGAGGGAGTCTTTGGTTGAATTCCCTGTTCAATGGATTTATATGTCGTCACATCACAGATATATATACAATCACGTGTGGAGATAGTTTTTTTATGGAAACTGTCATGTTGCACATATCGTCACATCACAGACATATACATAGTCACTGGTGGCGAGAGGATTTTATGAAAACTATTATGTTGTATAGGCTGAGAGATATGTTGCAGTATCTTGAAGTATTTCACCGAGATTATAATTTGACTTGTATGTGGAAATACAATTTCCTTGCACTATCATCAACTGATTGCACATATATAACAATATATACAAAATATATCAATATATATCAATTGATTNGAGATATGTTGCAGTATCTTGAAGTATTTCACCGAGATTATAATTTGACTTGTATGTGGAAATACAATTTCCTTGCACTATCATCAACTGATTGCACATATATAACAATATATACAAAATATATCAATATATATCAATTGATTCATCAATTGATTGCATATATATCAACAATATATACAAAATATATCAATAAATTCATCAATTGATTGCATATATATCAACAATATATACAAAATATATCAATAAATAAGGATTTATTGCTTTGTTTTTGCTCCCAATGTTGTTGATTCTCAAATATCTCAAGTCAAACTTTTAGGTAATACATGTCACATTATGATCCCACCTAGATTTGATGTATACATCTCTTTACAACTGTTATGTTCAACTCTGTTTTAGCATTGGAATTCGGTTGATATATACATCTCCTTACAACTGTTATATTCAACTCTATTTTACCATTGGGATTCGATGTTGGCATATATACATCTCCTTACAATTGTTATGTTCAACTCTGTTTTAGCATCGGGATTCGGTGTTGGAATATATATAATGTATATACTCTAACTAAGCAGAGGAAACTCGTATATGCGTGTGATTATTCTGTCATATAGGTGATTATTCTAAAGATCATTTTTACACTTCTCTCTACCAATAGTCGAATATTCCATATAAATGTGATAGATAATCATAATATTGAAATATTGTATGTCTAAATATTTAGATGTTACGTATATATCCATCAATTTAGAAACAATATGTGATTGAAACGTATATATAAAAGATATATGAAAATTATTTATTATTTATAATTATCATTTATCATTTATGGTATATATATATATATATATATATATATAATTGTTCTTGGTGTAAGAACTATAAGAACTAAAGTTGTTTTCAATTAGTTAATAATTTATTTTTCTTAGATGTAAGCAAAAGGTTAACCATCCAAGTCTTAAAGGTATTTAGAAAGAGTACACTTAATTAGGTCGGAAAGCAAAGGATATTCTATTTCAAGCTCGTAAATCAAAGGCCATTGCCTCATCTCTTTGCATCTGCAGGGATATTTGGCATTAGCCTTTTGAAGGATGTCATGAACCTATTGTTGGAGGTATTATATCCATTAAATAAATTTGGTTGCACGATCTACCTGGGTCTGAATGTGGGAGGACTCTATCAGTGAAGATGCATAAGGAAGAGCTATATCAATGGGGCCTAATGATTGGAACCCCAAGCACACCTAAAAAGGGTTGTGGCTAATAGAGTTGCGAAGAGCTCTGTCATAGCTATGCTAAACATATGGAACTTTCTTCTGCACCAATATAATTGGGCTCCCAAATGGTGAGGAGCTTGGTTGAATGTGGGCCTTTTGGATGAGTTCATGAATTCGACACTTTATTTCCTAATTCTCTAGAGAGGAGCACATATAGATTGGACCATTGGGTAAGGAAGCATCAGACACCAAGTCAATGGAATGCTTGACTTGGTAGTGGAGAGGCACCCCTGTAGGTGAAGCAAAAATATCTTTGTGCTCCTCTACAATATTTTCGACCTGCTTCTGTTGTATAGAAAGGTCTGAGGCCCAGGTTGTGGTGGTCTCATTGACCTTATGATCAAATAGTGTAAAACTTTGTGGCCTGAGAAATTAATTTGCAACATTGTGTTGCCGAGATCATTGAAATGGCAGTAGTTGGAACTACATATGGTACCCTATAGAGCTGACCCCCCGGAATAACAATGACACTATGGGGTTGAGACTCATAAATAGTGAGTTTCCACGTATGTGGTTGTCGTATAAGAACATCACAAACTTCCAAGTGGGGAAATATCACATAATACATGATCATTGAAGGGCTTGATCTCATAGGATAGGAAACATTGTTGGCTAGCGTAGATGTCTTGTCCCTAGCTCAACCATTTGATGATGTATGGTTGGGGGTGTGGAATTGTCGACAACTTCATTCTTTTGACAACCTCGACTATGATCAATATCTTCTAGCTTCCGATGTCAACAATGAAATGTAGTGGGGTTCCCTTCACTCCACAGGGGATTCACCTTGTTGACCAATATCTCATCATGTTCATTCATAAAGGGGGTTTTTAAATTGTGAAAAATAAAGGCAATATATTGTAGGTATTGGGGGGGTATGTGGGGTATCGAGGGTTTTATAGGTATTGGGGGTGTAAAAAGCGGTATCTAGTAAAAATAAGGGTTTCTTTTATTGGAAAGATGTATTGGGAGGGGGGTTTAACAAAAGGATTTTTGGAGGTATTTATCACTATATAGTGAAATTAGGGGTATTGTTTAATATCCCATGAATGAAGTTGTTATGTCACAGGTTCACTAAGTGAAGACCTCATGCTTCACCCACATCTGTGAATGGAAGAGGCACTCCCCTTCCTTCAGCTCCTTTGACTAGTCCAGCTGGATCTTTTCGGTTGCGATGGTAGCATTGTGTTATTCATTGATGATTTGCTTTCCCTGTTTCAAATCAGAGATTGACTCCTTTTCTTTAAGCTTGACCAACATTGACTATTTCGAGAAACATTCATCAGTGTTGTGCCAGGGGATTTTATGGAACTCACACCACTTTCTATTATCCTTCTTCTTGTTCTCATTACCCTTATTTTCATGTGGCTTGGGATGGTTGTCTTAAGGTTGACCTTCCTTTCTATGTCCCTTATTCTGTGAGTTAGAGCCACCTTCACCATAATTTTATTATTGCAGATTTGTAGAGTCGAACTCTCGCTTATTCCACTGCTTAAATTTCTACTTGATTTTTACAGCATATCTATAAACAACTCCCATTGAGGAGATGTCCAATAAATCCATCTCTATATGGATGTACCTGTGTAGGCCACTGCAGTATTGATGGTTGTTTTGACGCAAAGAATATTTTAATGGAATGGGGCCCCATATTTCCTTGGATTCCAAAACTTGTCCCTGTTAGTCACAAAAAAAATGTTTTTGAGTTTCACAGTGCACATACTATTGTAGATACAACTAATGCATTTATTATTGTAGAGCACACTGCTTGGCACAAAAACTTGTAAGTCTATTAATGTCATAGTGTTGTGTGTAGTTATGCATCGATGCACATGATGATGTATACAAACATAAACACACCAGTGTATAAAGCACATTGTCTAACCTAAAAAACAATTTGAAGATCATTAATAGGAGAAGTGATAGACATATCATAAATCTTTCTTTTTGAGTGGAAAGGCTCACAATGTATATTTTGATTTCCTCTAAGAAATATCAAAAGTAAAGTTTTTTCATGGAAAAAAGAAGAAGATCGTAGAAAAAATATTAGGGGAAAAAAATGATACCAATGAACGTGAGGGGAGCACTTCCCAAGAAGAGAACATGGCATGTTACTCAAGGTTTTAATATAAAAATAATATATTTGAACTATCTTTAGGTTTAAATGATGTGTATTGGTTAGTATGTGTCATGCAAAGCAAATACTCAAAAAAACTCAATAAGTTTGTTCACACTCTAAGTGGAAAAGAATGTAAAAGTTTTATGGAAATGTAGCAAATAGGGGAGTTAGGTGGATCAAATGGTGATCAACATGGGGTTTTTCTTTGAATTTTTACTAATAATATACGTCTCAATGATAATAACTATTTGGTTTCGAACATTTGGTTTCACATATGTTGAATGTTTTGTAGAGAACAACAATGAGTGAACAAAACACTCTCCTAAGAGGTTTTTTTTTATGAAGGATGTAAATGACGATGAATCGGTCCTTGGTTCATCTGGATTGGTGTTGGAAGTTCATGACACAAGGAATAACTTCTAAAAACTACGAGGGATATAATGGAAATAATGTATAAACATTATTTTCACGTACGACCCAAAAATAAATCCAATGAATCCAAGAATAAGGTTATATTTAACATATAACAAGTATTTCTAAAGTAATGGTCAATGCGATGTGTGTGAGTTGCAATAGAAAATTTGTACAATAACAAAAAACAATCATTTAGAAAGTATTATTATTAAACATGTTTTTTTATAATATGTATACAGTAGTCTAAAAATTTACCAAATTAATAGTTATGCTATATTTACTTCATATGACGAATTAATCCATTTACTTTATATTTACTTCATATTAATCCATTTTTAGTGTGCTTTTCATTTTTTGAGAAAATATATGACGAATTAAATGATATCCAAAACATGTTGTCAAGGATGTCCAAAAAACTATGAACGAAGTCAAAGAAATAAAAATAAGTAAATTGCAAGAGGAGATATCCCAACAACCTGCATCAAATGTATGTACTTATTGTTTTTTTTTAAATGTGTAGTTAGAGAATTTTATTGCATGAAATACTCATTTTCAATTGCTTTGTTGTTGCAAAAAAGAAATGGAACTTGTTAAACAAATAAGATGGGATGCCATTGAAAATTTTGTGAAGAGTATTTTTCCTTTCCTTACTTAATCTTTCATGTTTGTTGTGATGCTTATATTTTAATTCTTTTACAATCATCCATGGATGTTTTCTACTGGTTGTTAATGTACACAGAAGAGTCATTAGAACATTTGATTGACATTGGATTACATATGGGTTGTGAGTATATGTTAGAGTATCAGGGGTTAATTGAATGATTTGTAGGTGGTTATGTTGTTTTACAACTTCCCTTATTTTATAATTTTATTTTCACATTAACATATAGATTTTATATTACAAAAAATTATGGTCCAACAAAACATTGTCATAATACAAAATTAAGGAGTCTGACCTTGGCCTACTATGAAAAAATGTAGTTTAACTGCCAAATACTCCCTATTCCTAACCTTGTAGTCCAAATTTCAAGGGTCTGGAAAGTATATTTCCTTACATATTAAAATATTAAAAATATTGTTCGACCAAACATATCAAATTCAAAAAAATAAATTAGAAACCATGACCTTGAAGGGATTTAGCTGTTAGGCCCACCCGAGTCTTCATTAGAACATCCTTAGAGAACATCTCCACTTTATAATGAGGTATAGGGTTGACTTTAACTACATGGTGTTCACTGTTTCTCGATTTAGAGAGTGTAGAATGTCCAAATCCTCCTTGTCAATGAGAGAAAAATCACAGAGGGAGGAGTTCCTAGAGGATCCATAATCTAGTAGGAGAGGAGAGGAGACAAACTCTTGGGTGAGGTTAAGGTTTAGTCTATATCCATCCAACTAGTGACCTCATAGAAACCAACTAGAATGCTAACTTTAAATATTTCTAATGGTGAACTTACATGAAGGTGATATAACCTTTTTCTCCCTTTCCCTAAGTTTCAGAACATTAGTTGAATCTCGACTGCACATTGATCCTTGCCCTGAATTTTCGCCTAAGCTTCCTATCTAATTATTCTTGCCAATGATTCCAGTGAATGATGGAGTTCATGACAATACACCATACTTTTGTTTCCTCAAGCCCATAATGTTTAATCCATCTTTGAACCTCCTTTATCTCACATAAGACATATCATTTACTTATGCAATTACAATTCAACATTGTCACCTTTGTTCTACCCAAAGTCCAAACGGAGTGTTCCATGGCCAAAGCACCCTGACCCATGTCCAATGATCATACATAGTTGGATACAAGAGTAGAAATAATAAGAATAGTATCGAGCTATCCCACATGTACATTCCCAAAAAACCCACATGCATAACATAACTCTCCCATCGTACTCAACATAATTACACACATGTGGAGGGAAGGAATGTATTGTAATGAATAATGGGGTAACCTTAACTCATAATCCCTTCTCAATTGCATGACATGATAGGAGTTGGTCGACGACATAATTGTATTAATGCACTAACAATCCATTGGATGGGTGGGGGGGTAAGAAGCATATAGCTCCTCCATTTGATTTATAGAGCCTTTCATTCATCCTAGTTCCTAGGTTGGCTTGTGTGTCGACCTCCATGTTTTACTTTTGCAAAACCCATAGAAAATCACCCATCTCAAAGTCTCAAGTCAAATTGATTATCCTCTTGGTAAGTTTGGAGAGTTTGTAATTTTGAAGAGGAATTTAATGGAACAATGATATTCAAATTTTATAATTATTATTGAATCCTTGACCACCATCACTTGTTGTACTATTTTTTCCTGTAGAGCAACTTGTTGGTTGCCCACAATAACCCCCTTCTTTTTCTTTAATCGAAATCTAGGGTCCTTATAAATTTTACTTGGATTATTCGTTTGTTTCCCTTTGACTTGATTGGATTTGTATTGGTTTGCTTTGTTTCAAGGTTGGTTTGAGTTTATATTATTTTCTGTTGTTTGGTTTGAATTTCATAAAATTCAAAAGCCATTTCGTTTTGCTTTCTACAGAGTTTTGATGTTGATGGACGAGCTTTGTAATTTGGGAGTTTGTTATTACCTCTTCCTTATTGAATTTATCTTCTATGAGAATGGCTTGGTTGAAGACATGTATTAATAACAATGATTTTACAGGAATAAAGCTTATTGCGACACATCTTTTTTATGACATTTGTTCACATTTGATCAAATTTGAATGAAGGAGAGATGAGCATAGAAATCTTAATTATTTAAACGAAAACATTAATTTTTATCAACTGTTTACTTTCGTTTAAATTATAATTATGTTTTCATCTTTTTCTCATTAACAAGTTTGACTATTTTGAATAATAGGTTCAATATTTCATCAAATAATATCTTGGTTGGTTTCTCATTTTCACAAAATGACTTGGTAGGTTTAATTAATTAAATTCTTTTGTCATTTTGCATCTCATTTCAAAATAATAATAATAATTATTATTATTATTATTATTATTATTATCTATTATTTGTTTGATTTTGTGGAAACCCAAAATTAATATTTTTCTCCTCTCCATAAACTTGAAGCTTCTAGAATTTTAAGATCATATTTGAAAGGAAAATATAGCCAATATTTGTTTACAACTTATAGTTAGCCTTTAGTTTAAATTCATTTTAATTTTATTATTCTAGATTTTGTTTTATTCACAAAAAAAAAAATTAGGTTATTAAATTGGTTTATTTTCGTTTCACTGGTTTCTATTATCAGATATTTGGTATGGATCTGATCTTGGCTTGATTTTCTTATCTAAATACATTCAAGATAATTGATCCAAAAATAACATTGGATTGTTGCAAATAATTTATGAGCAACAACATATAAGATTTGGAAATGTGTTCAAGAACAGAAAGACGATTTTGAGGGACTGATTGCAGCCAAACTGTGAGGAATCTCAAGAAACGGCTGAAAACCCATCTGCAGAATGGACCCATTTAACTTAATCTCAAGTTTTTTCACAAACAAATGCGCGATTTTAGAGATATTTTTGTTTCTTTACGAGGAAATTTTCAAGTGGCAGAAATTGTTAGTGACACCCAAACTGTTTATTCATTACATAAATATATGAGAAAGTTCAAAGCCAAAGGGAGAGATTGAAGAAATTCAAAGGAGGATTTTTATCCTTTCTTTTGTATATTATTTATTTTGTAAACTTTTTCTTTTCAAAAGGAGTAACAGATGGTTGGAATTTTGAGAGAAGGGACTAATATTTTCGAAGAAGAATATGAAATTCCAGATTGTTTAATGGCTTTTGTCCTGTGAGTAAAAGGGTTTTGTTTTCATTATAATATCTCTGACTATGGTTCATATTCTTTGAGTAAATGATTATGCATTGATTTAAATTAACTTTAGTCTGTTTTATCAATACATAGTTAACTGTTATCATTTATGTATTAATTTTGTCGATCTTTAAGAGTCTATTATCCCAATTATCTTGGTCTTGGTGATTGTATTATTTTGATACAAATCTTGTATTATATTGAGTTTTTTCATGTAATTCATATTTGTAAAGATATAATTGTTCAATTGAGATTTTTCTTATTGTCGATTAGTGTATTATATCTTCATTAAAGATCACGATTTTGAAAGTTATTCTTTCTGCATTTTAAATCAGATTTAAATTGTCAGTCAAAGTGATTTTCATCTCACAATCTTAAATTACACAACCCTCTGCTATACATTTCTCTTAACAAACAGGTTGTTGGAGCAGCGTTATACAAGAAGGCACAACCAAAAGTTCTCTTTAAATACTGGCTAGTTATAGGTTAATGATTTTGTTTTTGTTTTGATTTATATTTTGTGAATGTAAATTAACATTTAAGCTTCAATACTTTGTTTATTTAAGTTAAAACATTATTTTTAGTTTCAAGGTTAAAATTAGATTAGTAGTATGTTCTAAATCTACTTAATTTTTCCTAATATTCGGTTCTCTTGTACAACCTTAGTTTACAAGGTTTCTCATAAATCTTGCACCTGTTTATTTGTATATGTTGTATATAAAAGTGAGAATAGTGAATGTATATCGCAGATCTTCGTTAATGCATAGTTAGTTATTTCATTTTCATAGTTTAGATTAGATCCCTTTATTGGCTAACGAAGTCGTTAAACCCGTTAGGGGTAGTTATTCCAAACGGCTTGGGTTATTTAGACAACCTCAGACTGGACTATTCCCTTCCAGTTGATGGTGTGTCATAAACACCCATCAACACAACTAAACCTTGATAAACTAATATTGCTTCCACCTCATTATTGTGTACAACGCCTATCTCCCAAGCATACCCCAATTCCTTTTTCCCTTACAGACCAAATATGACCTCTCCTCCCCCCTCGCCCTTAGACACCTTCCACCCCTACTTCCATTATTTTGTAATCAATGGAACAACAAGAAACCTCTAGTTATATATATACTTTGTCATGGCATATAAAACTAGTAGGACAAAAAGTATGGGTTAGTACCATCATTAAATATGTTGAGAGACTACATGAAGCACAACATCGAAATAATGTGCATTGTTTATGAAGCTCTCACTATAATGGTATGCTTTCCAAATTACAAAATCATGTATATTGTCTTGCTTAAACCAAAAAACAAGGATATCAAGTGAATTTCATTATCAAAGTTCTAATAAACCTAAAGCTTGCCACAAAATATGTGAGATTTATTACAACCATGCATCTTTGGATATTATCATTCCCTTGTTGAGTAAGTTCTCCCAAAATATGTCAGAATTCCCATCAAACACACAAGTATGAATCTCTTATAATTTTTATTTGTCATCTCTTTCACCATGTAATTTTTAATCTCAGGTATCTATGAATTTAGATCCCTAAAATGTTTTATTGTATTGTTGTAAAAGATAATTTATATTAGTTGAAATTTGATTACAATAATTAATATTATAGCATGAGTGGGCCTAATGGTTAAGAACATATGTTTCCTCCTAAGAGGTTACAAGTTCAAATCTAGAGGGGGGTAGGGTATGTATACTTTTATAGACTTTAACTGTCCAATTACTATGTAGAGGGGGTCCCTTATCCCACAAACAAAGAAGTCTTATACGATAATGAAGTTAAAATAAGGTTAATAACATAAACGCTAAAAGTTATTTGCAATATTTCATTTTCATTTGTGCAATTATGCACACTTTTGGCATTATTGATTAATAAAGATTCATCATTAACATGGTTTTTAGTATATTAGACCATTCTAGTGGACTCAATTCTCTCATCAACTTAATTAGCATACACAATTGATGGACCAATCAATAATTGATTTGCCTCAATACCCCACCCAAAGTAATTGACTCAACATGTGAGCCAACACAACTAAGTTGACTTATTGTTGTCACACAAGCAAGGTCAACACTTTACCAAAGTCGATTGCAATCCTCTTATAGAAGTGATAATTTGATTTTTCAACAAATATATCTTGCTTAAACAAAAAAAAAACTAGGATATCAAGTGAATTTCATTATCAAAGTTCTAATAAACCTAAAGTTTGTCACAAACTATGTGAGATTTATGACAACCATGCATCTTTGGATATTATCATTTCCTTGTTGAGTAAGTTCTCCCAAAATATGTCAGAATTCCCATCAAACACACAAGTACGAATCTCTTATAATTTTTATTTGTTATCTCTTTCACTATGTAATTTTTAATCTCATGTATCTATGAATTTAGATCCATAAAATGTTTTATTGTGTTGTTGTAAAAGATAATTTATATTAGTTGAAATTTGATTACAATAATTAATATTATAGCATGAGTGGGCCTAATGGTTAAGAACATGTGTGTCCTCCTAAGAGGTTACAAGTTCAAATCCAGAGGGGGGTAGGGTATGTATACCTTTATAGACTTTAGCAGTCCAATTGCTACACGGAGGGGGTCCCTTGTCCCACAAACAAAGAAGTCTTCTACGAGAATGAAGTTAAAATAAGGTTAATAACATAAAAGCTGAAAGTTATTTGCAATATTTCATTTTCATTTGTGCAATTATGCACACTTTTGACATTATTGATTAATGAAGATTCATCATTAACATAGTTTTTAGTATATTAGACAATTCTAGTGGACTCAATTCTCTCATCAACTTAATTAGTATACACAATTGATGAACCAATCAATAATTGATTTGCCTCAATACGCCACCCAACGTAATTGAATCAACATGTGAGCCAACACAACTAAGTTGACTTATTGTTGTCACACAAGTAGGGTCAACACTTTACCAAAGTCGATTGCAATCCTCTTATAGAAGTGACAATTTGCTTTTTAAACAAATATATCTTGCTTAAACAAAAAAACAAGGATATCAAGTGAATTTCATTATCAAAGTTCTAATAAACCCAAAGCTTGTCACAAAATATGTGAGATTTATGACAACCATGCATCTTTGGATATTACCATTTCCTTGTCGAGTAAGTTCTCCCAAAATATGTCAGAATTCCCATCAAACACACAAGTATGAATCTCTTATAATTTTGATTTGTCATCTCTTTCACTATGTAATTTTTAATCTCAGGTATCTATGAATTTAGATCCATAAAATGTTTTATTGTACCGTTGTAAAAGACAATTTATATTAGTTGAAATTTGATTACAATAATTAATAGTATAGCATGAGTGGGCCTAATGGTTAAGAACATGTGTTTCCTCCTAAGATGTTACAAGTTCAAATCCAGAGGGGGGTAGGGTATGTATAACTTTATAGATTTAGTAGTCCAATTGCTACGCGGAGGGGGTCCCTTGTCCCACAAACAAAGAAGTCTTATACGAGAATGAAGTTAAAATAAGGTTAACAATATAAACGCTAAAAGTTATCTGCAATATTTCGTTTTCATTTGGGGAATTCTGCACACTTTTGACATTATTGATTAATGAAGATTCACAATTAACATAGTTTTTAGTATATTAGACAATTCTAGTGGACTCAATTCTCTCATCATCTTAATTAGCATACACAATTGATGGACCAATCAATAATTGATTTGCCTCAATACCCCACCCAAAATAATTGACTCAACATGTGAGCCAACACAACTAAGTTGACTTATTGTTGTCACACAAGCAGGGTCAACACTTTACCAAAGTCGATTGTAATCCTCTTATAGAAGTGATAATTTGCTTTTTAAACAAATATATCTTGCTTAAACCAAAAGACAAGGATATCAAGTGAATTTCATTATCAAAGTTCTAATAAACCTAGAGCTTGCCACAAAATATGTGAGATTTATGACAACCATGCATCTTTGGATATTATCATTCCCTTGTTGAGTAAGTTCTCCCAAAATATGTCAGAATTCCCATCAAACACACAAGTATGAATCTCTTATAATTTTTATTTGTCATCTCTTTCACTATGTAATTTTTAATCTCAGGTATCTATGAATTTAGATCCCTAAAATGCTTTATTGTATTGTTGTAAAATATAATTTATATTAGTTGAAATTTGATTACAATAATTAATATTATAACATGAGTGGGCCTGATGGTTAAGAACATATGTTTCCTCCTAAGAGGTTACAAGTTCAAATCCAGAGGGGGTAGGGTATGTATACTTTTATAGACTTTAACTATCTAATTACTATGTAGAGGGGGTCACTTGTCCCACAAACAAAGAAGTCTTATACGAGAATGAAGTTAAAATAAGGTTAATAACATAAACTTTGCAATATTTCATTTTCATTTGTGGGATTATGCACACTTTTGACATTATTGATTAATGAAGATTCATCATTAACATAGTTTTTGTGACATCCCCATCTAGTACAACTCCTATGATGTACAACCGGTAAAAACACCCTTAAAGTTTTTTTTTTTGTGTGTGTGTAGGAAGGTAATAATGACATTATACTCAACCACACATCACGACGACGAACACAACGCATGCAACTCACGCAACAACAACATAACGACCTAACATAAAAGCACATCAAGCACCTTGAAGCAATGTACGACACTCAACTGACGAAGAATAAGAACGACTACCCACCCGTCCTACCCTGCAATGGTTAGGACCTCCAGGACACATAAGCAACGCTCAAGCCCAGGTTCCCATCGATTTTGACCATTTAAGGTCTCAAGGCTGGCGACTGTTCTGAGGAACGAGGAGGTGTCTACATCTCGCTCGACACAAGTAGAGCAAGCCTACTAAGCTAAGGACAATCATCCTAAGCACCCCCACACACCCAAAATTAATTACACAAGTAACTAGAACCCTTACAATGAGCAACCAAGCACATTAAATGTTTATAAAACCCTCAACACCCTCAACGGGAAGCGCAAGCTAGAAACGACCTTGTCAAAAACCCAACCATTAATCCATGTTAAATGGTCAATATCTATGATTTAAATTGGCGTCAATTACATATCAATTAACCGGTTTGAATTCCATTAGTCAGCAAGTTACCAACCGAACTTAATCATGAATTACGACTCAAACTTAGTGAGTCTAAGATACGATCGTCATTATTGTACAATCTAAATTTAACCTTAAAACAATCAATGAGCAGTTCTAATTTATAAATTGTCATCAAGGTGCCATCTAAATCAACATTAAATGGACATCAATAAGCAAGTATGATCTTCAACTTGGTTACAATTAAAAATATAATTAACATTAATTATAATCTCACTAGCTTGTCTACATTATAAATTAGCCATTAATCAAATAGACATTAAATACGACCAATTTAGCAAAATACAATTGTCCATCATTACAATCTAATTGACTAATCTAATTTAATCAATATTAGAATCATAAAGTACAATTACCATCTAAATTAACATTAATGCAAATCAATGGAGCAAGTCTGAAATAAAAGAAAAAGGTCATCAATGTACCATCTAAAGTGACCTTAAATGCAAATCAAGTCAATACTAAAATTGTAATTATAATTACATTCTAACCTAACTGTTTAACTATTAATAAGACTAGATTTAACAGTCTAGTCTGAGTGAACTAGGTTCTCTACTCATCAAGAGTGCCTAATCGTAAAGAAGGTTGCTCCACCTAAATTATTGGGCTCACAATCATCGAGGCCCAAGGTATCTTCATAAGCCCTGTCACAAGGCATCGAATGCCCCAAGCATCGACAGCTCCCAACAACACGAAGGTCCAAGCATCAACACGTGGCCTCATTATCCAGGAGAGCCCACGAGGGGCATTTCAAGTGATCTACGCATCAAAGGCTGTCAATAAAACTAACGGCAACCCTTTCCACATAAAACTGACAACTATTTTAAATAAACAATATTTTTATTTCTATAAATTTATATATATATCCAAATCTATCTCACACAGGCTGGATAAACAATACACCTTTATTACTCAACGCGGTCAGTCAACAAATCTCTGTTAGTAATTAAAAAGTCGCTACCGTGCAACCGGTAACAGCGTTGCCAGACCAAAGGAAAACGTTGTCAAGGAGAAGGTAAATATAACTGCACTGCCTTCAAGAATCGTAACTGCCAGCAGCTGTAATGGCTTGCCAATTTAAGGAAGACGTGGTACATTACCGACCATAGACGGGAGTATGAGGTCCCTGTTCTACACAGTTGAATGCACAGGTAGGTTACACGGGCCGAGGTCGAAAATTCGTGGGCAAGGGACGCAGTTTTCACAACAGTCAAAGGTTTGTTGTCAGACAGCATTGATAACACCAATAGGGAAAGCTACCAACACCCAGTCATAACGCATCTACCACTAGGTCACCATGCGTCCACACTAGCGGTCTACACTCATGGCATTCACTGGCTGCTTTTAAAAGCATAGCTAAGCGGTAAAAGTCTGAGAATCACAAAGGTTAAGACTTAAAATCATGGAATGGTAAGACCGTCACGACAGGGAATAATGCTAACAGTAAAAGCATTGCAGACCAACATTGCATCACTATATAAAGACTCCACCTAAAACGTTGAGTCCAAAAATCGTGGTGAGTGAAATAACTGTCGTCCATGAAGTGATTGTCCAAAATACAAAAAGGTAGGGTTGTCGGAAGGAAGAGGGGAAAGCCAACGGAAATCAAGATTAAAGGCACCTGGTCTACATTCACAGGCGTAGGGGCGAGGTCAAGACAACCATCAACAATACCATCAATCACTACAGAAAATCGCGCTACAGGAATGGTTGTGTAAAACATTCATTAAAAATAAAAGGAAACTCTACAAAAAAAAACTATACTAGAATTATAAATTGTCGACACCTGATAATTACAATCGCTACTTCATAAATATTACATAAGTACTAAATGTGATAGTGTAGATATAAAAATTATAAAATGTTTAATATCAGAGAACGTAAAATCGCTTTTGTGCAATCTATAAAATCGATGTCAGGGTGTCTATTAAAAACACAGTCAGGTAAATAAACGAATTGCGACGCAATCAAGTAGATAACAGTATTGACTGCAGAGTATCGACAATAAGAATCCAGTGGCCAAGGGAAGAATATATTGCAGGCCAAGGATGTAAACGTAAGGCAAGGTTCGAAAGAGTAAAAGGCATACCGGAAGCAAAACACACAGCAATCGCCAGGAGAAGCCAGGAACGCATACTTAACCCATTCCAGTAGGCAAATTATAAAATTCAGACTTAATTTAATTATTTTACATTACCAGGATATCAATAGAATTGCCGACTGAAATTAGATCTGTTACATTATTAGGACACCAATATAAATTTTAGACTGAATTTAAATCTTTTTCATCACCAGGATACCAATCCAACATAGCCAACAGTAAGAGAACGCAAGGATTCATTGGGATAAGTTATTGAAATGATCGTCGAGGAAACCAACACGACACAAGAATTCCAAACGCAGAGGTACTTTTGCTAGAGGGCGCAAAACAACAAACTGCCAAGGACAACAACAGAGGTAGACGGCTGATAGGTTCGTCCTTCGCTTCATCATCTTCGCACAAAAAAGCAAGGCGTTGAGATCCATAGGTCTTTTAACACTGAGGCGACGACCGTAGATCAGGCTCCTGGTCGACTGCTCAGGCGAGGACTGGTGAGCTAGGGACGAAGGCTGAACAACCATAAAGGTCAGAATCAACACAGCAAGGTGGTCAAGACGTGCGGGGAAAACGAAGGCCATGGGAGTCAACAATCATCGAGCTAGGTGAAGAAAAGTTTAGTCATCAATCTAAACATTCAATCTACTTACCTAATCAACATGCAAATCCAAGCATAAAACCTACAACATCTACTATACAAAATGAAAATAGAGTATCGTTGCCTGATCCCCCGCTCTGAGTGACGTCCGCACGATCCATGCAACTCCTGCTCATCGACCGTCAAGACTTCATCGGTACCTCCCAGCCAATGCTAGGGGTACTCTTCTTCCCCCTTAGCCCCCTGAGCCGCAAAGGGGCCACACACTCACTATCTAGAGATTTCAACTAGCTCCCAACTCGCCTCGCAAGGCCGAGCTACCAATCCTCACCGAGCTGGGTATCCCAACTTCCACAAGTTAAGTCAGTGAAGTAGATATTTATGCAGCGTAACGTTACGCAAACAGAAGATGATCCTTCATCCTTCTCCTTCCTTCATTATAAAGAGTTTCGATCTTCCTTTCTTTCCTAAACTCTCATTTAATTAAAGTTTTAAAAATTAATTCTTAAAAATTCCTCTCCGTACAAGTTTCCCCCATCCCCTAAATTCCTCCATAATTTAATTTCTTTAATTTATTAATTATCTTTATTTCCCTCACCCACCTAGAGTTACTCCTTGAATCACTCCTAGGTGTCCCCAAATTCGCTTACAGGTTTTAATGGCTTTCCCTATTAGTAAATTGCTAGTTCAGTTTAAATTAGAAAGCTCTTAAATGGTAGATATTTTTCTAAGTTTGACTTTCCGCGTTTTTCCCTTATGTTCCCCTTTTTCCCTTTTTATGTATACCTCTTTTCCTAGTTTCCTAAATTTTTAGATTTTTCCCTCTTTCCCCTTTTTGTTAGAACTCAAAAAGGAAGGTGTGGAAATTAACCCCCTTTTTCCTTTTTCTCATTAAATTAATATATTTTAAATTATCATAAAATAATAAAATGATTAATTCCCTTTTTAAATTTTAATCTAACAAATTTTTATTTTTATTTTATTTATTTATTTATTTATAATGAAACAATTAATTTCTTACTCCCTTTGTGTTATAAGATTTAACGAATGTCATAATTATTATTTATGTGGTTTTTATTATTATTATTATTATTATTATTATTTATAGAGAGATAAAATTTTACCACTAGCATAGTTTAGACTTAAACCTTAAATTTTCGTGATGGGCGACATTTTATTAGGGAAAAAGTTTTTTTTTTTTTTTAATATAATGATCATCCTAAGGCTTTCTAGGTTCATTCATCTATCATCAACAACACGACATACCCTTCAGGACGCTCTAGGTGCTCCAAGGGTGCCACTCGCCCTAATCTATTTCCCTTGCACGACGTGCCCTTTCGGACGCACTACGTGCTCCAAGGGTGCCACTCGCCTCTTGACTGACTTGGTAGACATCAAAAACCCCTGGAGTCAAACTCCGCCAGGTGAACTTGTGGGAGACTAAGGGCCTCTAAGGAATAAGGCCCTCACCTTATTGCGGGCCCCTTAGAATCATCGTGAGCGACTATCGCAGTCTGCCCTCATGACATTGTGGGTCCTCTCGAACTAGGTAAACGTTAACCTACAGTTCAAGCCACTACGGGAGTGCTAGTAGGCTGTGGCAGGGCTATTGTCCACACCTCTCCCTCAACATCTCTGGTAGTCGTGCGTGACCCCTTTACTCCACATGTGAGTCTGGTCGGCAAGCTATCGTCAGCCTACATCATCAACAAATCATGTCAGAACATATCCATATCATATCCTCTAATCAGATGCACTAATATCATAGTAATACAATCAAACCCCAATGGTACACTCCCTGACTCAATCCAGAGTCCAAGGGGTTCCATCGATGTCGCTGCATCCTCGAGGTCCATAATCCTGCACACTCAGTAAAACCGAATCAACAACACCTGTCTATGTCAAAGCGGTAAAACAACATGTCATCAACCGCCTCAAAATCAAAATCAAAAGTTTTAATAGTATAATAATCTGGATCACTTGCGAGCAAGTGTCCTCAAAGAATAAGTTTGCTCAGTGCGCTAAAGCGGGATGTTACATACACCCCCTCTTGGTCTAAACTTCGTCCCGAAGTTTCACAGTATATATGCCGAAATACAATGTATCACAGTATCATATGTCTATCTATCAAACAAAAATGGAAAATGTTGGCGCATATCATATGCGTCCTCCCACGTCGCCGAGTGCGGACTATAATTGTCCCATTGGACCTTGACCTGCTCTATCGTTCGACGTCGTAGTTGTCGAATGCGATGATCCAAGATGCGGATTGGCTCAGTTGTGAGCGCCCCCTCCTTCGATACCTGCAAGGAACTCATGTCAATAACATGTGTAGGATCACTAATATCATGTCTCAAAACAGATACATGAAAAACATTGTGCATACGCCTCAAAGAATCAGGCAAGGCTAGTCGATAGGCCACGAGCCCCTTTCTCTCCACAATCTCGAAAGGTCCCACGAACCTAGGAGAGAGTTTACCTCCCTTTCCAAACTTGATCGAACTCTTATGCGGTTTAACCCACAAGAAGACTCGATCGTCGACCTCGTAACTACAGTCGACACGGTGCGCATCGACATAACTCTTTTGTCGATCCAGCACTTCTTTAATCCTTTGTCTTATTGTTTGCATTTGCTCTTCCATTTCTTAGATTGCTTTTGGTCCCACCAAGACCCTATCCTCAAGCCGATCTCAACTCAAAGGCGTCTGACACGGTTGTCCGTAAAGAAACTCGAAAGGCGTCATCTTAATGGTGCTCTGGTAATTGTTGTTGTAAGAAAACTCCACTTGTGACAAGAAATCTTCCCAACGCTTTTGTTGGTCCATCACATACATGCGCAACATGTCCTCTAAGGTCTGGTTCGTTCATTCAGTCTGGCCGTTAGTCTCCGGGTGATACACAATACTAAAGTTAAGTTAGGTTCCCAAGGCCTCTTGGAAACTTGTCCAAAATCGTCCAGTAAACACCGATCCTTGATCGGATATAATCCTCTTAGGCATGCCATCCAGCCTCACAATATCACTGATGAAAACTCTGGCTATGTTAGGTGCCTGATATGTCGTACGCACAGGAATAAAGTGAGCACTCTTCGTCAGAGTGTCTACTACTACGAAAATTGAGTCATGTCTCCTTGCCATCAGTGGCAATCCAACAATAAAATCCATCGAAATAACCTCCCATTTTGATTTTGGAATAGCGTGTGGTTGTAGTAATCCTGCTGGGTGTCTATGTTCAGCCTTTACCTGCTGACATTCTAGACATCTGGCCACATAGTTGACTATGTCTGCCTTCATTCCCTTCCAGAAGAATAAGGGTTTAAGGTTTGCCCTCATCTTCATGACTCCCGGGTGAGCCATGTAAACTGCTCTATGAGCCTCACTCAGGATCAACATCCTCAACTCGTCGTTCGGCGATACATAGATACGATTTTTAAACCTCAATAAACCATCGCTATCAAATGAAAATCCTTCAAATCGTGGTACCATCATTGTGTTTTGTCCAATAAAACCCTTGACCTCTTTGTACCAGTCATCGTCATGCTGTAAAGTTAGAATCTTTTCACGTAGATTCGTCTGAAGAGGCAGCATCGAAAAAATGTGTGGTCTCCGACTCAATGCATCCGCCACTCGGTTCACTATTCCTTTTATGTAAGTAATATCAAAGTCATACTCGCTAAGCAATTTCGACCAACGTCGTTGTCACGCGTTCAGGTCGCTTTGCGTAAAGATGTGTTGTAGTCCACAGTGGTCAGTCTTTAGTTCAAATTTTCGTCCAACAAGGTAGTGTCTCTAAACCTTCAAGGCATATACAATGGCTAACAACTCCAAATCGTGCGTCGTGTAGTTCTCCTCATGCCTTCTCAGTTTCCTCGAAATGTAAGCGATCACTCGTCCATCTTCCATCAAGACCCCGCCTAAGCCTTCCTTGGATGCGTCAGTGCATACCAAGAAGTCTGCGTCCATGTCAGGGACCTTTAGTATCGGTGTTGTTGTCAACAATTCCTTGAGCCTCTGAAATGCTTCCGCGCATTTCTAGGTCCAAACAAACTTCTTGTTCTTCTTCTACAACTTCGTGATCATATTTGCTATCTTCGAAAATCCCTCGACGAACTGTCAATAGTATCCTGCTAAACCCATGAAGCTACGGACTTCCGGGACATTCGTCGGCACAGGCCATTCCATAATAACCTCGACCTTTGCTGGATCCACGACGATGCCTTAGCCGGAGATGACATGCCCTAGGTAGTGAATCTTCAATTGATAAAAAGAGCATTTGGACAACTTCCCATACAATTTGTGCTCTCACAGACACTGTAGTACCAAGCGCCAGTGCTCATCATGCTCCTCTATCGTCCGCGAGTAGATCAAAATATCGTCAATGAATACTTGGACGAACTTGTCCAAGTACTCGCGGAACACCCCATTCATCAAACTCATAAATACCCCTGGGGCATTTGTCAGCCCAAACGGTAAAATAGTAAACTCGTAATGCCCAAACCTCGTCTTAAAGGCGGTCTTAGGGACGTCATCCTCCTTGATCTGTAACTAGTGATACCCTGATCGCAAATCGATCTTGGAGAACACCGTCGCGCCCTTCATTTGATCAAACAGATCATCAATCCTCGGCAACGGATATTGATTCTTGATTGTGGCCTTGTTCAATTGATGGTAGTCAATGTAGAGCCTCCACAACCCATCCTTCTTTCGTATGAAAATAACAGCCGCACCCCACGGTGACACGCTTGGACGTATTAGTCCTAGGTCCAAAAACTACTTCAGTTGCATTTTCAACTCTTGTAACTCTGGGGTCGACATCCGATAAGGCGTTCTTGCTATCAGTTCAGTCCCCGATTTTAGGTCTATGGTAAAATCCAATTCCCTCTCCAGCAGCATCCCAGGTAACTCCTCCGGAAAGACGTCTGCAAACTCTCTCACCACTGGAAGGTGTTCTAGACCTTCCGCTACTCCCTTCTCGTTTAACACAAGGATCGCATAAAGCTTACATCCCTTGCACATGCTCTTCTGTAGCTACAAGGAAGAAATGAACCTCAGGGAAATTCCCTGGTTCTGCCCTACAATCACACGTCTCTGTCCCTCGTCATCGACCGAGCTCAACCGTTTCGTCTTACAGTTGAGTATCGCCTCATGCGATTCCAACTAGTCCATACCAATCACGAAATCATAAGATCCTAAGATCGTGATGTACAGGTTGGCCCTTGTGACAAACTCTCCTAGGTTAAGGATACAACCCGTAACCTTTCCTCCAACCTTTTGTTTGGCTCTTGAGGCCATCTCTACGAAGCTAAACTTGTCCTGTTCGACTACCTTTACCTTAATCCTTTTTAGCACTGCACCAGAAATGAAACTCTCAGTAGCATCGGGATCTATCAAAATACTAAGGGTCTGGTTAGCGATGGTACCTGTCATCTCGAGCACAGTCGACTGATGCTCTGCCTGGCAGTTATTTGTCGCTGCATGAATCTGATGGGCCTTGCCCATATCTCCCACGATAGTGGGTCCGGCCGATCCAGACGCTCTAGTCCTCTCCACCGGGCAGTCACGCTAGTAGTGTGGCTGCCCACACGTCCAACACCCCTTCTTCGGCCCAGTAATCCTGGTACTCGAAGTAGAAGATAACGGCCCACCGGCCTGGAATCCTAGTTTATTTTGCTTAACAGGCCTAAATTGCTACTAATGCGATCGACGTTGTTGTTGATGCTGTGGTCCCCGATAAGGTGTCTGCTGCTTGGGCGTCGGTCATCGAGGTGTAATGAAAGTGGATCCCCTCTGGAAGCCACGATATCTCGGCGTATGACTGGCTGGTGTCTGATGCTGCTTTGCTCCAGATGACACCTGCCCTGTTGACCTCACTAGAGTCCTGCTCTGACCCCCGCTGATAAGCTCCTCCTCCGCTATGAGGGCCTTCTAGACAACATCATGTAAGGTTTGAGGCATCAAAATCCTGACCTTTGCACGTATGTTGTCATTAAGACCGAACACAAACCCGACCTTAAGTTTCTCAGTGTTAAGGTGCGGAGCATACCGGAGCAGCTCCATAAAATGGGCCTCGTACTCAGGCATCGTATGACCGCCCTGTCGTAAGGCGTTGAACTCGTTGAGCTGACACTCAATGAATTCCTTTGAAAGGTATCTCTCTTGAAATTGTTCCTTGAACAATTCCCATGACACGTCTTCGATGGCCATGTTTAGCTGCGGTAGGAGCGTCTTCCACCATAGAAGAGCACTCCCCTTCAGTTGAAAGACCGCCATGCAAACCTTCACGTTGGAAGTATAATCGCGAAGTGCAAAGCACATCGCCATGTTCTCCAACCATGCCTCGGCGGCTACGCCGTCCGGGGCACCAAAGAACTTGGGAAATTTGACCTTCTTGAGTTCACGGTGAATGCTACCAGTACCAATTGGAGCGCGCAGTGGAACCTCAACGGGTGCCGACGCCCTGGCCTCATCTCTGTCCAAATGGCTGATCAGTGCCTTGGACATGCGCTGAAAAGATCTCATCATTCCGACTACATCACCAACTGCTATCTGCTCCTGTCCAAGAACTTGCTCGTCTCCTTGGGGGTTAGACCCCCTCAGGCATGGATGCTACTGGAGGCGTCGCGCCTCCTCCCCTAGCACCCCGTCCTCTGCCTCCGCGACGTCCTCTAACCATGATTACTTACAGGAATACAAGTTAGCTTAATTAGCAACATAATAATCAATCATATCAACGAAAGTTGTAGCGATCCCAAGTCGCGTGTTGAACCCCGCTCTGATACCACATGTGACTTCCCCATCCGGTACGACTCCTATGATGTACAACCAGTAAAAGCACCCTTAAAATTTGTTTTGTGTGTGTGTAGGAAGGTAATAATGACATTATACTCAACAACGCATCACGACGACGAACACAATGCATGCAACGCACGCAACAACAACATAACGATCTAACATAAAAGCACATCAAGCACCTGGAAGCAATGTACGACACTCAACCAACGAAGAATAAGAATGACTACTCATCCGTTCTACCCTGCAATGGTTAGAACCTCCAGGACACATAAACAACGCTCAAGCCCAGGTTCCCATCGATTTTGACCATTTAAGGTCTCAAGGCTGGCGACTGTATGAGGAATGAGGAGGTGTCTACATCCCGCCTAACACAAGCAAACCAAGCCTACTAAGCTAAGGACAATCATCCTAAGCACCCCCACACACCCAAAATTAATTACACAAGTAACTAGAACCCTTACAGTGAGCAACCAAGCACATTAAATGTTTACAAAACCAAGTACAAACATAAAATATAAGGAACAACAACACCCTCAACGGGAAGCGCAAGCTAGAAACGACCTTGTCAAAAACCCAACCATTAATCAATGCTAAATGGTCAATATCTATGATTTAAATTGGCGTCAATTACAGATCAATTAACCAGTCTGAATTCCATTAGTCAGCGAGTTACCAACCGAACTTAATCATGAATTACGACTCAAACTTAGCGAGTCTAAGATACGATCATCATTATTGCACAATCTAAATTTAACCTTAAAACAATCAATGAGCAGTTCTAATTTATAAATTATCATCAAGGTGTCATCTAAATCAACATTAAATGGACATCAATAAGCAAGTCTGAACTTCGACTTGGTTATAATTAAAAATATAATTAACATTAATTATAATCTAACTAGCTTGTCTAAATTATAAATTAGCCATTAATCAAATAGACATTAAATACGACCAATTTAGCAAAATACCATTGTCCATCATTCCAATCTAATTGACTAATCTAATTTAATCAATATTAGAATCATAAACTACAATTACCATCTAAATTAACATTAATGCAAATCAATGGAGCAAGTCTGAAATAAAAGAAAAAGGTCATCAATGTACCATCTAAATTGACCTTAAATGCAAATCAAGTCAATACTAAAATTGTAATTATAATTACATTCTAATCTAATTGTTTAATTATTAAGAAGACTATTTTTAACAGTTTGGTCTGAGTGAACTAGGTTGTCTACTCATCAAGAGTGTCTAATCGTAAAGAAGGCTGCTCCACCTAAATTATTGGGCTCACAATCATGGAGGCCCAAGGTATCTTCATAAGCCATGTTGCAAGGCATCGAACGCCCCAAGCTTCGACATCTCCCAACAACACGAAGGTCCAAGCATCAACACGTGGCGTCATGAGGAAAAGGAGCCCACGAGGGGCATTTCAAGTGATCTATGCATCAAAGGCTATCAATAAAACTAACGGCAGCTCTTTCCACGTAAAACTGACAATTATTTTAAATAAACAGTATTTTTATTTCTATAAATTTATATATATATATCCAAATCTATCTCACACAATCTGGATAAACAATACACCTTTATTACTCAACGCGGTCAGTCAACAAATCTCTGTTAGTAATTACAAGGTCGTTGTCGTGCAACCGGTAACAACGCTGCCAAACCAAAGGAAAACAATGTCAAGGAGATGGTAAATATAACTGCACTGCCTTCAAGAATCGTAATTGCCAGCAATTGTAATGGCTTGCCAATTTAAGGAAGACGTGGTACATTACCCACCACAGACGGGAGTATGAGGCTGTTGTTCTACACAACCGAATGCACAGGTAGGTTACACGGCATGGGGCCGAAAATTCGTGGGCAAGGGATGCAGTTTTCATAACAGTCAAAGGTTTGTTGTCAGAGAGAATTGATAACACCAATAGGGAAAGATGCCAACACCCAGTCATAAGGCATCTACCACCAGGTCACCACGCGTCCACACTAGCAATCTACACTCATGGCATTCACTGGCTACTTTTAAAAGCATAGTTGAGTGGTAAAAATATGAGAATCATGAAGGTTAAGACTTAAAATCATGGAATGGTAAGGCCGTCATGAAAGGGAATAACGCTAACAGTAAAAGCGTTGCAGACCAACGTTGCACCACTATATAAAGACTCCACCTAAAACGTTGATTCCAAAAATCGTGGTGAGTGAAATAACCATCGTCCATGAAGTGACTGTCCAAAATACAAAAAGGCAGGCTGTCATAAACCGTTGTCGGATGGGAGAGGGGAAAACCAACGAAAATCAAGATTAAAGGCACCTAGTCTCCATTCAAAGGTGTAGGGGCGAGGTCAAGACAACCATCAACATTACCATCAATCACTACAGGAAATCGCGCTACAGGAATGCCTGTGTAAAACATTCATTGAAAATAAAAGGAAACTCTACAAAAAAAAACTATACCAGAATTATAAATTGTCGACACCTGATAATTACAATCGCTACTTCAGAAATATTACATAAGTACTAAATGTGGTAGTGCAGATATAAAAATTATAAAAAATTTAATATCAGAGAACGTAAAATCACATTTGTGCAATCTGTAAAATCGATGTCAGGGTGTCTATGAACAACACAGTCAGGTAAATAAACGAATTGCGATGCAATCAAGTAGATAACAATATTGACTGTAGAGTATCGACAATGAATCCAGTGGCCAAGGGCAGAATATATTGCAGGCCAACGATGTAAATGTAAGGCAAGGTTCGACAGAGTAAAAGGCATACCAGAAGCAAAACACACAGTAATCGCCAGGAGAAGCCAGGAACGCATACTTAACCCATTCCAGGAGGCAAATTAGAAAATACAGACTTAATTTAATTATTTTACATTACCAGGATATCAATAGAATTGCCCACTGAAATTAGATATGTTACATTATTAAGACACCAATAAAAATTTCAGACTAAATTTAAATCTTTTTCATCACCAGGATACCAATCCAACACAGCCAACAGTAAGAGAACGCAAGGATTCATTGGGATAAGTTATTGAAATGATCGCCGGGGAAACCAACACGACGCAAGAATTCCAAACGCGGAGGTACTTTTGCTAGAGGGCACAAAACAATAAACTGCCAAGGACAACAACAGAGGTAGATGACTGATAGGTTCGTCCTTCGCTTCATCATCCTCGCACAGAAAAGAAAGGCGTTGAGATCCATAGGTCTTTTAACGCTAAGGCGACGACCGTAGATCAGGCTCCTAGCCGACTGCTCAGGCGAGGACTGGTGAGCTCGGGACGAAGGCTAAACAACCACGAAGGTCATAATCAACACAACAAGGTGGTCAAGACGTGCGGGGAAAACGAAGGCCATGGGAGTCAACAATCATCGAGCTAGGCTAAGAAAAGTTCAGTCATCAATCTAAACATTCAATCTACTTACCTAATCAACATGCAGATCCAGGCATAAAACCTACAACATCTACTATACAAAATGAAAAGAGAGTATCGTTGCCTGATCGCCCGCTCTGAGTGACGTCCTCGCAATTCGTGCAACTCCCGCTTGCCGACCGTCGAGACTTCACCGATACCTCCCAGTCAATGCTAGGGGTACTCTTCTTCCCCCTTAGCCTCCCGAGCCGCAAAGGGGCCACACACTCACTATTTAGAGATTTCAACTAGCTCTCAACTCACCTCGCAAGGCCGAGCTACCACTCCTCACCAAGCTGGGTATCCCAACTCCCACAAGTTAAGTCAGTCAAGTAGATATTTCTGCAGCGTAACGTTACGCAAACAGAAGATGATCCTTCATCCTTCTCCTTCCTTCATTATATAGAGTTTCAATCTTATTTTATTTCCTAAAATCTCATTTAATTAAAGTTTTAAAAATAAATTCCTAAAAATTCCTCTCCGTACAAGTGTCCCCTACATTCCTCCATAATTTAATTTCTTTAATTTATTAATTATCTTTATTTCTCTCACCCACCTAGAGTTACTCTTAGAATCACTCCTAGGTATCCCCAAATTCTCTTACAAGTTTTAATGGCTTTCCCTATTATTAAATTGCTAGTTTAGTTTAAATTAGAAAGCTCTTAAATGATAGATACTTTTCTAAGTTTAACTTTCCGCCTTTTTCCCTTATGTTCCCCTTTTCCCTTTTTATGTTTACCTCTTTTCCTAGTTTCCTAAATTTTTAGATTTTTCCCTCTTTCCCCTTTTTGTTGGAACTCAAAAAGGCAGGTGTGGAAATTAACCCCCTTTTTCCTTTTTCTCATTAAATTAATATATTTTAAATTATCATAAAATAATAAAACGATTATTTCCCTTTTTAAATTTTAATCCAACAGATTTTATTTTTATTTTTTTATGAAACAATTAATTTCTTACTCCCTTTGTGTTACAAGATTTAACAAAGGTCATAATTATTATTTATGTGGTTTTTATTTTTATTTTTATTATTATTTATTTATTTATTTTTATAGAGAGATAAAATTTTACCACTAGCATAGTTTAGACATAAACCTTAAATTTTCGTGATGGCCGACATTTTATTAGGGAAAAAGTAAGTTTGTTTGTTTGTTTGTTTTTTCAATTCTTATCACAATGATCATCCTAAGGTCATCTAGGTTCATTCATCTATCATCAACAATGCGACGTGCCCTTTAGGACGCTCTAGGTGCTCCAAGGGTGCCACTCGCCCTAATTTGTTTCCCTTGCACGACGTGCCCTTCAGGATGTACTACGTGCTCCAAGGGTGCCACTCGCCTCTTGACTGACTTGGTAGACATCAAAAACCCCTGGAGTCAAACTCCACCAGGTGAACTTGTGGGAGACTAAGGGCTTCTAAGGAATAAGGCCCCCGCCTTATTGCGCGCCCCTTAGAATCATCGTGAGCGACTGTCGCAATTTGCCCTCACGACATTGTGGGTCCTCTTGAACTAGGTAAACATTAACCTACAGTTCAAGCCACGGTGGGAGTGCTAGTAGGCTGTAGCAGGGCTGCTGTCCACACCTCTCCCTCGACATCTCTGGTAGTCGTGCGTGACCGCTTTACTCCACTTGTGAGTCTGGTCGACGAGCTATCGCCAGCCTGCATCATCAACAAATCATGTCAGAACATATCCATATCATATCCTCTAATCATATGCACTAATATCACAGTAATACAATCAAACCCCAATGGTACACTCCCTGACTCGATTCAGAGTCCAAGGGGTTCCATCAATGTCGTTGCATCCTCGAGGTCCATAATCTTGCACACTTAGTAAAACCGAGTCAACAACACCTATCTATGTCAAAGCGGTAAAACAACATGTCATCAACCCATAATGCCTCAGAATTAAAATCAAACATTTTAATAGCATAATAATCCGGATCACTTGCGAGCAAGCGTCCTCAAAGAATAAGTTTGCTCAGTGTGCTAGAGCGGGATGTTACAGTTTTTAGTATATTAGACAATTCTAGTGGACTCAATTATCTCATCAACTTAATTAGCATACACGATTGATGGACCAATCAATAATTGATTTGCCTCAATACCCCACCCAAACTAATTGACTCAACATGTGAGCCAACACAGCTAAGTTGACTTATTGTTGTCACACAAGTAGGGTCAACAATTTACCAAAGTCCATTGCAATCCTCTTATAGAAGTGATAGTTTTCTTTTTAAACAAATATATCTCACTTAAACAAAAAAACAAGGATATTAAGTGAATTTCATTATCAAAGTTCTAATAAACCTAAAGCTTGTCACAAAATATGTGAGATTTATGACAACCATGCATCTTTGGATATTATCATTCCCTTGTTGAGTAAGTTCTTCCAAAATATGTTAGAATTCCCATCAAACACACAAGTATGAATATCTTATAATTTTGAATTGTCATCTCTTTCACTCTGTAATTTTTAATCTCATGTATCTATGAATTTAGATCCATAAAATGTTTTATTGTATTGTTGTAAGAGATAATTTATATTAATTGAAATTTGATTACAATAATTAATATTATAGCCTGAGTGAGCCTAATGGTTAAGAACATGTGTTTCCTCCCAAAAAGTTACAACTTCAAATCTAGAAGGGATAGAGTATGTATACCTTCATACCATGATTTTAAAATTAAATTATTATTATTATTATTAACATAATTTAATTACTTTATAAAATTATTCTTAATCTTAACTTAAAGCTTAACACTTTTTAAGAAATATATGTATTTTTAAATCATTCTATTTATCTGTAATTACTTTAAAAAAGGTAGATATTTGGAGAAGCCTCTTGTTTTTAATAATCTTTCTATTTACCTTTTATTACCATTTTTTTTTATAAGATATTTAGAGAGGTCTTTTAATTAAATTGTTAGAGTTACACGTGTGTACCATTCAAGTGTGTAGTCGTCCACACCATTGTAATTAAGTAGGAGTCTACTTCAAAAGTTTTCCACAAGTCTACTTAAAAAAAAATTCCACAAGTCTAGTTCAAAAGTTTTGTTAAGATTTTATATTATTTTATGACTTTTCATGATATAAATATTTTGTCTATATGAATCCATTTTGAGGTTAAATATAAGATTCAAATTATTTTATGAAAATATCCATACATGCAATACAAGGYTTTGTTGGGTATATACAATGTTTATCCATGCATGTAACACACGGATTTGTTGGATATATACAATGTTTGAATTAGTGATATGTCCCTTTAGCTTTTTCAACAAACAAGAGAAGTTCATAAACAAATGGACCAATCATGGAAGGGGACCAATCATGGAAGGACGCAATATGCATAGTGGAACCCAAACTAGTTATTTAATCACATCTATTAGCTGGAAGGCACCACCTATCTGGATTGTCTTACCATACACATATTTAATATTAGTAGAGATGTCCCTTTCCAAGTGAAACTATACACTTTTTCTCAAAGTGGGAGCTTTCTTGAGATTTGCTTTATTTTATGTCACTGAAACATTTAAGGTGCTCTTCTATATACAATGTTTTATGGAGTCTGGGGCTTTTTAATGGGAGCATTGCACTAGCTGAAATTATGTGATGTGTGGCAAACAACTTTCCTTTTTAAATAATTGGAAAGGGGATTTTCTATTAAAAATGGAACTTATGTGTGGTTGATTTCCAAAAAAATAAATATAAGAAGCTTTTTAGAGGATTTGGTACTATTACCTACCAAATGATTGAAAATAAAATAATAACAAGGAAATGAAAGGTTGGTTTAATTGTGTTAGTTAAATTTTTTTAAATAGATATGTTATATCACATTTATATAATTTTGTTAAATAAGAATTAGTTGATATGTATTGGAATGTGTAAAATTATGATTTTATTAAAAAGAAATTAGTTTTTTTTTAATAATACTTGAAATATATAAATACAAATTGTTTTTTTTTTTTATAATTTTTATTTATATTAAAAAAATATAAAGGAAATTTTATATAATCTATTTTGTTTGAAAATATAATATCATAGTTTTTAAATAGACATGTAAATGTTGTTTCGAGATTTTATTAAAAGATATAAATAATATAAGGTTATGATAATGCTTTCTTCAATTTGAATATAAATGTGTATAGCTGACATTACTGTATATATTATCAAAAGACAGAAACCTATGTAATAACAAAAACGTGGAAAGACCAATGCTAATCTTTGAAGTTTGAGTCAACATTGATGAAGATTGGAGGTAAGTCCTCCTCTGAATTGGTCGTACCTGCTTCGAATTGCATTGATTCCACGTCGCCCAAATCCTCTTCCTTCATATTTCAAGGCCATTCTTCCTTACCCCTATACTCACTTCTTGCCTCTGATTGCCAGATGTCATGGATGAGATTGTCATATTTTTTTTATGAATATGATCCAGTTTCCTATCTAGTTGATTTAGTTTGTTGAGGACTTCATTTTGCTATGCACTTCTTATCTCCACTTTCATGTATATGAAAGTCTGTATATGCTAATAGATTTTGACCATTTTCAATATTTGGTTTTCCCGCTTCTCAAAAAATCCAGTGTCTTGAATCCATTCCAAAATTTCCTCATCAATTTGAACACTGGGGGTCATGCCTCTTTGTTCTTTCACCCTATCCTCAATTACCTCCACTACCCTTTTGATCTCATCTAAAAAATATACAATTGTAGGTTGTTGTTGCTTTCTTTCTCGCCATCCTTGCTTTGCATTTCCCAGGTCTACCTTTCCACTTGCTGTGATTGCCTTCACTATGCTCTATATGCCCTTTTCTTGCGATATTTGCCTTCTTTGTATGCTTGAATGATGTTTGAAGGAGGCGACGTGAAACCCACTAGATGTGATCCCACAACACAATTCAAAGATTCCTTTTTTAATTCCTAGAAGCACAAATTAGTAGAGAAAGGGTGCCCTCCAATTATCATAAGAACAATCTAAATCTTTGCCTTGCACCCATGGTAAATATCCTTGTAAATGCCAAAGTTGGAGCCGTAGACCCACTTAACTATCACCATGTTCCTCGTTACTACTTGCATTACCTTGCTCGTTCAAACCATGATGCTCCATGTACCATAATGTGCCCATTGCAAGAGGTTAAGCTTGGACTTGGTGCCTAGAGGATAGGCCATTATGGCCTTCATCCTTCCCCACCATCTCCCATGTCCCTTCATAATATTTACACCAGGCATATGTCACCTCCACAATCAGATGTTTGTTAGCCTAATGAATACCCATCCTTGTCACCCTATTTGAGGGGTTGTTAAAAACATGATTACTCAAACTATCCTTGGTTAAATAAAAATTGACAAACAAACTTTCATACACATGAGCATCTTTTATTTGACTAAGTCCTTCACATAAACCACGAGACAACTATAGAGACATTTTATACGAGAGCTAAAATCATAGTTTGGCTACGTAACGCCTAAACTATTGGGTAACTTATCCATTGAGTCCTGGATATCTTTGGAGACTAGGTGGCTTCTTAGCTGTGTCAATCTATCTTCCAATCCTTGCCAAATGGGCTATAGACTTAGATTTATTTCTTTGCATTGTCATCCCATTGGATTGGGTTAACTATGTTAGTTAAGTGATATTTCTTGCTTTGGTAATGAGCAAAAACTACATTGTCGATGGGCTCAACTCTCTGCAGCTTCAACATTTTGTCGAGAATTTCCTTGATCTCCTTACATCCTTCATTCTCTTGGTCTCTCCACTTCATTTTATGCCCTTTGTTTTGCTTACCAACTCTTCTTGTGATCAATATCTGGTGGTTATAATTCAACTTCAATGTTGAGTGTGTGAGCACTAAAGAGGGAATGCGAGTGATGTAGGAGTATCCTAAAAAGTTGTGAGTAAGAGTGTCTAACAAGGAGGCACAATATTATGATGCAAAACATAGTTTGGGTGCAGAGGAAGAAAAGGCATAGTGACTAATGAAGCACATGAAGGATGATGTCAACAAGGAACATAATATATAGTGCATGGAAGAATGTGGCAATGAGCACTCTAGATGAGTGTGATAGATAGTGAAACACATTGAGAAGACAACACAATGAAGACAAGGAAAGTGTGCTAAAGGAAGGTTAAGGGTTTTGACAAGGATGGACATCGAGGAACAAAGTGAATACTTGAACAATTAGACGAGAATTCAAAGAGCTAGAGGGGAAGCTTAAGAGCCAAACTTGAGCATAAATAAGAGGATATGCATGAGAAGTAAGGTTAGTTAATCGAGTCACATATAAAGAGTCAAGTAGAGAGTGGGCCAAAAAATAGAGTAGAGAGAGGGTTGAAACCCTAAACTATAAAATCTAATCTACGTACCTTGAATATTAATATAAGAGTAGATCACTCCCATGTCACTACTTTGGTTTTGTATTGTTTTGTTTGGATGAATAATACTCAACATTGTTGTACAAGACCATTATGTTGTAGGGTATTGTGCAACATAAAAGTGTCATAGATTTATGACCCCACATCTTAATAGCATTAATGATATGTTCCCCATCAATAACAATTTTTATTTGTTTAGATGTTTCCAGTTAACACAAGCAAGTAGACTCGTGAATGCAATCCTTTGGCTAAGACAATGTGACTTGGGGGATTTATTTTACCAATTTGCTCAAGACTTGTAGTTGGCCCCAACCATAAATGATCAATTTATGTAAGCATGTTAACCAATGAAAAATGAACATACCTTTTAGAGGATTTAAATCTTAATCAGAAAATAACAACATCCCAATTTAACAATCAACTAAACCTCATTAATAATATCATTTTTTGATTACACTTACCCTTATATTTAAACCTACATAAAATGATAACTGAAATCTTTGTGCTTTAACCATCATATGTCTCACATGTCTTTTGCTTTTGTATGGTGTAATCATTAGCCTTCAAACCATTGATCAAGCCACTGCAAATCTATGGATGCCACTGCAAATCTATGGATGCTTTCTCCCAAATCACATAGCTTTAAAGAGGGTTGTTTTCAATTCCCATTTCCAATCTTTTTCCAGCCATGACTAGATAAGGACCCTTGAATACATAAACACGCAAGAGAAGGAGAAACTACCCCTTTTCTAAGCTCAAGTGAGGTCCACTTCTTTAAATACGTGGCTTTATAGAATTTTTAGGTAAAAGTATATAAAATACGTGGAAAATTAAGTATAAGGAAAAATTTCAAATAAACACCGACAAATACGTTGAGAATCAACGAATATACGAGCAGAGCACAAACAAATAGAACACCTAATGAAATACCAACAACTTTAGACTTAATCAGGACGAAAACAGCAGGCCGATGAAATATTTTTAAATTATATAAAATTCATAAAATATTTTTATCATTTCAGCGGCCGAGATCCAAATTGTGTTAGATAAACACAATAATAATAATTTAAAAACATTTTTTTTAAACCCGCACCCTCCGATTTGGATAAATCTAATGATAGTTAGAAGTCAAACGGAAATACCGAAGAACAACGTAAATCAGATGTCCGTCAGCTAACATACCGTCGTCAGCAACTGGAAACTCCGTATCTCCGTCCTATTAATGTGAAAATGCAAACGGAAGTACGAAAACCGTCATGTTTTGTTTTTCACCGAATCGGGCGGTAGCGGGCGCGGAAGTGGGGCCGGCCACCGAATGGGCCAGTCTACACGAAAAGCTTTTAAAAACAAAAGAAAATTGGATTAACACAAAGTCGGAATCGAAACCACCATTTGGTTTTTATTTAATTTTGCGCCACCTAAAACGCCATTATCGCAGTACTGAGAACAATTGAGAATTAGCAGTATATATTAATTTGACTAAATCAGCGGCTTGATCGTCCAATTTAAGCAATTCAAGCTCTCTGCTCTTCTCGATCCACATTATTACAGGTCACATTTGTTGTACGAGATTCTAAAACATTCGCATTTTTTTTTTTGTTTTTTGAATTTTTTTTCTCTGATCTGATCAAGCTTTGGCAAGGATTTAGGCTATGCTAGCCCTGATCTCGTCAAACGTTCTTATTTCTCTGCAGCTCGCATAAATTTCAGCGATTTTGCGGGACTCTTTGTTATCTTGATGGTAACATTTCGACAGGAACAGGGAACTGTTAGCGGAACATTCATATATTTATAAACCCTTAGGGTTGCTTTTGCTCGACTCTGGCTCTTGAATTTTACTTGGACTGATCCTTTATAAGCTGGAATTGTCTTAGGGTTGATTCGAGTATGATGTGCATTTTCCTTGTTGGCATTTGCTTCGATTTAAGTTGTCCGGCATCTTCCTAATTTCGTTCCGCGTCGGAGAAGATCGGGGCCTGCTTTCGTATATCAATTGGGAGCTTGCTTCAATCTGTTGGGCCAGAGGTAAGACACGGAGCTCTCTCTAATTGGGTATGTTTTATTTTACACATTGAGATTGTCGAAAAAATGATGCGAATGATCCGAGCTAAAATCGTTCCTTGTTATTGCATTTTTACAAAACAGAGAATTTGATTTGCATTCTTCCTAGACAAAAGACAAATGTGTTCTGTATATGCAGAAGCCTAATGCATTTTGCATTTGCAAATAGCTATGGTGGAATATGTCCAGAAGTAAGTTAGAAGGGAGAGATAATTTTTTGATGTTTGTTATTTGAGCGCCAAATTACAAAATTTATAGCACGGTTACAGGGGAGTTCAATGTGTAGGTAAGCTAGAAAACTGCTGTGCTGATAAGGGTGTCTTGAGGTTGAAGGCTCTGGTCTAGATAGAAGAAAACATCCCTTTATAATCAGAGAGATTTTTTCGGTGTTGTTAATTTGCCTTCCACTGCAAATAATGCTTCTTTGTCTGGTTCAGAAGCTCTTCATCACATTCCTGGTCTAGTCTTATCCTTGTTTGTGAAAGCAGTTGAGGTCATTTTTAATTTGTTTGTAAGTGCTTAATTGAAGGGAATCATTACAATTGGTCCAAAGAGGTTGAACACCACAAGTGGCTCACTTTTGTGGGCGACACAGCCCTCAAGGAGCAAAATACTGCGACAGCGTGGTACTCTTCCGTCAAAATTACCCAGGACTTGCATTTGGTCCCAAGTTCCAACCACTTATTCATAACTTCGGGAATTCAACCATTATGGGTAGCCTGACATGCCACTGCCTTCACCTCTGAACCACAACCCCACTGGTAGCAGTTAAGGTCCCCTTGTTCTTGCTATGATGTTTTTTGATCTTCAGTATTCTACCATGTCAACATAACAGTCTCTAACTATCTCCCATGAATCATGACGATCTTTTTATTATTGTAATAAATTGCAATCAGCTGTGGGGAGGGAAGATGTTTGACTATTACCTTTTTCCCAAAGAAGAAACATCTGGAAGATGAAATATTTGCATGAATGGAGTTAAGGCTCCAGTGACAATTTCTGAGAGATTAATCAATTGCAATAATGATTTTGAATATTTGGGCCATTATTATATGCCCCTCTCTTATATCCCATAAGAACACATCGACCTTTAAAATGGTGATAACATGTGAAAGGGGCAAGGGAAATTCTGAGTTGATCAAACTGTGTCCTTGCATGTCTTTGGACTCGGTCAATGTTATTTGTAAAAATTAACTAGTGGTGTAGATGAATATTTTTTCTGTAGATGAACTGGTCTCGACAAGCAAAAGCCAATATAAAAGGGGGGGCATGGTGCCTATTGACTCATTCCTCGAAGGTGATGTGCTTTTAAACTGCAATACTCACTGAACATGTTAAAGCACTGATTCTGTCAAAAGATAAAACACAATAAGAAAGATTTCTTCCTGCTCTCACACTATCGCTATTGCACATTTGCATCTTGCCAACAGCAGAGTAGATAGAAGAGTGGGCAAAGTACGACATAAGCCTTATTGGAATATACCTCAAAGGGGTGGAAAATAAATTATAATGCTTAAACTAGAAGTCAGAATGAGATCACATTATATTCTGTTATGATTAGTCGTTCTTTGTACATTCCAAAGAAAATACGAAAAACCGGAATGCTTTTCTTATAGAGTAAACAAATGGTTTTCTTTCTATTTTTGTAATTTCTGTCGGAAAATTTGAAACAAATATTTGATAATATAAAGGAATACGTCTTATAATTTTATTCTCATTTGTCCCTTTTCACAAACTTCAGCAGCTGTTTCTCTTATAAAGCAAATAAAATAGAGGCAAGTGAGCATGAAAGGTCTTAGACTAATCTTAAGGGAGAAATGGAACTTGAGAATCTTCTCACGACAGGTTTGCCTTTGTGGTCGTATGTTCATGTGTGAAGATACATGCATGTGATGAGTACATGAATGCTTAGTTGCCGTTGTTCTGTAAGCTTTTAAACATATTGTCACGGCTTTAATTTCCATTTCAAACTTATGCTTCTTGGGATACACTTTATAATCATTTGATGATTATGGCTTTCACAAGACTAAGAACTTCAATCTTTGGTAGCTGCTCAGAGCCAACACTTTCATTGTATTGGATTTATTGGATTAAGAATGTCAATCCTTGGTCTTGTGAAACAATTCAGGACGGTAGATTTAACAAGATTGAGCACCTCGTCTTTGATACCTGCTACATTTTTATGGTAACTGAACTTTTGAGGTGGATAATACTTCTTAACTTGCATCTTACTTTCAGAATTCTATTTTGACCGACAGATGTTTATCTGGGGTGGGCATTGTAAATGTTAGTGGCAGCAAGGAGCTTACATCCTGTGTAACATTTTGTTCTGAGGCAACGTGATTCTTTAGCTTGCTTTAAGTGAAGTTTAATGTGGCACTATGTGTTAGGAGCATCTCCTTAAGTCAATTCAAACAAATCTGTCAGAAAATATTTGAAAATAACTTTAATTAAAACACTCAAGTGAATGGGAAAATAGTGAAAGAAATTGAATTAATATGATAAAAAAGGGCTCGGGGGTTTGGTGGCAGCCTGCAATCAAGCATTGTTGCCTTCAATTTATAATGCTTTACTCCTTGGGAAGAGGCAACCACAAGAAAACATCACATTGTTTTGTTAACTTTGTTTTATGAAACTTTGTTTTATGAAACCATTCATGTTACTGATTGTGAGCCTTTTAAAGATGTAGTATTATATAGAACATGTGATTATATTAATTAGTGGGCTCATGGTTGCATCCAGAGAAGCGAGGTACTCTTACAGCCCAGGGTGGGAGAGATCTCTGTTTGGGAGATGCCCATATCATGTCCATTTGTGTGGGTAACACTTATAGAATAAAATGGAAAAAAAAACTGATGTCTGACATCTAAGTTTTTAATTACCATTATGTTGAAAAAGGGAAAAAAGGAAAGAAAGGATGCTTTATTTCTTTTAATTAATTTACCATAACATAAGCAAAAAAACTACCGTAGATCCATCTTAACCCTAGATCTTTTAAGTGGCGAGAAGTTTGTACATTGGTTTTTTTGATCATCCTAAGCTTTATTTTTTTTAATTAATTTGCCATAACATAAGCAAAAAAACTATCATAGATCCATCTTAACCCTAGATCTCTTAAGTGGCGAGAATTTTGTACATAGGTTTTTTTGATCACCCTTTGTGCTGTAAAATTTTCTATATCATGGTAAACAGATTCTGCACTTCAATATAATTTTTACAGGAAACTAAAAAACAGCAGAAACTAAAGGCCTTCAAAACAGCTCTAAGTACTAGATGCAAGAATCTATAAACACATACTATGGAAAACAATAAACAGAACTCAATAGATGACTGTCAAAACCTGTCACTGCTTTTCATTAATTCTGAAGATGAAAGGTCTGCTACAGACAAAAAACCTAAACTGCTAGCTGCTATACGCAAAACTCAATAATGAATCTGGAGCTCTGCCCTTTCTCTTATAGATCTGACAAGGACACACTTTAAGGGTTTAAAAAATAGATCTCAGACTTCAATCTAGATATCTGCATGAAGGGATGAGGTAGTGCCCTCAAAGAGACAGTTAAGCTTCCCTTCGAATCTGCGCCCTAGCTCACAGTCAAACTCAAAAATAGAAATCCAGCTAAAAATAAGACTTCACTGAACTTAGTGCTTTATCTAGAACTGAGAGATAACCTCATCCTAATCTATCTATCTAAAGCTGGCGCCCTAAACTTAGAGATATATGCAAGTTTCCCCGAAATCTTGGGGAAATTCATGGGGGATGTGTGGAGACATCCCCGAAATCTTAGGGAAATTCACGGGGGACGGGTCGACGTCGAGTTCCCTAGCATAGGGGCCTCCGTCTCTAAAATTATAAAAATAAAAATAAAAATAAAAATCCCAACAATAACAATTCATCCCATGCAAGTTCATCATTGTGCATTGCAAATACTAAATTCAAATTTGTAAATGATATAAACATGTGTGAAATACATTGATTCAGATTCATCATTCATCATTCTAAATAGTATTGAGTAAAATAGTAGATATTGAAGTCTGAAATAGTAAATTGAAATTACTCAAAAATACTAAATAAAGAGTGACGAGTCAAAGATTCGGTCTGAGGTCATCAATATCTAGAGTCAAAAGTTAAAATTGAAAATTAACAATGGATAATGAGTGTTGAAAATAAAATGAGCATCAATGAGACAATTCCATTGATTGGTCTTCTACATCCATATGTTGTATGAAGTCATCAGGACCATCAATGGGAGTGTCACTATCAGAGTCAGAGTCACTTTCACGAGTAACCATGGCACACCAACCAAACCATGCTGCAGCTCATCCGGTCCATCCTTCTCATCTATCTCTGCACTGTCTTTTAGATCCACATCTCGTCACGTTGGTGGTCCCCTTCTATACCCTGGTGTCTTCCTATGTGCAAGATGTAGGGCACTATGCATTGCAACTAGCTTCTTTGCTCTCCCGGAGGCAAGTCTATTCCTCTTGATAGAGTGGAAGAAGCTATATGTGGACCGATTCCTCTTTGTTGTGGAGGAACTAGCAATTTGAGACAATAAGTGAATAGCAAGATGTTTGATATCTGAAGCGTTATCCACATTCACGGTCCACCAACCAATGGGGTCATCCTGGCCTAAGTCATTACGATCTTCCCTCGTATCAGGCTTGTTGAAGGGACCATTGAGACCTGCAAACTGCATCCACTGTCTCCGAAGTGCTCTCCCCTCATTTTCATTGTAAATCTTTGTAATGGCAACTTGAAATCCCTTCTTGATCTTTGGATCCTCAATGGGAAGAATTCTACCAGGCCTTGCCATATACCATTTTGGCTTAAGTGCATAAACTGCCATGTGCAAAGGTGTGTTCACTTGATCCCATCTACGCTGAATAATGGGTCAAATCGGGTTTGTATAGAACTCTAAGGAGGGCTTTTTCTTAGAATGGATGCCTTTACTTGCATCTATTTGATTGTTTCCCAACATAAGTCCTTATCAGGAATCCTCAAACTTGAGATAAGCTGTTGTTAGGAGTTCATGCACAATCTAAACTTATGAGAAGCATGCAGTTTGCAATCTTCATATTCATGGTTCTATTCAAGTGATTTTCAGATTTTGATTTTAGCTAGGTAGTTGGGTAGATCTCGAGTCTTCAACTGTTTGTTATTATTCTGTTGCTATTTACATCTTCAGGTGATATTTGTTATTGCTAATTTTTAAACTGTTCTCCTTTATCACAGAAATTTCTTATCTTGCTTCTATTCAATCCCTTCTCTTGTATTTGGTAATTTTGGAAGCTATTTTTTTGATTTGATGATTTGATGGACAAGGTATTCACATTTCCATCTATTGTTGATTCCCAGAGGTAATTCCTTTTTGGTGGTTACGATTATTATATATCAGTTTGCAAAGGTTATTGTGTAATTTCAAAGCTTAATCTGGTATCTGGTAGACATTCCTCTTTCGAAGAGACTAGAGTTTGTAATTTCTTTTGTTCAGAAGTTAATCTGAAACAACACAAGGAGCAAATGAACCTATGTTATTTTGACAAAGCTGAGTTTTTCCAAAGTAAGGACCTACTTTTTAAAATTGTCCTTTGAATGGAGATAGTTTTGTCTTCTATTTATATAGAGGATGATCCTCATTTGATCATACAATCAAGTGATGACTTGCAGATAATGTCTCTGTTTTGGTACTTGGTCAAGCTCATGCCGAAATTGTCAAAGTTATGTAAATCAGTTTTAGTATATATCATTTTTTTCCAATGTTCCACCAAGACGGGGGGACGAGGGGACGAGGGTGCGGGGAGACGCACAAGGGGGACGTGACGCGAGTACCCCCAAATTTTAGGGATTTTTTGGGAAATGGGGGACGGGGGGACGTCACATATATAATATAAAAAAATTTAAAAATAAAATTTTAAGATTTTAAATCATGTTTCCAAAGCATTAGAGACAATTAGAGACAACATATCCAAAGTATGCTCATGAATATATCAAAACGACACCAAGTGCAATACATATCTAGAGATCGGAACATAAATACATAATCAATGAGGCTCTAAATGGCTTCTACAACATCAAATAACATACTAAGTTAGATTCACTGATACTATAGGTGGGAATGCCAATGAAAAATACAAAATAGCCATAGGGTAGATACTAGAACCGTAGATGGAAGAATCTCATAGCTCATGAGTCGTGACTGTCAGTAGTCCTCCATGTCATAATCATCAAGATTG
>ML778684.1:442320-452734 GCA_009831015.1 Picea engelmannii
ATATTTATGTGCCAATGTGTTTATCTGATGTTGTTGTTGCTTTATATGTTTAAAATTTTGAAAAAATGAATATATTTTGTATTTTTTAATGTTTGTCGTGGTTTTCCGATTTTTTGCCGACTTTTGCCGAAACGATTTTTTCCTGACCCTTGCCGACTTTTTGCCGATGCCGACTTAATCAACATTGGATAAAACCCTTAAACTTAAGATATATCAAATGCATTCACACCATAAAAAACACAATATTATAGAGAAGAACACTTATAGTAGTGTAACACTATCAAATACTCCTTATGGAAGGAATCACTTCACAAGCCATGCTTGCTACAAAACAATACATCCAACATCTCTCCAATACAATGATACTCGTTTGTTTATATTTTCTCATGAGTATTCCTAGGGTCTATGCCAACTACCCTTGTTATTATATTATTTCCTTTAACTATCCAGTGGGCCTATTTATTACCCATCAACAAGTGGGCCTATTCCATGATTATGGCCACATTGCATTCATTATCCTCTTGGGTATTGTTATCGCATGATTTGTACTTGTGCAAATCCCTCCACAAGATCCCCAAATCTTGCATAACTATGGAAGAAACTACCACTGTCATCTAAATAGAATCTTCCCTCGTTTTAGCGATGGAAGAGGTCCACCACAAGGGAGGCCTCCTTGGTGACCTCAAGGCATCAAATAGCAGGAAATAGCCAAGCCTACTGCCCCATATCTTGGTCACCTGTTAGTTAGGTCTAGGTCTAGGAAAGAAAGAGAGATTGTAAGGTGATTGTTGTACCTGCCTGGAACAAGATCAATTTGCAGTATATATGTGACAATTACCAAGCTACAACATGCAACAATGACCTCTTTACACACTAGTCAAGTAAAATTGCATTGCCCGTTGCAAATTACAGTAGTAAACAATTGTATAACAAGAATAAATGATTTGCAACAACAACAATAATTAATGCTCAGAAACACCACAATTGACCATGAAAAGGAAGCATTTAAACAATAGAATATTATCCAATTGCTAGAGGTGATTTCTGAACAAGTTAAGCCACTTGTAATTAGGTGTATGCAACAAACTAAGACGATTTTCAGTGGCTATAGCAAAATTTTGTAACAACAACAATAATTATTGTGAGTTTGCTAGAGTTAGGGTTAGTAGAGTTAGTAGGATACTTGAGAGATTTAGAAAAATGACTTTAACAACTACTTTCACCACAAGATTACTTCTAGATCAATGTCATTGTCATTCTAGGGCCTATGGAGTCTCAAATGCATTAAACTTGAAGATTGATCTAATTGAAAGAAAGAGGTAGAGTCTAAACCCTAAGATGCAAGCACATTTGGGCCTCTTAGGATTTAGATTTCGAGGAAAAGGATATCTAGGGTGCAAGTACGTTTGGGCCCTAGATACCATTTTTCCCTTCTTGTAGCTTCACTTGGGTCAAGGATCAAATGTCTAGGGTTAAATCCTAGAGTGTAAGCACTTTTGGGCTTTAGTCTTCTAACCCTAGCAAGGATGTTTCACAAACTTGGACAAATAAAACTTTATGAGGGAAATAAACACTTATGTTCCCCTCTTAGGATTTTAACCAAACAAGATACTTGTAACAAGATAAGCAATTTAACCATTAACATTCATAAGACAAGATAAATTGCAGAAAATTACTTACTTCTGTTAGAATTTCAAGGGCAAACTAGAAACAAAAATGTCCTTTTAAATTTTATTTACTATAGTAGTTTTAGATCAGCGATATATTAAAAATTTTCTGATGTAAACCAATAACATAAACAATACAATGGATCTGAACATTATTTGAATATTACCTTAGCAAAAACAAAGAACATATTTAAACATTACTTTAGCAAAAACAAAGAACAAATTTACCTGATGAGCTTGCAGTTGTCCTCTTTTTTGTATGCTCAGAAAAAGCTTTAAGGATCATTGATCAAACACTCAGGGGTAGATCTCATCATGATCTTGTGAACAATTTTGCCAATAAGAACTTTAGGGAGATCTCAGAAAACCAATCAGCATACCAAACAACAAGTACAGGGATGAAACAAAAACCCCACTGACCAATCTAGAGGCTGAAAGGAAACCACTAACAACCCTTAACAAATTCTGTCCAAGAAGGCACTGTTACAGAAAAAGGCAGAAATAGGTAGCAGAAAAAATAGGGCTGCCTCAACAAACCCTGATTAGGGTGATGAAGGCTGTAACTAGGTGGCACCAGAACTGAGGCAAATGGCAACATAAGGGTGGCAGCAAAACAACAAGGAGGTAGTGGCAGACTGGAAGGGAGGAGAGGAGGAGGCCGTAGCTTAAACCCAGCAAAGAACTGCTCCAAAAAAAGGGCTGCACCACTGTACCAGCAAGAAGAAGTCAACCAGGAGAGAGTCGTACCCCGAAACCAGCAAGAGAGACAGTCCCAAGGAGGCCGCACCTCAGCAAGAGGACTGTCCAAGGAAGCCGCACCACAACACACAGCAAGAGAACTTCCCAAGGAGGAGTCCGTACCCTAAACCAGCAAGAGAGACAGTCCTAAGGAGGCCACACCTCAGCAAGAGGATGGTCCAAGGAGGCCACACCTCAGCAAGAGGATGGTCCAAGGAGGCCACATCCTAAACCAAACTGAACAAGAAAGGAGCCACAACAAAATTCAGACCAAGAGATGCTTGGAGGAGGAAGAATGAATGAGAGAAAGGAGGGGAGAGGTCTCCTTTTATAGTTTTGGTAGGAGGTTAGGGTTAATTAAATTAACCCTATCTTTAGGGTTAGATTAAACCCTAATAAAATAAACAATTTAAATAATTAATATTTTAATTCATTAATTATTGATTAGAATAGTCAACAAGTCAATGGTGGTTAGCAAAGACCCAAACCACATAAACAATAAGGAGGACGAGGCTCAAACAAGGGGAAGCAACAGTGACAAGACAAAGTCAAAGGGGGGGCTTCTTCAATGGCAAAATTCCCACAAGGGTCTCATGATATAACTTATAAGCTTTTATCATCCCAGCATAAGAGGAAGGTCAATGATGTGATCATGTCCTTCTTCCTTCTTCTTAACTGCTCCTAGGTCTCATGGACCATCCCGGGAGAGAAGAAGATCACACATCATCTCTACTTGGTACTTAACCAAGAAATTGCCTGGTCCCAGACCAGGATACCCTAGAACACATCTAGGGCCCTAGATCACAACCAGGCCCTTATCCACCAAGGTACACAACCAAAGAACAATCCAAGCACGAGCAAGGATTCCCTGGAATACATCCAGGGTCCCTAGAACACATCTAGGGACTTATATCATCAAACTGCTTGGTCCTTGACCAAGAACCCCAACAATACACTAGGGGCCCTCACTGGGGTCTTTTGTCATGGCTCTAACTGCTTGGTCCCAGACCAAGAACCCTAGGAGTGTACTGGGGTCCCTAGATCTCAGCTAGGGTCTTTGCCATCCTCCTAGAGAATGGCTCTTGCAGCTGCTTAATTTTAAAAACTTCATCCCAAGAATCAAGATCATTTAAACCCTAATTGCAGAAATATCCATCAAAATGAGCAAGAAATCTACAAATGGACTGTTGATTTTACCCCTATAACTCCGTTACTGAAATAATTGCCAATAATTTCCTAAAATATAGAAATTATACTAGCTGATATAATTTTGGAAATTATGCCGATTACCTACAACTGAGTTATAAATCAGATTTTTAACAACAGAAGCAACACAAAAATCATGCACATAAAATGGACAACACAGGAATTACCCTGGAAACACTAGTGTGGGGAAAACTAGCAAAGAGGGGGCTTTATTGGGCATTCAGGAGAAATATTACAGCAGCAGAGTAAAACTTAGAAATTCTTACAAATTTCTAGCAATTACTTTCACCATCCACAACAGAAAAACGCCCAACTGTTGGCTATACGACCCAGCGTGATTTGTCCCTGTATGGCCTGATATGTACAGCTCAGGTACGACATGTACATATTCAACTTGTTGTACGACATTTTTGCTGGTGCTGTTACATCCTGCAAACAACTCTCTTAGCTGGGAAAAATTCGGCCTGAACTTGGCCTGCTCATCTCTGCTTGCTTCTCTCATGAAGTGACCTCAATTTGCAATTCAGAATGACCTCTGTTGGCTGCCCAAACTTGGCCTTGAACTTACCCTCTTTGCTTCAGCTGCTCCCTTTGCTTCTCCTTCCCAAGCTCCCTCTCCTTCTCACCTGCACTACCTCACAAATGAGAATGTGTTTTGTCCTCTCACCCTCAACCTCCTTTTATGTCTCTAGCAGCCTCCCATCCTCTTTGACATGTGTGCCAAGGCTTGGCCTCAATGGTTGAGAGTTGGCGCTGCTGGACCCCACTCTCCACTTAGGAGGTGCGCCCCCCTTGGACAGGGACCCACACTCTACTAACAACCACCTTAGAGGTGCGCCCTCCTTGGTTTGGGTCCCACAAACCACCCAACCACCTTCATGAGGTGCGCCCTCTCTCCCTGGGCCCCACATTCCACTCAAGGAGAAATTGCTGCAAGCCTAAACCTAAGGCTGAGATAAAAAAAGCTGATTTGGGTTATTTAAGGTGTCCCTCCGTTGGCCCAGGACAATAGGCATTGCTGAGACACCAAACTGAGCTAAAACTAACACTCCCTCTTAGCGAGGGAGGTGTCTCCACTAGGATCAATCTCTGATCCAATCAAATCTGCTGTTATTGCTGTAGCTGCTCCCTTTGAATCGAAAGATCCACCTGCTACTCCTGCTGCACTCGCATCTGATGTGTTGTTCCACTCAGTCATCAATGTCAAGTCATACCAACTTACTTTCTTTGACACTGATCTCTGGTCCAAGATCCCCCTGGACCCACCTACAGGCACCTTGTACATCATACCTTGCCCGATGCCAAGCCTCACTGCTGCATCCAAGGTCACTCCCTCTGTACGTATGAGCACATGTCCATCAACGAAGATTACATCATACCCCATATTCTCCAGAGTTGATATAGAGAGCAGGTTAACCTTCAACTCTGGCACATATATCACCTCATCCACCTCTAGAGACACTCTCGACTCTAGCTGGAATCTGACACATCCAACCCCCTTTACTGCATGCTTGGTGTGCGAACCATTCTTCACATGGCAGTCTAAGCCCGTCTCTGAAACACTAAGGAACACTGACCTCATTCCCGTCATATGGCGAGATGACCCACTGTCCACGAACCATGCCTTACTGTCCTCAAACTCAGCCAACCTGCTGTTGCTAGAAAGAGTGGCAACTAGAGAAAATTCGTCATCAAATTTCTTTGCAAACGCATCCATCTCAGTAGATGCTGTAGCTGCTACCTCCGACTCCTTCTTCTTGTTAGGACACTTGCTGGCATAGTGGCCAGTTTTGTGACATTCAAAGCATCTCACTTGTCCATGTCCCTGGAGCCTCCCGCTCCACTGCTCTTCTTTGCATGAAGAGCCACATTCTCGTCTTCCTAATTCTTTGGCTGACTAGCTTGAGATGCATCCACTCGCAGTTCCTCTTGGGTGAAGTCGTCCCACAACCTATCCCAGTCAGGGAGTTTCTCCCGCGCAACCACCCCTCGAACAAACACGTCCCACTGCTTGGTGAAGTCATTCAAGGTTGTCCTCACCAGCTCGGTCTCAACTATGGTCTCTCCCACTGCTGCAAGTTCATCTCGAATCTGAGTGAACTTTGTGAGGTAAGTGACCACCGACTCTTCGTTGGCCATCTTCGTGCTGCTCAGCTTCTCTCTGAGCAACATCTTTCTTCTCTGGTTGTCAGACTGGTATATCTTTACCAGGGCCTCCCACATTTCCCTTGCTGTCTTCTTGCCAGACAAATGTGGAATGATGTGGTCCATGACACCATCCACAAGCATCCTTTTGGCCTTGACATCCTTCTTGGCATGGGCAGCTAGCTGTACTTGATCAGCGGGGGCTGCCACTTTACTTTCTACAATTTCCAATAGTCCATTCTCCTCCAACACCAAGCTAATTCTCTCCCTCCAAGGACAAAAATTTGAGGCTCCATCCAGCCTATCCTCAACCCTCAAGCCTGCACTGGCCATTTAAGTCTGCTGTCTATTTTCACCCACACAACCTGGTCTTCTGTTCCACTTGCTGATTTACTCTTGCTAGTTTGCACAACAAGTCACTAGGTTCTTTCTGTATGCAGAGGCTGCGCTCTGATACCATGTTGATTTTACCCCTATAACTCAGTCACTGAAATAATTGCCAATGATTTACTAAAACACATAAATTATTCTAGCTGATATAATTCTGGAAATTATGCAGATTACCTACAACTGAGTTATAAATCAGATTTTTAACAATAGAAGCAACACATAAATCACACAGATAAATTGGACAACTCAGGAATTACCCTGGAAACGCCAGTGTGGGGAAAACTAACAAAGAGGGGGCTTTATTGGGCATTCAGGAGAAATATTACAGCACCAGAGTAAAACTCAGAAATTCTTACAAATTTCCAGCAAGTACATTCATTGTCTACAGCAGAAAAATGCCCAGTTGTTGGCTATACGGCCCAAACTGATTTGGCATTGTACGACCCATGTACGACTTGTACGGATTCAACTCGTTGTACGACCTGCTTGCTGGTGCTGTTAGAGTCTGCAAACAACTCTCTTGGTTGGGAAAAATTCAGCTTGAACTTGGCCTACTTGTCTCTGCTTGCTGTTGTCCTGAAGGGGCCTCAGTTTGCAGCCCAGAATGACCTCTGCTGGCTGCCCAAACTTGGCCCTGAACTTTCCCTCTCTGCTTCAGCTGCTCCCTCTAGTTCTCCTGCCCAAGCTTCCTCTCCTTCTCACCTGCACTACCTCACAAATGAGAATGTGTTTTGTCCTCTCACCCTCAACCTCCTTTTATCCCCCTAGCAACCTCCCATCCTCTTTGACATGTGTGCCAAGGCTTGGCCTCAATGGTTGAGAGTTGTGCCTGCTGGACCCCACTCTCCACTTAGGAGGTGCGTCCCCCTTGGACAGGGACCCACACTCCACTAGCAACCGCCTTAGAGGTGCGCCCTCCTTGGCCTGGGTCCCACAAACCACCCAACCACCTTCATGAGGTGCGCCCTCTCTCCCTAGGCCCCACATTCCACTCAAGGAGAAATTGTTGCAAGCCTAAACCTAAGGCTGAGATAAAAAAAAGTTGATCTGGGTTATTTAAGGTGTCTCTCAGCTGGCCCAGGACAATAGGCACAACTGAGACACCAAATCGAGCTAAAACTAACATGGACCTCCATCAAGCATAACTCATAAGAGAGAATGACCAATAACCCTAAAGGGCCGAAAATTTTAGAAGTTGTTACCCCACAAGGGAAGGTAAGTCATGATGAATAGAAGAAAGCTAGTGCTAGACTTCTTATGTGAGGCTAGCCTAGAGAATTTGTCCACAAACATAACATAACATTCAAATCATGTGGGGTCGACCCCTCATTTAACCCTTACAAAATGTAAAAATGCCAAAAAATACATCATAATGGCCACACGTGTGTGATGTCAAGCCCTCTTAGGCTAGGAGGAGGCCTCCAAAGGCCATGTGGCAGCATCCCACGGTGGAGTAAAAGGTAATGATGTGTCTCCTCACCATGACCATGCCAAATCATCACTGGTACCTCAACTGTCCATCAAACCCTAACAATCATGAAACCCTAAAAGATGACGTCATCATCAAGAGAGGGCCAACATCAAAGATCGAAGGTGCTGCGTCCTGGGGCAAAGGAGGCTACATCTTGTCTCTGAGTGACATCTGGTTGTCTGTTGCTGCAACATCCTTGATTCAATGAAAATAAGGCCTGGGATACCCTGCCCAGCATGTGGGCTTCCAACCCATCTGTGTGCCATCATGGTCAAATTTGCTCAAACCAAGCCCATCCGTCCATCATCCAAGGTTCCAAGGATGTGAGAGCTGATGTTTGAAGGTGGTGAGTCACTAGATGACTCATTGCTCTGCATCACACGTGCCGAAGTTTCGCAATAAAGGCACAACGTCCTGGGTGAAAACCTAGGCCGTCCCTCAAAGAACCATGTCAGGGCCATCCAAAATAAATCAAAGTATAAGACAAGGTAAACCAATATTCGTAAGAGATGTTAGTCCTTAAAACATGCAAAGTAAGCTATTACTTTAGATATAAGCCATGTAAACAGTTCACCTCAATATCCCGTTCAAGCATCACACCGGCCCAGGACCGCATGTGAGTTGGCAAGTTTAAGTGTGGGAGGGCCTTCATCCAACCCTATTAGGTGTGCCAACCTAGACAAGAAATAAAAGACCCAGGCAGAGGGATAGGTCCCGAGGGAAGCAGGAAAGAAAGAAACCCTTCAAGAGTAAGTGTGAAAGTGGTATGAATTAGGGCTTACTTCATGGCTTATGGTGTCATTAAATCCATTTCTATGAGTGCCATTGTAGAGGGAGCGCTTGCTGCTTGAGATACCCTTTCCTCGGTACTTTTTGCATTTCGAACCCCTTAATTTGCCTTTTGATACCCAATTATCATTTGCAAGTCCCCTTTAAAGGTTTCAAGCTTCATTTCTTCATTTTTTACTGGGATATAGTCCTTTATAATTTTGCATTCATTTGCATCACGACAAGGGCGATTACCATTAGAGGGGGTAGAGCTCAAGCTGGCGTGAGGCTTTTATGGTGGCCTTTATCATTTATAGCATAACATATATATAGAGCAACTACATCAACCTTTGGGCCTTCAACCCCTTCTTCTCATGAGAGAATGGACCATGACCCATTATCGAAGTTTGGTACACTTATGAGAGGCTCCAGGATAGAAAGTGTGAATTATGGTGGGGAATAGAACGTTACCCTTGGGAGGACCCCCCAGTAGTACCCCTTTTCCCTGGGTGGTGACAATAAGAGAGTAGGGCATAGAAGCTGACCACCAAGGTGAAACAAGGCAATTGACACAATTTCCCAAGCCAATGATCCATCATCTAATTTCAACGAAAGATCCTCATCCACATGCCTAACAAATTAAGTACAACACTTCGCATGAAAGAAGGACTAACATACCTCATGGTGGCGTTGGCTTACCATCTCCCATACACTGGTTGCTTGGATGTGATGAGCCTTGGTTGATCTGTAGCTGTAAGGTAAAATGAGGGGGCTGCTGGGTAGCCCTCTGTGCACATGCTGGTCATCATCATGGTCTGGATCATTATCTCCATTGCAGGCCACGAGACATGATCTCCTCTAGTTACCCCTAGACATGGGGGGGTAATAGTTCCAACCTAGGTACTCCATATTATCCTCCCTAGTTACATTACATTCCATCCCCCTTAGTTCGTCCTTGAAACATGGGAGGAAGCCATACAATATGATTTGTTAAGCAATGTAGCAAATTGTTACCAAACATGAGCATCCATCCATCCTAGTGAAATGTGAACATGGGGTGCGACTGATTTTTTGCCACTTCGATCTTGATTTCGATTGCTCCTTTGGTGACATGTTGTCACTATGCTACTTTGATATTTTTGTGCATTGCTTATAGTCCTTCATATGCCTTCATAGTGGTTGCCTTTTTGGTTGCATGTTGGTCCATAATATGTTTGCCGATGCTCATGCCCTGCCTTGATGACTGTTGTTTTTTCAGGTGGTGTAGGTGGCGATATACATCAACCTTAGCTATTGGTACTTCTTGCTTGGACTCTTCAACATGGGATTCCTTTGAGTCATTTAACTCCTTAGCCTTTTCTTCCTTTTTATGCCCTTCTTGGGGCTTTGCTTTTCTTCACGTGCTTCTGTAGTTTCTTTTGATTTAACCTCAGACTCTTCATCTGATGTGTCAGTAGGTACTGCAATTAGCTTCCCTGCAAGGATTTCTTCAGGTGCCCCCTTGGGCCCTTCTTGTTTAGTAAGAGAGATATCTTGCAATGTGATTTTCTTTTTCTTATACCAAAGCTTCAAAAACTTTTTTTGTACATTAATATTAACTGTACCAACTGAGTCCATCCAAGGATATCCCAAAACAATATCCACGTCATCCATATATCTATAGCATGAAAATTTGAATGCAAATCAATGCTGTAAACTTCGTGTCGGGGAAAGTGTCGGCGAGGGTGGCGGAGACATCATGTCGGCGACATCGGCGGAAAATGTCGGAATATGTCGGAATATGTCGGCAAGACCTCAAAAAAATACAAAAACAATCATTTTTTTCAATTTTTTTAATTTTTTTAAACTTGTAAAGCAACAACAACATCAAATAAACACTTTTCTATATCAATATGAAAATACAACCAATAAATAAGATGCATAAGATGTCAAGTGGTCACATATCGTTACTAAACTGAAAATTCTGAAACATGTTCCTCATAGGATGATAGTAGATACAAAATCACATCAACTGATCAAAATAAATGTA
>ML778684.1:454956-477990 GCA_009831015.1 Picea engelmannii
TGCATGTCAATATTTGTCTATTGGGAAGTTGCACTGGTGTACCATACACCCACATTGGATCCAATGGCTTCGGCATTTTCTTTAGATGAAAATATTAAACCTATGGCACAAAAAAAAACCAAAATAAACACACCATAATGCAATGGTTAAATAATTATTAATAAGATATAGATGAATTAGAAATTTAGAATGATTGAATCTTCCATTCAAAAACAATAAGAAGAGACACATTGCACAATGCAAACCCTAGCCAAACTCTAAAAATAAAAAAAAGAAAGTTCAAATCTTCAAACAAATGAAAAAAAAAAACGTTTTTGRTCATACCTGGAAATCTTGATCTCTTGGCTGGCGCTAATGGAAGMAAAATCCTTGGCTTTCTCCTCTTTGGATGGATGCACAATGTTTTTCCTTACACCTCTCTTGCTCTCTCACACTTCACAAGTGAAATAGAAAACCAAAAAAGACACCCGCGGGCTTTAAAACCCCTCACGCGATTAATTTTTGGTAAAAAAATTGAGCAGGCCGAAATTTTCCATCGACCCGCGGGTTAATGAGAAAATTTCGCGGGTTATTCAAAGTGTCGCGACACATTGAATGTGTCGGAAGTTTCGCGAAATTTTAAACCGAATATTTCGGCGCCCTGAAAATTTCGGAAAATGTCGCGAAATTTCCGATATTTCGCCGACATTTACAACAGTGATGCAAATACATATTTATCCATGGTAATCTTCAAATCTTTAAAAATTTGAATATTTCTAGCGTCAAACTGTGCTTTGTGGGAACTTGCAATCTTTTAGCCAAGTTAACATGATGAAGTTATGTTTGCCATGAGGGTTTATAGAAATAATAACATTTTCCTATTGAATACATCCATAAACATGTAATAGGAAGTTTGTGTATGATAACAAACCCTTGGTGTTCTCTATGTTGAAAATCTAGTTCAGAAATACACTATGTCATAAACAGATTTCAACCTCCTATTAAGCTTCAACAGTAAAGCATTAAACCCAATACTGAACTGTACTTAATGAGTAGAAACACTAAATGACATAGATCTGAAACTAAAACCAGCAGCAGAATACCAATGAACAGTAGACTAAATCACACATTTGGCACATCAAAATCTAGTCTATGCCCTTTGGAAAAACCCACAGAAAAATAAGTCTAGGAGAGTCTTTTTTATTGAGCTTCACAGAGAAATAATCTGAGATTACAGCAATCTTTATAGAAAGAATAAAACAGCGCTTATCTCACAAACCCAACACCCAAATCCACATTGAAATCTGTGTCAATCTGCCTAGAAAACTGTGCCCTCTCTGTACTGACTGTATGGCCCAGTTCTGTCAGCAAAGTACAGCTCCAAAACTCTGATAAATGTGCCCAGATTTGCTGCTGAAAAACACTTTTTCTGCACAGACTTGTCTCCAACAATAAATGCTCACAAAACTGCCTCGAAATCTCTGTTGTAACAGCCTTAATTTCCGTGCATTAAAACAGCAGTATGGCTCTCTATCCGTACAGTAGGGGCCGACTCTTCTGTTGTATGGACTTGCACTTAATGCTGCACCAGTCTTGGGATGCGTGCCTTCTTTCCCTCTTGGAATGTGTGCCCCTTCTCTTGCTGTCCTTCTCTTCTTCTTCAGCTCAACCTCTCTCTCCCTTAGTATGCGTACTTCTTTGTCTCTCTCACACTCTCATTCAAGCTCTCCTTGAAAAAAAATGTGTGTTCTAACTTCTACCTCTCCTCAATGGTAGTTTTAATAACTCATTTAGGGTGACCTTTAGCTTTTCACCTTCCATGACTCTTGGTCTTCTCAAATGAATGTGACTTTATTTTCCCTCATTGAGATGACTTAAGTCACTTAAGTCACTCAAATATTATAAAGTCACTTTTTCCCTAAAATAATAAAAGCCTCAACTTAACTTTATAAACTCACTTAATAAATTCACTTTATGAGGTAACATAAGAGAGACACTTGAGACACTTGCTTGGACTTCTGCCTAGGCACATTAGTGCAGAAGTACCTCCGAGCTATCAAACTTTAACACTCTATATGTTTCTTCCCAACATGAGACCACCTATCTAAAAATACTTGTTCATGCGATTCATTTGAAAGTACCTTATCTTGTTCAAGTTAAGCAAATCTCACTATGTGGCAGCATTGTCTTTTAAACCCATGTATAGCTTAAGTCTCCAATTGTTTTCCCATAGATACTTCATTTCTTTGATGTATTCTTCATTAGTAGGACCATGATTTTTTCCTGTAAAATATGTCTTGCTTGCTATAACCCAAAATTGAATTAGGGTTTGGAAGAAATAACTCACTTTTCAATGGAGCTCCTTTATGCGGCTAGGGTTTGAGGCGACTAATTTAAAATGATCATAACTTCCACAATACTTTTCTGATTGGCTATTATGACCACAATTATGAAATACCACAGTCACTCTACATATATTGGCATTGGTTTGACTGAAATTTGGGCACTCTATCAAAAAAAAATGTGCTTGACAATCCATGCACCCGTCATCGAAAAAATCCTAAAACAATTGATTTTAAATCTATGATAACTCCACTTCTTGGACCTCGATTTGGATGATTTTTTTTTTGAATTTGGGTATTTTTTCGAGAGGAACTTAGATCTATAGCTGGATTCTTCAAATTCTATACAAAAAGTTTCAAAAATCGATTTGAATGCTGTCTTCCTCTTTTTCCCTTGAAAAGTTTGTAGAAAGAAAAAATATCTTCCTTTTCTTGGCCAAAGAAAGAGCTCTGATATCACTTGTAGTATACTTTGGTACATAAAAGATAATTTAAACCCTTAAACTTCAGAGATACCAAAAAACTCACGCCATAAACAACACAAGAATTTTAGAGAAGAACCCTTAAGGTAGGGTAACACCATCAAATACTCTTTATGGAAGGAATCACTTCACAAGCGACACTTGCTACAAGAATCCACATACAATATATCCAATACAATGATGCTTGTGTATTTATACTTTCTCACAAGTATTCCTCAGGATCTATCCCAATTACCCCTTATTATTATATTATTTTCTCTTACAACCTAGTGGGCCTATTTATTACCCATTGACTATTAAGTGGGCCTATTCCATGTTATGGCCACATTACATTCATTATCTAGATCCTCCCTAGGTGCATTACAAAAGCATTCGACCCTTCAAAATCTTCAATGCATCCTTGTCAGTTTGGAAAATAAAACCTATCCAACCTTGGGATGAAATGTGGAAAATTAGCCCATAAACCAAGATGGGGGCCCACTCTTTCTGCAACCAGTCATTAAAACTCTGATTGCCAAGCCTTCTATTGTGAAACCTCCAAATCAATGCCTTTCTCATATTCTCTGCAATCTGCTCTATTCTTATATCATCTTTCAAGGCCATCTTCACTAGGGATTTCCTCATTTTTACCACCTTTTTCTTTTTCGTTTTTGGCTTAGGACCCTTGGTATACCGCGGAGGCCCTTTTTCCTTTGAAACTGCTGCAAGATTCCAAGTTGAAACTTTTACCCACAAAGCTAGAGCCCCTAAATAACCCTAGCTTGTCCTCCTTTCTACCAAAGCACCGAGATAAGATTGGAGACCTTCTGGGATTGAGCCTTTCCACTATTCTCGTTCGAAGTCGAAGAAAATGGAATAAATTACCATCCTTCAAAGAGCAAAGAGCCCTCAGTGCTAGTTCATCTAGAGATTTACCCACAAACCTTGAAAGTCTCTAGGGCAGAATGAAATATTGAAGCATGTGGAGAAGTTGGATCAGTAACTGCAAAGTCAGGGTTTGGGTATCGAGGTAGTCTGATTGAGCTTGTATAAAGGGTATAAAGGCTATCTGAATTCAAGGCCTTTTCTGGCCAAAAAAGGATCTCCCTCTGTACCACATTCCTGACAAGCATGGATCTTTTGGACCACCTAATTTGATATGTTTGGTCCAGATATCTTTGTCAAAAGTGCATTTGCAGCCTAAAGTTTTTGTAGATAAATAAGTATTGGACCCCAACATTAAATCTTCGTCTATGCCTAGACTAATCGATACGAAAATCTGACTCTCATCCAAAGTATCCTTCGAGAAATCTAGCTGATCTTCATATCTATCCACCATGAAGGCCAAGGATTACCAGTTTTAATATATGTTGTCAAAAAGATCCAAACATAAAGCCTTGTTATCTATGGCACTTCCATAATGAAAATCACAAACTCATGTATTTAAGTAGGGGCTTGATTAGCCATTCTAAGAAGTATCTATGACAAAACATATCTATTGTAAACCAAAATCTGAACATTCTTTGCCAGTACCACGAATTTATCTGAACCCCATAATTTCAAGTAACAATACAAATTACTATATGGAAAAGCTTGGAAAAGATTGAAACTTATTTTTGTGAAGAAATATAGTCCCATACTCGCCACGTATCAAGCATTCCAAGTGAGGACACTGGTACATTGCCACCCCCTGCGGATTTCCCCCTTCTTCCCCAGTTTTCTAGATGGAGGACTGCTTGCAAATGCCAGCCATAATACTGGCTGGTAACCCCAAGGGACACTATGGGATATGATCCTGAGACCTCCATGAACTTTTGCTCAAGATAATATACAAAGCAAGCTAACCCTTGGGGCTAAAAGATAGAAACTTATTATTTTGTCTAATGCAAAATCTTTGACAATTTGACCTAGGCTAGATGGTCCATGCAAAACAGAGAGTGTATCTGCTGTCAGCAGTTCCTTTTTTGTACATCTAGCTGAGAGAAATGAAGATAATACAGTTTCCAGAAGACTAAAGCCAGCTTCATTCTCATTAAAGTTTGAATTAATACATATCACAGTATGGGTTTTCATTTTTATTACTTCTATTCGTTTATGTTTGTAATCCAAAATGATGTATATCAAGTATACAAATCTGTTGATTGCACCGAGAGTAGCGAGGCACACTCAACAGTCCAGGTGGGGTAGATGTGTCCTGTCCATCTGTAACACATATAAACCAAAATATATATTCTTTTGAAATCTGTAATGTAAAATCCGGCCATTTATTATCATATTATAAAATGTATAATTAATTATAAAATAAACTAGCATAGATCCATCTTAACCTGTTACCCTGGATCTTTTATGCACCAAGAGGTTTGCAACTCTGTTTCTTGCTAATTCCTCTCGGTGGTTAATATTTTTGGGATCAAGATGGATCTATGCTTGTTCTGTATGGAGGCATGATGTATTTGCTTTCCATTTCTTGTCTGTATTGTTAGCTTACAGACTTTAATACCTTTATGGGCAACTATATCTATTGATTGTCTATGCTCGTCTCAAGGGTGTTGCCTGACATATATGAATTGATGGCTGTATGGATTCTGTACACTTGCTACAATGTATCTCTCTATAAATTCTAGTTTCATGTTTCTAAGTCAGCATCATAGTCCATTTCCATTTAGTGAGATACGTCAACCACCATTATGTTTCTGAATTTGTTGGGAGATACACCATTAATTTCAGGAGAAAAGTGCAAGCATGCAATTCATTATCCTTTATTAATTTTTTTCTTTTGAAGTACAATTTCTTATGCATGTTCTTGATTTTTACTTTGCAGTGTGATAAAGCTATGCTAGATAGGCCTCTCTGTAAGTGCAAAACTTTTTCTTAATTGATGGGAGGACTAAGAGAATTCAGCTAGGCATCTCCATTATTCCAGGTGGAAGTAGTTGCAGTTGTCTGGTTTACTTTTTAGTGGAGAGAGATGCGGAGCCCCCTGGGGAAGATTGGGGCTCTTTCTCAAAAGATAAACCCCTTGGTATTGTCACAAAATCATCATCGTCATGCTTTATCTGAACCTCAGAGGAATAATGTTTCTCCTCAGGTAACTTCTGGGCAGAATTCTTCTCCAGGTACTGGTCGTGAAAAGCGAGGCAGAGTCAAATCCTCCAAAACAGATGAATTCAATGTATCAGTTGAGAATTCAGAGCATGTAAATGGACATGAACACAGGATTGATATTGGGGATGAGAGTTCTGATCTATTAGGACAGCTTTTGGTTTCTGGAAAGTTGGTCCCTCTTAAGAAAAAATCAAGTGCAAGCCTTGATAGTCAAACTATGAAATCAAATACAGCCAAGGCCGAGGTCAAAGCAAGGCTTACCATTAAGGTGTTTGTGTGGGATACACACTGCCTTAGTCTTGGTGACATCGTTGCTGTAAGTTAATTTTACCCCATATTAAGTGTCATTGAATTTTAGTATAGTATTCCATTTAGCATATTAGCAGTTTTAGTACTTGCTATAAGCATGGTATGTTCACATGTACTATTTCATTTTCTTTAGTTGATCTGCATTTGATGAAATATCTCATCTTTGCTTAGAAGTTATTGACACTACTAATTTCTACATATTAAGCTTCAAACTTGGTCAATTAACAGGTATCATACAATGATGGACTTAAACATTTCACAGTGCATTCTTATCCATTGGTAAAGAGATCATGGGTGCCATCGTCATTAATAAAAACTGAGAGAATGCGGAAGGATCGTCTTTTCTTGGCATCAACTCCTGATGATGCACTACGGTGGGTCACTGCATTTGCAGAGCTGCAGTGTTTTGTCAATTGCTTGCCACATCCTTTGTTGTCTTCCAAGCAACAGGGATCAGTTGTTGATTTAAGAGATTTTCCACCCGGACAGCCAGTTAAATGTAAAAGTTCCCCTGTTATGCGTGTTATACTTAATCCTCGTTCAGGACGAGGTCGTTCAAGTAAGGTTTTCTATGGCAAAGTGGAACCAATATTGAAGGTCAGTACTACTAGAAATTAGAATATAGTATTTATTGTTTCTAATATTCTTTGCAGTTTTAATTAGTGTAGAGTCTCTAGGCATTGCTACATCTATCAAATTGATACTTCTACCCAGTATGGATGTATTTTAGGTATATTTAGCAGCTAATTTTTGCGTTGAGAGATTGGAATATTTGTATAACTCTTACTCATAAAAGGTTGGTCAAGTGTCACTGTAAGGCATCTACAGCTATAAATTATAGACAGGGATCTATGTATGCCGACATAATATGCTTCCTTATCCTTTCAGTGGAATAAGTCTGAATCCAATTTATGCAACTGTTTCTTTTCAAAGGGATCCATCCTTTCTGAGCTGAAGTTCTATTTTTTATTATAATGAACTTCTCTGAGCTTCAGATTCGTCTGACAGAAACTTATGGCAGTGTCTTGAATATTGATTGTCTGAAGTATTTAGTTAGGCATTATGATTGGTCAATTGTAAAGCAAGTATGGGTTTTACACCATCTATTTATGTTTAAGCAGATTTCCACAAATTCTGTGCACATGCAAGTTATTTTCTCTTCAAGTACAAAAAATATAATTTTGACCATGGACCACTAATGAGACGCTTCAAGGAAAAATTGTTGGCTGGCTCTTTTTATGACCTAGATTGAGCTTTTTGTTGCTGGTAAAAATACAGTTCTAGACACTGATAATATGGAAGGATTTCAATATGCAACACATACAACCTGCCCTCTAAAATTTTAGAGGGAAGGTATAAAGAACCAGCTGGAATATATATATTAGTTTAATTTTTCTTTGGGTTAAAATTTAAATATCTCTATAACTGGATTCTTCTTCTTGAAAGACACCTAAGGCTCTGATATGTTACTTCTCTAGCATACAAATAACTTATTACAAATTACATATGGATTCTTCTTCTTGAAAGATACCTAAGGCTCTGATATATTACATCTCTAGCATACAAATAACTTATTACAAATTACATATGGATTCTTCTTCTTGAAAGACACCTAAGGCTGTGATATTTAGATAATAACAAATAATTTATCAGGCATGAAGCCATAAAAGACAGATATGTCTATTATAGAAATAGGGATAAGAAATGACGTCACAAGGTGTACATCATAGAGGTATTTGTTGGAATATCAACACTTCGATACTAAAATCTAATGCAATAAAGTCACATCATGATTAAGCCACTTCAATAAAAAATCATTAGATATATCATATAAGTATTCATTAGTTAAGAAAGTGGTTAGGTCAATTAGGTAGCACAACTACCTAACAAGTGAAATAAAGGGGGAGCCTCCTCATTATATAAGATAAAGTTTGAAAATATTGATCAATCTATGGAAGTCCTTTTCATAAAGCATTTGATTAGAATTGAAAATCGGGGGACTCCATATATACTAATATATCATATTCCACATCTTGTGTGCATCTTGTATTCATTTTTAACATGGTATTAGAGCATTTATCAACTTGAACTTTGATTTAAAGTCTGTATTTGGTGTCCGTTTGGTGATCCAAGATTGGAAATTAGTGTTGGGGAAATAGAGAAAGATAAGTCTTTGTAAGAAAGTAAAACATGAAGGCAAATATATTTTTGGAGAGATTATTAAAAAGAAAGAAAATGAGAGGGAAGATGTCACACTTTGACTCTCAGTTGCACATGGACTCATTGCACAGTGCACATAAATCGCCTTGATGATAATGATTGAAGTCCATGTGTGGCCATAGGAGACATCTTGATGACAATGAGAAAACCCTCACGACACTTGACTCATGCAGAGATCATAATAGGAAGAAGCTCCCATACATAGTCGACAAAAGTTTGCTCATCATACAAGGACACAAAAAGAACAAAGCCTGTGTTAGGGCACTCGTGATTGGAGAAGAACTGACTTGCAAACACCCTTTTTAAAGAAATGCATATGCCAGTTGGTCAACACACTTGTTTTTAATCCCATGTTAGTGCATCATTGCATCCACATATAGCAAAAGAACTAGGCATGACCTATAAAATCAGAGGTCCAAATGAAGAAGCCATATCTTGAAGTGCATAAAAGATATAGTGTAAAAACACAATGAGTAATGAGAGCTTTGTGCCCTGATTCGCTTAAGAGAAGAAAACACAGAAGCACCATTCCAGAACATTACACATTAATGAGAAAGTTGAAACACAATGCATTTTTGAGAAGTAAAATGCACAAGGATAGACACATTTTTTCAGAGTCAAAAGTAGAGTGGTCACATATCGAGAGGAAATTAGTTTGGTTGATGATGAAAAAGATGAAGAAAACTGTTTCTTGTGCAAAGGCAAAAATAAATCTGGAAAAAGAGAAGACAATAACATCACAAAAAAGGGAAGAACTTGTTATTATTGTGGAAAATTAGTTCATATTGCTTTGGACTATAAAGTTCGAGCAAATGATGTTCTCATAGGCAGAGTAAGAAAGGTTGAAAGTTGTTATATGGTTTGAAATTTAGAAGAAGAAGAATTAAATGAGGAAGAGCGTGATTACATCCAACCAACAATGAAAAAATGCCATCTTTTCTAACAATGAAATTTTTTCAGTAGGTTTACTCTACCAGTCAAGGTGAATTCAGTCCTGCTTCATTAAAAAGAGATGGCAAGATGTTTTGCTTCGGTGCATTCCTCTGTTAGTAAGAAGATATGGCAGGATGATTGCTTAGGTGGATTCTTGTTTTAGTAAGAAGAGTTGCAAGATGATTGTGTAGGTGGATGTAGATGAATTTTTCCATAAAAAAAGCGAGGATATGATACTTTGATGGAGCATCAACATAGGCCCCAAAATCTGGAGAAATAAGCAGTAGAAAATAAAATAGTTGGTTATGTTATCTTTGTAATCATCTTTATAAGTTTTGGAATCTTTGATGTAAGGGGGGCATAATAGTAAGAAATAGTACTGTCATGATAAGGGGGGGGGGGGTTGGAGTATTAACACTTAAGTTTAATCTATTAAAGTCACATTATGATTAATTGATTATTATAAAGAGTTGGTAGATATAAGTGGTCATTAATTAAGAAAGTGGCTAGGTCAATTAGGTAGCACAAGCTGCACAACTACATAATAAGTGAAATAAAAGGGAATCCTCCTCATTTGATAAGATGAATCCATTTATAATAATATATTATATTCCACATCTTATGTGTATATTGTATTCATTTTTAGTAATATATATATATATTTCACATATTGCATAGTGTTACCCCTTGAAAATGCATGGTTCATTTCACATTTTCATGGATTTTCTTCTCTCAATATCATAGTAGGGGATCCTTGGAGTTCAATGTTAGTGATGAGTCGCAAGAGAGGGATTTGGAGGCCATGTTCCTTGTTCTTGCTTGCTCGAGCATTTCTCATAGTTGGGGCAAGGACAAATGCGTGAAGGATTATTGTTGGCTTGATGGAGGCTTTTTCGGAGGCATATCTCATGATGAGGTTCCATTTGGGCACTTGACACATATTGGAGGTCTAGAGCATGACATATGGTAAGCAAAGGGGTTAATGAACATAAAAGAAGGAATGGCCTTATTAGAAAGGTGCCACGTGGCACTAAGTTGGACATGGGCTTGGCCAAAGGCCCGCTTAAGGTTAAATGCCCTCTTCAAGGAGATGACTAAGGCATGTTGGAGGCAAGAAGGGGTGAGAAATAACCCTAACAGAGGAGCTTCCACATATTTGGAGGCATATTTTACCTTTTTGAGGTATTTGGGGGTAAAGAGACATTGTTTGAGGCCTTTTCTACATATTTGGAGGCATGTTTCACCTTTGAGGAAGGCTTTGGGGTGAGAACACTTCGTTCAATGCATTTTCTACATATTTGGAGGAAAGGTCTTTGCACGAGGAGATGCCATGTGGCATTGTTGACATTGTCAAACCCTCAAATGAATAATAAATGCATGCTTTAAAAGGATCTTATGAAATAGAAAGATGACAAGTTGCAATATGGATCTCTTTTATTTGCTCAAAAAGCAAACTCAAGGAGGATTCTAGGGCCTGCTAAAAAAACATTATTTAATGAATTAAGGTTTGAGTTGAAGGATATAAATAGAGGAGAGTATTCATGAAGATTGGGGGTTCCCCTCCAAGCTTAGATGAAGATCTTTGGGAGGAAGAAGGTAAGGGACAAGTTCAACGTGAGCTTCATCATCTTTTGTTGTTTTTTTTTGGTTGATTTGATAGTTGGAAATTACTAGTACAAATCTGTTGGTATAAATCTTTGAAGAAGTGCAAGTTTTCTCCAATAAGGGGACACTAGGGTTGAGGTGAAACCCTCCCTTTGTCTTGCTTTAATCATTGTTTTCACCAAAGGATTCTTGTTGCTGCAATGTTGCGGTTGGGGCTGTTCACTCTATTTTGAGGGTTGCCTTAGCTAGGGTTCAAGGTTAAGTGTGGCACGGATGAAATCACACTTGAGGAATTATGTATTGTTGGCCGTTCTTTCTATAAAGAAGGCTTCCTACCCTTGTCAACTTCGTTTATGGTTCCATATGCGGTTATCATTTAATTTATCATGGTTGCTACCTTATTACTTGGTCAATTTTGTACTGGTTGTGAAGAACATCTTTGCAAGAGCCCTTGGTTAATTTTTGCATATTGAAGTAGATCCATGTGGTTAGTTAGAACATGTTTATAACAACCTAACTACGCCTCCCTGCATATTGTTCGAAACCTATTGATTGTTGATCTTGACTCCATTGCCCAATTGGATATGCATTGGTCTTGGCAATCCATAATCCATGTGCTGGAGGAAAACCGATGTAAACTGAGAGGAAGAGCTGATGTGGTGACAATGGGGAACCTTCCTAAGTGCCTCTAGGGTTGCACTTCATTCTAAGACTTTAAATATCTTTGAGTGTAGGTCTTTCAGGTAACGCATAGTTCAATTGTCACAAACTATACACAAATATATTCATTAGATTATAATTGTCATGATTCTTTTTAAGAGGCCTAATTAGATTACATAGTTGGAGGGCTTGCGAGTCCAAATAAAGGTCTGTGCATTATGTTCACAAAAGGGTGCGCTAATGAGTAGTCTTGAGACAAGTCTTAAAGACATCGTGGATTGATTGGCAAAAGTTGGAATGCTAATTGAAGAACAAGTGTTTGTTTCTCTTGTTTTGAATGGCCTACTGAAATCCTTTGAGTACAATTGAGACATGAATTCTTGTTGCCAGTGATTGGTCATCTAAAAAATATCTCTTACATAAAGAGAAGTTCATGAAGAAGTTTGAACTAAATTCTAGTGAATAGAGCATGTTACTAGAAAAATCAAAAGGCAAAAGTCAATGTACAAGATGGTAGGAGTAAGAAGGCATTCCATGTCAAATTTCAACAACGAAAGAGAAGAAGATGACATAAAGGAAATGTAATTCCTACTCTGGTAAGAAGAAGATAGTTCACTTTAGATGTGGCAAACCAAGTCAGAAAGTTAATATTACAGAGTTTCTTTTCATAGAATGTATAGAAAACATTTTTGATACCGAAGGAAAATGAGAAGACAAAGAATTCTAGTTTGTCGTCTCACAAGGTGACATAGTTTAGTCTAAGGATTGTTTGTACTTAGACTTAAGAGTGTCAAAGCATATGATGTCCCATGAGGAATGGATTACATCAGTGTCATTTGATGAAGGAGAGGAGGTCGTACCCCACAACAATGGTAAATAGTTACAATAGGGTGGGTGTAAATACTTCGATATGTTGTGCAAGGAAGAGACACATACACTTGCAACTAAAGAATGGTTAGGTGTAGAGGATTTTTGATGTGTTGTATGTCTGAAGCTTACAAAATAATTTCTTTATATACATCAAATTATCATTATCATTATATAAGAACATTTGGGCTAAGCTTGTGAATATAGCCACTTGACTTAATTCTCTTTGCATATGTGGTCATCAACGTCGTTGGACTTTCACATAGTCCCATATGTGTTTTTTACTAGAGCTTACTTGCAAGGATTTGAACTTGGGCCATCTTAACAAGTGTGCTTTGACTTGTTTCTAGACCTCAATCCAATAGATCAAAATATTTTGGCAAGATTGAAGGAGAACATGGGGTTGGGGTTGGGTCCATAAAATGTGCATTCAAGTCATGAACTATTGGTGCTATAAGTTCAACCCCTATCTCCAGTTGCTCTAATGGATAGCTTAAGGTGTGCATGGTATCTACCTTAAGAGGAGAATGTTGGAGTGGGCTTGGGTCTGTAATATGTATATCATACATGTGAATCGTCACTTCTTGGTGCCATAAGTTCAACCCTACATACAAGTGCCCCCATGGTGAAGCCCATGAGATTGGAACCTTGATAAAGGTTGTGGAACTCATCACTGCCCACTGCTAGTCCCAAGCTCATTGGTATTTAGTTAATTAAATTATTAAACATAATTGTTGAATTTAAAGTAGCTACAAGAGCCATTCTCTGGGAGGATGGCAAATACCCTAGCTTAGATCTAGGGCCCCCAGTGCACTCCTGGGGATTTGGTCTGGGACCAAAGAGTCAGAGCATGGCAAAAGACCCTTGAAAGGGCCCCCAATAGATAACTGGGGTTCTTGGTCTGGGACCAAGCAGTAAGGACCCTTGAAAGGGCCCTTAGTAGATAACTGGGGTTTTTGGTCTGGGACCAAGCAGTAAAGACCCTTGAGAGGGCCCTTAGTATATGACTGGGGTTCTTGGTCTGGGACCAAGTAGTTAAAGTCCCTAGATATGTCTAGGGCCCCTGGACATGTTCCAGGGTACCCATGTCTGGGACATGGGTTAATCCTTGGTCTTGTACCTTGGTAGATAAGACCTCAGAAATGTTTTGGGGCAACTTGGTCCTTGATCAGGCAGTTGTTCGTGTATGACCCTCTTTGAAGGCCGGCATGACCACATGAGGGATGTATCCCATATGCAGTGATGATAAAGTTTAAAAGGTCACCTTGAGAATTATATGGACATGTGTAAACCTCTCCTAAACCCTCCACCCTTGGCTTTTGGGCTTGAGTTTGTTTGCGGTTTGTGTTTTGTATTTTTAGGGGTTAATACAAGAAATATTTAATTAATAGAAATTGTAAATATATTTAACTAATATTTATATTAATTAAATATATTACTTTTATTATTACTTCTTTTATCTAACCCTCACCCAAAAGTATAAATAAAGACCCCTCCCCCTTTACTCATTCACTCTTATTCTATCTCTCTCCTAAGGATGGCGGATTGCTCCCTTGCAACAGTTCGGTCCCTCCTTGCAACAGTTTGGCCCCCACTTTGGCAACAGTTCAGCCTCCTTGCATCAGATAGCGACTCCTTTGGTGGCAGTTTACAGACCTTCCCTTGTAGCAGAGTTTTGTTCCAGGTCTCGCTGATTGGTTTTGCTGCTATGGGTATGGTGAGTGGTTTCCACTGCTGAGAATTCTGGTGTAGCTGCTCTCCACCAGCCAGCCATCATTTCATTAAACAGAAAGCCCTCTTCATCAGCCTGCCATCCCCTATCTGAATTTCCTGTGAGGGCCGCGGCACCCTAAGTAAGGTGGCTGGGCTATCCTTGAGGCAGCCGTCCCTTCTCCTGGTTGCTCTTCCTATGCATGAGGGTTTGTGGGGTGTTTTTCAGTGTTCTTGTGTGAAGTTCTGGTGGGGGTTTAAACAGTCCTAAAATTCTCTTTGTAAGAGATCTCACCCTTGAGGGAGATTCATGATCTTGGACTTTTTCTGAGCATATACTCAGTGGCTCTTCATCTCTTGTGTATGGCATGAACTCCTTTGATCAGAGGTAAGATTTCAAGGTAAGTTACTTGTTCTAATTCAACTGTTTTAAATCTGCATGCTCTTTAAAGTTTAGATCTGTATGTTCTTAGATCTCCATGTTCTTTAAAGTTTAGATCTGTATGTTCTTAGATCTCCATGTTCTTTAAAGTTTAGATTTGTATGTTCTTAGATCTGCATGTTTAGATCTGTATGATCCTTGAATCTCAAGTTTATCCTTGGTTTAGATCTATATCAGAGCTATTAATTAGATCTGTTTTTGTTTAGATTCACATCAGATCTATTGATTAGATCTGTTCCTTAGTCTAGATCTATATCTAGTAATTAGATCTGTTTCTCCAACTTGGGTCTATATCAGAACTAGTTTTTTGTTTTGACTAGTCTAGTTTTAATCCCTTGATCTTGCTTACTAAGAAATAGATTTCTGGTTGAATCTAATTGCTGTCAGTTCAGATCTGTGTTTAGTGCACACTCAGAAAATTGCTTACAATTCAAATCTAATTGTTGTTTTCTCTGATCTGATTTCCTAAGCAGTATTGTATTGGTTTACTGTTCCAAGGTTTGATTTAGTTGTTCTGTCTAACAGAATTAAAAAGACAGTAATTTTCTACTTTGCTTCCCTAATTCTAACAATAATTGTGAAGTAAAATTTAAGGTTGGCAAATGTTTGATTAAAAGTGTGAAGTAGAACTAAAAGGTGATTGCACCGAGGAGAGGCAACATACATCTATATAGATTTGAAGCTATAATGATGAACCAGCAAGTTCCTTTAGCAATAACTAAAGGTCACAATAAGTTGTGGCATGAAAACATGGGCATCTCAATTGCCATTATATGCATTAATTGACCTAGCTGAACATGGTCAATGGTTTCCGAAAGTCATTTGGAGCATGCTTGCTTGGTAAGCAACATGTGGAGACTTTTGATAAAAGCTTGGGTTGGAAAGGAAAGCATTGCTGGTCTGATGCTAACACAGTTGATTGAAGGCTGTGGGTCTTGTCTTAGTTTCATAGATGATCTCACATGAAAGACTTGGGTATATTTCTTAAAAAAAAGTATACAGCATCTGAAGTTTTTAAAACATAAAAAATTGGTAGAAAACCAATGTGGAAAGAGAATAAAAATTATTTAGATTGAGCATGGTGTGGAGTATACTTCAAAAGAATTAAATAGGTTTTGCATGACACATGGCATACAACAATAGCTATTGGTGTTATATAGCCCACAACAAAATAGGGTAGTAGAGAGAAAAAATATGCAGATTACAGAAGTAACTAGAAGCATGTTACAAGCTAGAGGGTTGGATTACTCTTTTTGGGCGAAGTTGTTGGATGGTTGCATATCTGATGAGCAAAAGTCCAACCAAAGCAACTCAGTTTTTTATACATTAGGAGGTTTGGTAAGGTTGTAAACTTCAAGTAGAACGTACTTCATTTGAGACAGGAAGATCCCACCAGATTTTTGCTGTAATTCCATTTGAAGATAGTAATGTGACACTACAAGGTCTATCATGTCAAAAGTGTGTAATAGGTCTTCTCTAATTGCTGCAATGTGGGTCCATTGCTTCTAGTTACAATCAAATCATGAACATGTAAAATGATTAATAAATCACCAAGTGATCTTCACATACAAGTTCAAATGTGAGTCACTTGATTCCCTGAACTCAACCTCTAAAATATCCATGAATGTGTACATACCATGCTTTGTGTGCTTGCTTCAACCTGTACAAAGCTTGTTGCAGTTTACACACAAGATTTTCTTTTCTAGGTTGCACAAAGCTAGGTGGTTAGTCCATATAGACATTTTCATTAATCCACCCATTTAGAAATGCACTTTTACATCCATTCGATCATTGCATTGTTCGTCCATACTGCACTATAAGTGCTAGTATAGTTCAATTTATATTCATATTTTCTATTGGTATGAAAATTTCTTCATATTTTACTCCTTCCTTTTGTGCATAGCCTTTGGCTACCAAATGTGCTTTATAATTATAATTTGTCCTATCATGTTTGTACTTTGTCTTGCATACCCATTTGCTTCCAATGGCTTTCTTATCTTCGTGAAGTTTACCATGTCCAAGTTTGGTTCTTTTGGAATGAGTCTATCTTGGTTTTCATGGCTCCATGCCATTCTTCCTTTTAGTTGCTGCTTCAAAAATTTGAGGCTCTACCACGGTTAACATTGTAGATATTAATGCAAATTAATTGTAGGCGACTTTTACAATCACATGCTTCTACCTATTCTTCCCCCTCAGGCAAAATGAAAGGTATGGAGGTGGGATAGCTCATGCATGTGGGATGAATTTTTGGATTGAAGGTTTAATATAGGTCATGTCGGAGGCTGAGGGTATTGTTCCCTTGCAAAAGAAGACATTGGAAGCTCATCCAACTCAGTACATTTGGGTCTTGGGCAACCTTAGTACTTGTGTGCATGCAACCGTGGCACACTATCATTGCCACAATTGTTGTTGTAAGCTTTATGATATGAAGGACATGCAAAAAGGTTTGTAGTAGTGTGAAAAGGATTTGGCGGGAATGAATGACAACATTACCTACTTGACTTTGCAGTGGAATCACTTGGAAGAAGGGTTTGAAATCCCATTGAAGGAATAAACAAGATTAGGGATCAATCTACCATTAAAATTGGGGAGCATATACTTAGTGTGAGAAAATGGGAAGCAGAGTCCCATACTTTCATGACAATCTTCAGGGGGAATAAGTGGAGATGGCCTATCTCAACCTACCTCCTAATATCATGGCATCTCCTCCGCTTAGTACTTTGGACACCTTCGTGGACTTTTCTTCCTCTAGCCTACTTGGTAGCTTTGTGGACCCTCTTACTCTTTGTTCTACACATGCTATTGGAGCCTCTCTAGACCACTTCATCACCCTTGTTGGAGCTCCACTAGGGGTAAACACCAACAACATAGGTACCGTGGCAATGGCACATGAAGACTCAATAATGTAGGTGTGCCTGAATATTGAAGCTTGCTTTGGGCATTCTTAATTTCTAGTTTTTTCTTTCGATTTTATAGTATGTTTTTCCATTTTGTGTTTTTACTAGGGGCAACATGTTCGATAATACAACTATGGATCTACATCCAAAAGGTATTGAGCTAACAATTTTAGTTATTTTTTGAATTGATTATTTGTAATGGAAGACTCAGGGGTAAGGGTTCTAGACCTACCTCCCGTTTTGTAAACCCTAGCTATATGGTATGGTTGCAGCCATTTTAGCATAGAATTTTAACTGTTACCATGAAAAATAAAATTTTAAGATCAAAGCAACTTAATCTAATACCTTGTGGTAAAAGGTTCAATGTGTTGAACATATGTCCAAAATTTTCAGATTTTTTTAGTGCAAAGGACTACGAGCTCACTGCACGCTTTGATAATCACACCCAAAACCTTAAATAATCAACTATGATACTACTTGGGAATTTTTGGATACATGAACCTATTCAATATGCCATTACAACACAATGCACATTTTCAACAGAGTAACACTAGTTGCATTGAGAGAAACGAGGGACTCTTACAATGTGTGGTTGAAGAGCTGTGTCACACGTATGAGAAGTGAGGTACTCTTACAATGTGTGGTTGAAGAGCTGTGTCACACGTATGAGAAGTGAGGTGCTCTTACAACTTGGGGTGGAAGAGAACTATCATGCGTGTGTGTTTGTGTCACACTAATAAAAACTATAATGCAAAAACATTGTTATCCCACTACTAATGTCAAAAAAATTAAAAAAATTAGGATAAATCCTTCTTAACTCTAGATTTTTTAATCAACGAGAGCTTTGACACTTGTGATGTTTTCAATACCTCTCGATGCTTAATAGATCTAGGGTTAAGATGGATATTATACTAGTGCACATTTATCTTCTCAAATGTTGTGTAATACTGATACATCAATACAACTTTTCACTACTTGGTAGATATAACTTCAATGTTAACATGTTATTAGTAAATTGATTCATTCATCCACTGCTTAAGTTGATCAACATAATGAAGATAATTCATGCATAATAGCACATGTATCCAAAAATTTCAAGAAAGTTAATTGTTAATTGTAAAAATACGGTGCATAGTAGAAATACTAACAAGGTACAATGTCCAGTCTATGATCACAAGATCAACATTGCACAACCCTCCTATCCCACACACAAGGATTTACAAGGATCGACTCACAAAACTTCTTAGATAGTTCTGGGTCATTTAAAACTCGAATTTTCTCATGAATTTGGGGCTTTCACTCTAATATTTATCATTTTTCCCCAAATTCGTCACATATCAAAATCTGTAACAACGAATTTGCCCAAATTCACACTGGTTCTTGGCCCATATGGGTCTAGTGTTGAACTTAAGCTCTAATACCACTCTATAACGTACCTGACCCCAAGCTGGATAAGGCTACTGCTAAAATGACCCAATAAAATTCGTGATACCAATTCTAAATGTGGAACTAATACACAACATGATATTCAAGCTCATTCAACTCTCCATACTAAATAAAAACATAAATGCAACCACTTTAATTGTGCACAACAACAACTAAATACATACAACATCATTCAACCATAAAAATAGAGATTTGCAACTAAATACATACATCATCGTAGATTTGCTGTTCTAGTTCTCAACCACAAGTCACCCCCAAGATGGGGTTATGAATCCACAAGAGACGATGGTCCCTAAGGCTGGCTAATGTCCCCCTCTCAATAGTCAAATTCCCACAGCTAAATCCAGTCCACCAACTCTCTTCCCCACAACCTGCACAACCCAAGGGATGAAATCCCCCTTCACTGCTCACAGTCCCTCGGGCCTTTCCACTCCCCTCCAGGGCCTCCAACACAGGTTGGATAGGAAATCTCTCTGCTGGGACCTCAAGAATTCTACAGGTGCAATACGAATTCGCCCAACAACAAAACACTTGCTTCCCTTGATGAATTTCAAACAGAACGTTACTCACAGGCCCACAACCTCTTTCTCCATGGAATTACAGTTCCAAACAACTACCAAACGTGCCCACACCAATTGCATTCAAGCTTCAACACTCATAACTCCTTCACTGTCCAAAAGACTCCATGTAAAAATAACACCCCATGCAAAAACGTGAATGTGTAATTCTGGTCTCTTACCCATACAAATTTTCCCTCTTTCTCTTGCTTGCTTGACTTACACTCTTCCCCAAGCTAATTGTAGTCAACCCCCATGCTCTCAATAACTATGGGATGTGACTTCTCACACCCACCCTCTTACATGAATTTAGTGATTGGGCTCTAGAACACTCAACAGATAATGGAAGGTTCATGGTAAAGATAATTTAGAAAGAAATGGTTTGGGTTTAATAAACATGGATAAAATCTCCCCCCCCCTTGGACCCCTTCCCTCTCTTGTGGAAACTAAACCCCCAAATCTCCGTCCATGTCCTTCTGCAGCCGGCGATACATTTTATTCATTATATTCAATGTACATCATTTACATATTACATTGCTTGGCCCATGACCATATATTACATTTACAATATACATTGCTAGTTTGGGGTTTGAAAATGGGGATGTTACAACCTCAACCACTTGTGGTTTTCCAGTTTTGGTTCCTTTGGCTCCCATGCCCACCTAGAAGCCTATGCTTGTTCCATTGATGGTATTTTTTTTTGAGGCCCTACTCCTGCACCCTACACATTTGCTTCTTAGATCTATTTACATTCGGTTGTCAATCCCTACGAGATAGCGTTTAGTCTTTTTTTTGTGTGCAGTCATGCCCCCATGCTGCGATTCTGCATCCGAGGAATTAGAGATGCGTCAATCCAACCTTGCACATGAGCTCATCCTTACCCTCAAAGACTTTGTGTGCTTACAACCTAGGGTCCATCATTTTGCTTTCAATTGGATCTCTTATCTCTTTGCTTAAGTATAGCGGCCACATGCAAGGAGAATGCTAGACTCTTGGTTCCTGAGTCTCATTGTCTACTTTAAGACCCGCCTAGACATAAATGAAGCCACATGCTTACAACTTGTTGAGTTCCAACTGGAATAAGTGGCCCAAGCTTGGTGGGAGGCATGATTCAAGTCTTTTGAGCTCTACATTGAACTGAATGAGATGCAATTTGGCAATTCCACATCTAGAGAGATCACAACCTAGGTTGCCTTTTGTTAGGCCATTTTTCAGTGGTTCTATTGTCTTGGATACTTGCAAAATTTAATGTGTTGGTTGCAACGTTGTCAAACTCCGGGGTAGACAATCCAACAATATATTGACATCTTCACCAAACCAAGGATCTATCTCCACATCACGGAGGTGGGAGAGGTACTCATTTTAAAGATCAATTCTGGTTTGTTAGTTGATTTTAGACATGAAGTCAAATTATTTGAGAGCACTACCTTGCACAAAGCCTTCCTTCATGCTTTGGCTGTAGAATACAAATTGGAGAAACACCTTGTCTTCTCTAATCCTGTAGCTCGTCCCATTGCCTCATGTTGTACTTCTATGCCTCCACAAGCCCCTTCTATTGTTGCTAGTCTGCCCCCCTCCTGCTCTGGCCACTGGTATCATTATCATGAGACCCAATCACATTCTTCTGCAGAGTGTTGGGCATTGGAATGCCAATCCAATACTAAGACCCTATACATCGACTATCAATTTCTTTCTCCTTCGATTCAACCTTTGTCCTCTAAACCCCCTCTTGACTCCGAGGTCATCTCTCTTTCCAACCCCACCTCTTGTGATTCAACGTCACTTTTAATGACCCCAATATTCTTCTCACCAAGCTCATGAATTGCTATTTACCCACAATTGCCAGGTTTATCATCAACTGGCCACTATGATTCTTGTCTAAAAAATCTCATTTCCCCCGTCTTTGTCACCAAACTCTAGCTTACCACTGACAGACTAAGCATTGAATAACTCCACACATTAAAAAATGTTTATTGATGTGAGCCATACATAAATACATTGAGAGATGACTCTTGGTTTCATCTTCCAAGAGGTCTGATGACTCTTAACATTCACCTACGACTCTTCATATTCTTAAACTAATATTTACAACAATATTTATGATTATACCATGATCCCAAGGATTAGGTATCTAACATTATATACCACCACTACCCACCCTTCCCCTTATCACCCAGGCTGGATTAAAAATGAAGGAATCTACTTATTGGTTGACAAGCGTTGTGCCCTTACCTTTGCTATTGTCTGTTTCATGACGCCATCAAATGTGAGGCAATCCCACTGGATTGCTCTGATTTGTTGTTAAGGATACCTTATTAACATCAATGTAATGCCCTATATGATGCTCTTCACAGTATTTATAATCTTTTTATAGATGGCAAAACCTATGAGCTGACTTCTTCTGCAGTCCCTCCCCCCCCACTCCTCTTCAATAATGCTGTAGTTTGTCAAGTAAATCTAAGCAAATGTCTCTCCTTTTGTGTGGTTCATCCTATTAAGCTCAATAATGATTCTTAGCCCCTTCCACCCACTATGCAACCATTACTTGCGAAGTTTTTGGGTGTCTTTCAAACTCTTGAGGGCTTTCCTCCTATTAGGCTATCTAGCATTCCATTAATTTAGCTCTAGGCGCCACTCTTCTTAACGCCTTGGCCTATCAGTTATCTCCCCTTGAAGCTACTTAATTCGAATGCTAGATTCAGTCCCTCCTTGAGTCTAGCCATATCCAACATAGTTCTTCACCTTGTGGCTCCCCAATTTTCATTATTCCTAAGAAAGAAGCGTAGGAATGGCGTCTTGTAATGATCCCAAGCCATTATGCAAGGATCATCACTGTTTTGGTGTCTTTTTAAAACTTTTTCCTGATTGTGGTATTTCGTCAAACACTTTGCTGATCTACCTTTTAGATGTGTTTATGTGTGTGTATGCAGCAAATAACAGAAAGAGATAACCATGGAACATACCTCAACCATATGCAATAAGATAGACAAGCCAAAACATCTCAATTCTTCTTTATTCATAAAATAGAGAAACCTGCTACAATGAAGATGCCGATCTGGAATGCTCAATAGATGGCCTAGAAGATAGACAATAGATAAGAGCTGCTACAAAATGCTCCTGCTAATACAAAAGATGCCTCCAAAGGCTGAATGAGAAATGAAGATCAATACAAGCAGATCTAAATGCCAAACTCTCCAGCTGAAGAATGCCACGCTCCAATAGAAGGTTGAAACCCTCAATAACTCGACCTTGCTGCCAAAAGTGTCCAATCACCCTAATAAATATGCCAACTGATAGATCGGGTGATGGTAAGAACAACCTAGGTGATCGAATCTCCAAGATCCCTCTCAATCTCTGCAGATCTGAAATCCCCCACTGAATGGTGCACCCCACTGGATGACTAAAACCCTAGATAATTCGGCCCTGCTGCCAAAAGTGTCCAATCACCCTAATAAATATGCCCACTGATAGATCGGGTGATGGTAAGAACAACCCAGGTGA
>ML778684.1:478983-512870 GCA_009831015.1 Picea engelmannii
AATGATGGAATATGATCATCAATGCAAGTTGGACCCCACAATGCCTCTCAAATACCCCTGTACTCGCTCTAGCACCCATCTGGCTACTCTGGTCATCATAAATCTCTGCCCTGTGATGATGTCCCAAAGTGGGGACATTACACGTCTTGTAGTAGATTATTGTGCTCTCAGAAAGATCATTGTCAAAAACTGCTATCATCTACCACGGATTGATGATGTGCTAGACCACCTTCAAGGTACCAAATACTTTACCAATATGAACTTGACCACGGGCTATCATTAGGGTTGCATGAATTCTAGTGATTATAAAATTGTGTTCATGACTAATTGGCTTGTATGAGTGGTTCGTTATTCTCTTTGGCCTCACTAGTGCCCCTGCTACTTTCATGAAGCTCATTATTGATGTTTTCCGTCCACACTTGGTGTGTTTCAATGTGATCTATTTGGATGACATTGTTATTTTCAGCCAAATGTGGGATGAACACCTACAACAGCTGTGCTTGGTGCTGGAATTGCTTCAGGCCCACAAATTTTAGGTGAAGTGAAAGAAATCTTATTTTGGCCAGACCTATATGCAGTATCATGGGTTTGTTATGGATAAGATTGGTGTCCTTGTGGATCCTGCCAAGGTTCAAGCACTTGCAGAATGGCCCACCTTCAACCGTTGCTATGTTAAAGAGATTTCTTGGGGGTGTGAATTTTTAATGGTGTTTTATCTCTCATTTCTCTCACATTGCCTACCTTCTGAATCAGCTTTCCAATCAACTTGTCTTTGCCTAGACCAAGGTAGCAGAGGAGAGTTTTTATATTTTAATGGCAGCGCCGTGTTCAGATTTAGTTTTGCATCTTCTGGATTTGCAGTAACCCTTGAGATCGAGACAGATAATTCAAACTATGCTATTGGTGCCATACTAAAACAGGGAAGTCACCTTGTGGTGACCAAGTTGAAGTGTGACATCTATGGCAAATAATTTTATGATCTGGTGTAGGCCTTGAAGCAATGGTGCCATTATAGTCTAGGTATGGATACCATTTTTCATACTGATCATCATTCCTTCATTTTTTCATATTCCCGGTCTAAAATTCAAGAGAAGCACTAACTCAAATGGGCCTCATACCTACAATAGTTTCACTTGGTCATTAAGTTTAAGAGGGGCAATTCAAATTGGGTGCAAACAGTTGAGTCGCCCTCCTACTCATGTGCTACACATTTTGAATGTTTGTTGTGCTGCATATGAAGCTTGGTGGCAACTCTATGCTACTTACTCTTTCATTGGGCCAGCCGGGTAAGACTTACATCATCCCATTGAAATTAATCAAACGCCTTTCTTGGATTATTTGGTTCAGGATGGTTGGCTGTATAAGCTTAATCAACTTTATGTTCCTAGCATGCTTGATCGATTAGTTCTCTTTCAGGAAGCCTATGCCTCTTCCTTTGGCAGACATTTTGGTAGATTTAAAACTCTACAGCACCTCAACACCATTTCTTCTGGCCTTGTATGCATTGCCAGGTTCAGGCTTTTATTTGCCGGTGCCCTTTGTAGCCAAGGTAAGCCAACCAGTCGTAAACAAGGCCTCTACCAGTGCCTGCCCATTCCTTCTTGGCCTTGGGAATATCTTTTTATGGATTTTCTTAGCAGCTTTTCCATGACTTTCAAGAAACAAGATTGCGTTTTTTTGGTGGTGCATTGGTTCTCCAAGATGGCCATATTTATTCCTTGCAGCGAGGCCACTTTTGCATAACAAGAAGCGGAGTTGTTTTTTTCCCTCGTCTGGTCTCACGTTGGCTTTATAATCAGAAATTTGACTTTTTTTAACTCATTTCAAAACAGAGTGGAGGGGTTGGAGAGCAAAGGAGGTCTCCACCATTTTTCTTTGAGCTAAGGAACAAAAATAGATTGTTTTTATTTGCCATCAACAGTTTATTGAGTGGGGATTGATTCCCATCAGCTGTTTCGGTATTTGGAGGTATGTGTAATAATTCCAACACAATTTTTTTTTTTTGAGATTTTTGATAGGTTTTGCAATGTCCATTAGTTTTCCCTCTTCTTGCCGATTTTTAATGGAAGATCTACCATCTAAATATGATTTTTTTATTTGCAGCATTCTTGTATTTGGAATCTCGATTTCCATTATTTTTCTTCCCTAGGTTTAATCATTGCTATAAAAAATGTTGAAAACTTTCAACTCTTTGTGGAAATAAGGTGAGCCCACCGAGGGGAATAATTTACAAAAGTTGAATTACTAGTGTATGGGAAGGAAATGATGGGGGAACCAGTCGGTTGAAATGCGACCCTGCACAATTTCTGCGCCATGAAGTGGTAATTTGTCCAGTTGCAACCTTGGAAATCATTGATATTGCCAATGAATCATTGTAGGATATGGGTAAAAAGAGAGATGAGAGGGAAGTTGTGAGAATTTAGCTTGTAGTGAGAGGAGTTGCAATATTCAGGGTGGCAAGAAATGAGATATTTTCCTTGGCCTTGCCTTCCACAGTGCCCTTAATGACCTCACATTTCGTTGTTTTGAGAACCACAGTTTGCGCACAACCTTCTATTAGGTCAGTGGTTAAAATAAAAGAGAAGCAAGAAGTAGACAAGCATGTGGGTAGATGTTTTCTATGGAGTGACATTCTTTTAAACATTGCCAAGAACAACATGTTCTACCAGTGTATGTTTGATGTTGTTGCTACTATTGGTCTAGGCTACAAGGTCCCTACCTATGACGAGTTGAGAGGGGCTATCATTCAAAATGAAAAGCTCGATTGCAGTCATAGATTGGAGGAGCTTAAGGGATCATGGGAAGTTATTGGATGCATTGTGATGTCAAATGGTCGCATTCATAAGAAGGGAGGGACCGTTTTTAATTTCTTGGCTAATTGTCCCAAGGGGAAAATGTTTATTATATCTGTGAACGCATCTGCATATGTTAAAGATGCAACATTATTATGTGAGTTGTTGGATGGGTTCATCCAAGAGATAGGTTCATAGAATGTTGTCCAAGTCATAATGGATAACACTATTAATTATGTGGATGTTGGTAGGTTGCTTATGTTGAGGTATCCTACCATGTTTTCGACTCCTTGTGCCACACATTGCATTAGTTTGATTTTCAGAGGATATGGGAAAAATTGCTTATATCAAGGATATTGTAGAATCGGCTAGGAGCATCACAAAATTTAAATATAATCATGCATCTGTGCTTAGCTTGTTGAGGCGATTTACAAATAACATGGAGTTGGTGCGCCCTATAATCACACATTTTGCCACTAGCTTCATTTTTGTTTAGTCTCTCTTGACTTGTATGTGGGAGGTGAAGAGAATATTTCTTTCAGATGAGTAGCATGCTTTATCATTCAACACTAAATTGGAGAGGTAGGTCACATTCAGGTTAGTGTCATACTGGGAGAGTTTTTGGGTAGGAGTGGAGGAAGTGTGTGCTATGAGTGAACCTTTGGTAAAAGTTCTTTGCTTGGTTGATGGAGAGAAGCCCATAATTGGCTACTTGTATGAGGTCATGGACAGGGTGAAAGAATCCATCCGTGCCTATTATGAGGACAAGGGGGATGCGGGATATGTGAAACAATCATTGATACGGAGGGTGATTGAGGAACGATGCAACAATACACTCCATCACCCTGTTCATGCTGTAGGGATCTACCTTAACCCCACATTCTCTTACTCTTGTGGTTTTAGATTTGATGCTGAGGTTATGGATGGATTTCTCACATGTGTTTAGAGGATGGTGCCAAGTTTGCAAGAACATGTAGATATTTCTAAAGAAATGGAAATATATAGGATGGCTGGTGGAACATTTGGCTTTGGCATGGTTGTTTAGGATAGGATGACCAAAATGCCAGGTAAGCTTCATTTTATTTCAAATTTCAATATCTTTTCTTCCGTTGTTTCAAATTTCAATGTTTTTTCTTATGTTTTTCTTATTGTTGTAGGTGTTTGGTGGACAAGCTACGACTCAAGAGTACCCAATTTACAAAAACTTTTCATTTGGGTGCTTAGCCAAATACGTACCTCTTTTGGTTGCGAGTGCACGAAGAGTGTGTTTGAAAAAATATACACCAAGAAGTGGAATAGGTTAAAAAATTTCAAATTCATTATAAATTATAATTTTATGCCTCACCACCCTCTAAATTATGTATTATAATTTATAATTTATGACCTTCACACAGTTTAGAATCCCTGTGCCTTAATGACATGGTCTACGTCTACTACAATCTCTAGTTGTGGGTGAGGAAACTTTAGGAAACATCTGACATGGAGGCTATTTCATTGGATGTGATTGACACCATTGCTATATGGAGGGTGGAGATCGAGAGGCCTGTCATGGACTCAAACCCTAAGTGGTTACATGAGGAGGTGCAGGAGGAGGTGGCAGGGGATAATGTACTAGAGGAGGATGTTCTAGAGAAGACATATTTACAGGAGGTGACTATTTGACATTGGGAGTGCACCACCACCTTCATAGACATAGACACAATCACAAACATAGCAAGTTGGACTTAGCAATAGCACTAGCAGAGAATGTCAGAGTATAGCTTCTCCTCCTTCTTCTAGACAACTTTAGAGTCCAGTGATAGCCCTAGGGCCTTGTTTTTTAGAGCACATTAGTATCTAGTGCTAGCACCAGGGCCTTCTTCATCTAGAGGAAGTGCCATTACCAGAGCCATTACCTTTGCCCATAAAAGGGGCAGTGGGAATCGCTAGTTTATTTATCCAATTTCACTGTAGATGACTTATGATAATGAGATACATTTCTAATATTTTTTGCTGATATTTCGAGGTCTCAAGAGTCATGACATGATTGATTATTGATGTGTGATGTACCACTAGACATCTTATACATCTTATATATCGGTTTTCTTTTCATATTTATGTGGCAATGAGTTTATTTGATGTCATTGTTGCTTTAGAAAATTAAAAAATTGAAAAAAATGAATATTTTTGTATTTTTTTTAAGGTGGTTGATATTTCCGATATTTTCCTTGACGTTTACTGATATGCTGTTTTCTTGACCCTCGACGATATTTTCATCAACATGATGTTTGCAACATTGTTAAAAATAGATTGTGAAGTGCATATTAGACATCAAAGTGGTGAAATCCATTCTTGGTCTGTTTATAATCAGATTTGCTGACAGTGCCAATAATTTTGCTTGCCTTGTGCTTTTGCTATATCATCATGGAAATTTATGGATAGAGATTGAAATCACTGTTGAAAAAGCATGCGATTTTTCGAGACTTTTTAAAAAAATTGTGACTTTTTCCTGTTGATGAAAAATTTGCCAGACAAAGTCGTGATTTTTTAAAAATTGAATAAGTCGTGACTTTTTCATAAAAGTTGTGACTTATTCATAAAATTCGCTGGCCAGTTAGTGGAAATCATGGGGATAAAACAGATCTTTTGAATTTTTTTTGTCATTTGTGTTTGTCGCTGTTGGAGAAGGAAGGAGAAGGTCTTGACTTGGTCGAGTAGGTACTAGACCCCACCAACATGCAAGATTAATTTTCTTTTAAAAGGGTTTGACCAAAAACGCTGGCAATTAATGGTAATGTTAAATTCTTAAAGTTAAAGTTGACATTTCTGTTATCTTTCCTTTTTACCCTTTTACTTAAAAATGATAAAAAGGAAAGATAAAGGAAATGTCAATTTTTACTTAAATTTTTAACATTACCATTAATTGTTTCAGGATGTTTGAGAGTGGTTCCAACCTCATTGGACTTGATATGGAGAAAGTAGAATTTCATATCCCATTCAAAATCCAACAGACTTAATAGTTTTTAGGATTTCAGGATTGGTAGGATTGCAACATTTTCATTGGATTCTATCACGTATGAGGGTATGGGATTGGCATTTAATCAAGAGCACCAAGCCCTTTATGTACCTCAATGTTGGTGGTATTGATTGTTGAACTCCTTTAACATGGCCTTAGCAAAAATGTACCTTTCACTCAAACCAAAATCATTGATTAGGCATGTTAAGCTTTTCCTACCATATTATAAGGCTTCGATTAGGTAGTTTCATCAAAATTGGGAGGTGTTCACTGATGCCTCTAGAGGATCAAGGTAGAGGCAAAGGTTGATACGAATGATGAGGATCCAAATATAAGCGATGGTGGAACATTGCTTGTCATTTACGTTTGTGATTTAAATGTTCTTGCTCATTTATTCATAATGCTTTCTTTCAAAGTTTCAATAATTTTTTGGAACCATGGTTTGGAATTTTTAAAATATAATTTTTTCATTAAAATTTAAATACGTTATGTAATTTTTAGTAAACCAAGTCATTGAAATAAGATCGGTCCGAGTCAATCCGAGTTCGAGTCTGAGTCGGAGTTGACCATTGACTGATTCCGAGGCTGAGTCTGAGTTTTAAAACATTGCATTGTACATCTACCTCATGATGATGAGATAAATTTATATATGTGATGTCATTTTGTATTGGTTCTCCACTTTTGTGTCCTTGATTGGACAACTATCAGGGTTCAGGATTCAGTATTGATTTGAATATATATCATCTTTTATTTGGCATCCACTACATCATATATATCAGTGCTTTCTCCATATTTATGTGCCAATGTGTTTATCTGATGTTGTTGTTGCTTTATATGTTTAAAATTTTGAAAAAAATGAATATGTTTTGTATTTTTTAATGTTTGTCGTGGTTTTCCGATTTTTTGCCGACTTTTTCCGAAACGATGTTTTCCGGACCCTCGCTGACTTTTTGCCGATGATGACTTTTTCAACAATGATTGAAATTAGACATGCATTGGAGTCATGAGTATATATTTATTTGCAATTGATGTTTTTCCAATCTTTAGTTATACTTGTTACTTTGCAGGACCCATGAGTGTTATTGTATTTCTTTCTTAGTTCTGTAATTATGTGCACAGCTTGCAGGTTTCAAGCTTGAGGTAGTTGAAACTGAATCTGCGGGTCATGCACGAACCTTGGCCAGGACAGTTGATCTCAATACTTGCCGAGATGGTAGGGATTTCATTTATACTTTTTATTTTCTGATGAAGCAATCTCTCATATAGTTGAATAGATAATTCTTTTTTGGGTTAAAAACCAAAATAATAGTTAAAACTCAATGGCATGTAGAGCATCACTTGTGCTATTCTTATTGCACTTGTTTATCTCTGTTTGTGCAGGTATCATATGTGTTGGTGGAGATGGAATTGTAAATGAGGTTGGTTGACTTCTATTCGAATGTGTGCTCTGCATCCTTTAGTTTCTTGTTTTATTTGCTGATATGAGATATGATCCAATAGTTTATCATCGGGTATACAAATTGCAGAAGGTGTTGTATCCAGACATAAGGAGTTGCCGAGACAGACGGTTGAGTCTATTTTAGAATGTTTATTATTGTCTAATATAAGAGAGGAGCTATTTTCAGACATGCTCTTGTGAGGAAATTTATCTTTTGTAAGTGGTCTATACTAGGCTAGTTCTATATTCAACTATAGATCTGTTTTTATCTCCATTCTTTAAATTTGTCAAAACATTTAGTGGTAATAGCAACACAGAGTTTTGGATACATAGTTCTCTTTTACCAAATATCTCTCACACCCATTTCTTTTTCTATTGTGCTTGTATCAGGGTTTTATTAGATTTTCCATTCTCAATTGACTCTGCTGACATGAACGAGGCCAAACCTTTATATCTCCAAAATTGCATGTAGTTCCACTTGGATAAAGCAGATGTAGTCTGAATATTCTTTTGGGTTCTTTTTTTGTCAGACATTTTTAAGTGGGTATTGCTCTTAAAGTTCAATCTAGGTGAACTTAGCGTCCCTTACCCTTGTCACTTGTGTAGCTTTGTGTTCAATCATGGAATTTTTATTCCCGAAAACAATATCAACCACAAAAAGAATTTTACTAATTTTGAGAACTCGATTTTGCCTCCAAGTTGTAGAATGAAATTCGACTGAATTTCTATCAATGTTGATGAAGCCAATCAACATAAAATGCTGAGCTCTTCATAATGAGTCATTAGATAAATTTCTGGCATATATAGTTGACATCGAATATATATATAAAATGAGTCATTAGATAAAGTTCTGGCATATATAGTTGACATCATATATATATATATATATATATATATATATATATATATATATATGTATGTATGTATGTATGTATGTATGTATAAGAGTCAAGGGTTGTCCTATTTATTATAGTTAAGTAGTCTTTCAACAACTGTAGGTTCTCATCTATTTCCAATCTATGTGTGACCTTTTACTAGGTTTTCCTTTGAAAATGCATTTTAAGTTTCATTACGAAACAATAAATAATACATCGAGAATTCTACATCATTGAGATAGGCTGTGAATGTATATGATAGAGTACCCTTTCCAAAATAGAGAAGCAGAGACAACATGTCTGCATTGGCCCCAATCTCAATAAAATCTACATCTGTTCTAGGGATAATTTAAGGATGAAAATTTGTATTAAAATGTAGAAACATGGGCTAATCATACTAGTGTTTAATATGCAAAATGTAAAATGTTTGGCGATAATTTTGTAAAAATTTTCAAATTTATAAGGATTTTATATAGCTTCTATAAAATTTTGATGATTTTTAAGGTAAAATGATTTTATTCTATGGAATTTAGGCGAATCTTTTTTAGAAAAAATAGAAATTGGCGAATCTTTTTTGGGGAAAAACCATGGAAAATTAGCCCATTCGCGAACTTTGCCCCCCTTAAAATCATCTATTATCTGTTCTAGATTGCAAATTAAAGAACATAGCATCCCTGTTTTGCTGCTGTTTTCTTTAAATTTTTTGAATATGACATGGAATTGGACTGAATTTCTATCAATGTCGATGAAGCTAATCAACATAGAATGCTGAGCTCTTCAGAGTAAGTCATTAGATTAAGTTTTGACATATATAGTCGACATCATATATATATATATATATATATATATATATATATATATATATATATGAGAGTTGAGGGTTGTCCTATTTATTATAGTTAAATAGTCTTTCAACAACTTTAGGTTCTACATCTATTTCCAATCTACGTGTGACCTTTTTTTAGGTTTTCCTTTGAAAATGCATTTTATGTTTCATTACTAAACAATAAGTAATACATCAAGAATCCTACATCATTGAGCTAGGCCGTGAGTGTATATGATAGAGTACCCTTTCCGAAATAGAGAAGAAGAGACAACATATCTGTGTTGGCTCCAATTTCAATAGAATCTACATCTGTTCTGAGATTGCAAATTAAAAAGCGTAGCATCCCTGTTTTGCTGCTGTTTTCTTTAAATTTTTTGAACCTGACATGGGAATTCATCCTAGAAATATCTTTAAGGAATCGACTATTGATTTATTTTGCTAAAATTCCACAGAGAAAGAGATTGGCTACAACATGCATTAAATGAATTAAGGGGGTAAATTTCTTAAGTAACCTGAAGTTTCCCCTATTGCTTCAAAGATTAAATTTTCCAAAATTCAGAGGGTAGGGTCAGAAGCCTTAGCCATATTCGACCAATTGATGATGCATGCTGAGATGCTCCATGGAATCAAATTAAATTGTGCAGACTGCAAATGTAATGTGGGTGTAGAATAATGGGGACATTGACAAGAAAAACAAGTGAGAGAGAGACAATAGAGATCTATGCTGACATACAAACTCTTATCTATAGCCTTTCTATTTTGTAATCATTGAATTGTTATGGAAAGCATGCAACTAACATGCAATGTGCATGAATAACGCGACTCTGATGTACACCATTGCAACTAAGTGATTATTAGGAACTCAATAATAATTATTAGGCTAGCTAGTCTTATGCAGGGTTTGCCTGTTATAAAGGCCAACATCAGTGAATACATGTTGAGAAGTAAGGTGATCATCGCAGCTCATCCCAATGGTAAAAGCATTAGAGCTTAATGATATATGCTTCATTTGTTGATACATAATTTGCTTTACTTGATGGGGAAGTTGTCCATTCTTGACCATGAAGTATGAAACATTGGTTAGGAGTTGCAATCCCCAATGTCAAAGATTCTATCAACTTGAAAAATAGGTGCAAGATTTGGTACAATGATTTGTGGATGTATTATTTGTGCATTTATCTCTTGGTAGAATCCTTAAACAAAGGACAAATTAAATATTGACCACTTCATTCATCCCAATGAGATGGTATGTGTAGACATCAAATGAAAAGCATTGTCCAGGCCTTGGATGTTAGGGAAGCTTCTAGCGAACCTTGGTTCTGGGGTTGTTCAGTCCTTGCACATCTATGTTCTTGTATACACTTCCTGGAATCATTTTCATTGTTCATGGCGCTTTGGTTTTTGCTCTTAACTTGTAGATATCAATTCTTACTTCTAGATATGCTTTTGTATCTTGCTTTATAAAGGAGTTGTGTTTGTGCTCCCATATTGTATCAAATCTAGTATATTCTACAATTGTGGTCATTGGTTAGATATTAATAAAATTATCTTATCTTGTAAAGGTATCGGTGCCATAAGGTAAAGGCTGGACTTTATGTTGGTTCTCTCTGAATTTTATTTTATCCAAGTATAACCAAACTTTGCTTGCAACTTAACCTAGGGTGCTTGTGATTCTTGAGCTGGGGAGGCACCAACTGTTGTGCTCTTGGCTACAATGTCCTTAAGTTCACTAACCAAATTACCTACTCTATAGCAAGGCTTGTTGCTAGATTTGTGAGAGTGAGTTGAACTAGGTGGAGAATGTACATATAGGGGGACTCCACTCGTTGTGCAAGGAGCCATTCCGCATTACTCTAGTAGTCTCTTGAGATGTGCCAACACGAGCTTTACCTTCCTAGCATGCACTTGAATTTGGAACTAAGGTTTGCACAATTTATATCCCTATCATATTTTGTAAACTTGCATAAATGAACATTTTTAAAAATACATTCATTTTGTTTTATTCATATTAGAAACAAAATCTCTATGCTAACAAGTTGCCATGTTACACAAAACTCGACAACCCATGGGAGCTTGTCACAAAGGAGAGTGAGTTCTAGGTATTGGACACGGGGAGGAGTTGACAACATAGGTTTGAAGCTTATTCCTAGGCTGACTTAGCAAAAGGGCGGAACCAGAACAAGTGTATGGTTGCTTCTTCCTCATTAAAAATTGGAATTGGTTTGGGTAAGTCCAAGGTACTTCAGGCATTTGCCAAGAGGAAGGTCACTCAAGTCATGGACCAAGCAAAAATGACTTTCTTTGGCTCAATATGAATTCCACACAGGGTAAAGAAGAATGATGTTGGTGAAATATAGGATAGAAACCCTAGAAAACTTAGTGCTGTCCAAAAAATGTTGAAAACCCTAATTTTCAAACTTGGAACAACCCTAAAAATAAGCTTAAAACTCTAGTTTCAGACATAAAACCACCCTTCTGCAATTTTGACCGGCCACAACTCCGGATCGGATTCAAATGATGAGTGGATGAATAAGAAAGAGGAAGTTCACACTTGCTTTGATACCATGGCCAGTGCTATTGCCTAAACTAGCACCCTTGTGAAAAGTCCCAACACAGGTGCTAACTGGGGCAACAAGATGGTAAGCGCACCACTGTCAGCTCAGTACCCTTTCCCCTTCACTTTAGGCCAGCTCCTAGAAACCATGGGGGTATCCCTATTTGAATAAGTAAACCTCTTCAAGTGAATTTTTTTATAACATGCAAGCATATGATTTACGTTAATGAATCCACAATATATGTAACAAGACCACGCACAAGGATTCCAATAAGCGACTACAATGCTTTGAATATATATAATTAAAATAATAGCATGAACCATAGGTATATCCACTTGAAATAGAAGGTTAAGATCTAGTGGATGTGTCTGCCAAGTCTGATATGTAAGATAAACAATACTATCAACTTCAGATTTGCATTTATATCTATCACTCAAAAATAAAAACTTCAAGAGGTTAGAACCACCTTTAAGCTACTTTAGGGCGCAAAGAGTGAAGACATTTAGCATAAATCAAAGGTGCAATGCGCTTGTGTTCACCACTTGATTATATACTAAGAGAGGACAAGGTTGGGGTTGTTCTTCCACTTCTAAATCTGTTTTATGAATAAAAACCCAGAAATTTCAGATTTAGATCATGAGAAGCCATCCAAGAGAGAAGGACAACCCCAAACCCACAAATACGAAAAAGACCCCCATCAGTTTTTCATGTATATATCATGTGTAACTTGTTTTTTTGAAGTTATTTTCATTTTACTTTAAGACTTTTGTTCTTTTCATAATTGAGGGATGGCTATGCAATATTTGGGGCTATCATTTTGGTGGTACCTACACCAGGGTAGTTTACATCTTTTGGGGAATCTTGGGTAGTTTATCATCTTTTGGGTAATCTTGGGCATGCAGTGAAGCCATGCACCTGTTCACCGAAACAAAGAAATCAACTCCTTTGGGTATACCTTGAGGTAGAAACTCTTTATAAAAAAGAACTTGATTGCTGAGGATATATCAATGACATTTTGCTACCTTCGACTATAAACTATTTTTTGCATTTTGCCATTTTGGAAATACCTGCCCACTTTTATTAAATGTGTTCACTTGTAGCCTCATCATTTTAGTTTTTCAACTTTTTTGTTTTATCTCCATTTTGATATTTATAGGAGCATGAATGGTGTGATTGGTTTGCATTATGAATGCATTAAATATGATGTGTTATGTTTTATTTTTAATACTATTGGGTGGTTTTTTTTTTTTTGGAATTTTGAATAATATTTTTTGGATTTTCTTTTTAAGAATTTTTAGAAAATTTCAATAATTTTGTCATTCCCTGGAAAATTGGGGGAAACTTCTAGCCTTTCCAAAACCTGTAGCTCCATAGGCACTGTGCCCCCTACTCAGGAAACTTGTGCAGCTTATCTATTTGCTATTCTATTCGTTGTCTGAGGACCTTACAAGTAAAATGCTCCCCTTCCCAAAATTTCATGAACATCTGATTCTTCTTATACATGACAGAACAGTGATACTGAATCCTGTCACTCCGGAGAGAGAAAACCACGATAACATAACCTATCGGTACAACTATTACTTCAAAGGACTCCTGTGGCATCACTTTCTTTGATAAGTATTACATATATGCATGTAGTCTCATATGAAGGCCTAATACCCATAAATCTGGATTGTGCATAAGCGCCTTCTGGTTCAACTCTGTTATATTTTCATCTAGCAGCTCGGATTTCATCCTTATTATTAAAGGCTATTCCGACTTCCTAAGATTCTATTGTTCATTGGGCTTTGGGCTAATCTCCGTTTACCTGTACTCTGCAATAGGTTCCTCAAACCAGAAACTACTGCTTCTGTGACAGAAGGTTTCAGCACATTCTGAGCCATCCTTTTGAAATTGGGGCTTTAAATCCAAAAAACACACCATTAATTTGCAGTTGATCAGGTAACATAACCACCACTGCTTTCCTAGCCCATCGAGATTCCACACCAGGCAGTAGCAGTTACTCCCTTCTATCAACTGGGCACCATTAGAAGTAATTTAGAACACAACTTTGCAGCTAAATTGGCCAGTCTCTACCTTCTTTCTCAAGAGGGGAAGTCTGGTTATGAACCTAATCAAACTATTATTAAAGTTGGAAATGGTACCAATAAATGAAGAGTCATGCCCCACTTTCAGTCCACATAACTGTATTCGAAGAAATCTAATCGAAAATATTAGGTATATAAAAATAAAGATTATTCATAAATATATAACTATACTATAGAACTTAGGATATTAATTTATAGAACTTAGGATATTAATTTTTAAATAGGTATATAAAAATAAAGATTATTCATAAATATATAACTATACTATAGAACTTAGGATATTAATTTATAGAACTTAGGATATTAATTTTTAAAAGATGCATCACATAAAGACATAGCTTTAAGAAATCTAATCGAAAATATTAAGTATATAAAAATAAAGATTATTCATAAATATATAACTATACTGTAGAACTTGATATTAGTTTATAAAACTTAGGATATTAATTTTTAAAAGATGCATCACATAAAGACATAGCTTTACATGAAGGTCACCTTGAGGCCTATAAAATGCCAAGGTCACTCATCATAGTATATCATTCGTTCATATCTTATTTACTATTTTATATATTTGTCTTATATGGATTTCTGTATATTGTCCTTCTTTGGAGTGAAAGTGGTGTATATTGTCCTTCTTTGAAGTGAAAGTGGCGCATGACTCTTCATTTATTGGTACACTAGAGAACTTAGGATATTAATTATTAAAAAGTGCATCACATAAAGAAAGCTTTATGTGAAAGGTCGCTTTGAGGCTTATAAAATGTCAAGTTCAATCATCATATTACTTTATTTATTCATATTTTATTTATTATTTTATACATCATATTACTTTATTTATTCATATTTTATTCATTATTTTATATATTTGTCCTATAGGGATTTATGTATATTGTTTTTATGTTGGATATTTCGCAGTAACTGAACTTTGTTCATTTTGTTTGGTATTAGGTTTGGTTACACTTTTATCAATCTTAGTTTGATTGGGTTTTTGGCCACACTCATTTATTTTTCAGAGTTCCTCTGAATTACTAGGTCTTTGACCACAATCAGCCTTTGGCCATTTACAGTTAAAAAGTTTTAGTGAAAAAAGTGCTGCAAGTTGAAAAAAATAAATACCCAGATTGAGGAGATGCCTAAAGATAAAAAATGGATGGATCTATAATCATAATAATAATAATAATAATCTATTTTTAAGGTCACAGCCAAGGCAGACACCAAATTGGTGTATGAGACCTCCTCCGCCCAACGATTTTGACTGGTAAAGTATATGGAGGTATACATACCCTACCCCCTCTGGATTTGAACTTGTGAAATCCTCTAGATTTGAACTTGTGAGAACTTGTAACCTCTTATAAAGAAACACATGTTCTTAACCATCAGATCCACTCACGCTCTATAATAATAATAATAATTCAAGTGATTAGCAAAAATTAGTGTATAAGTATTTGTGGAAACATCAATCCATTCATTACCACTATGATGCTCAATCACAAAAAGCGACTTTGGCATACTCTAATCGAACTGAATTTTGATTGTGGAAAAAAATGTTTAAAAGTAACCACATTCCAAATTACGGCTTCAACGTCTACTGTCTACCAAATCAGTGTCATAAAGATAATCCAGGGTTGACTTATAGAAGACGGTACCAAGTACAAAGATTTCGAAGAAAATATTCAAAATAATCAATAAGGCGGTCACTGTTCCATCGCTCATTATTACTGCATTTGATTACGGTCACCATGAATATAATCGACAGCAGGGAAGTGGTGGCAGCGTCACCCAAAAAATTGGCCGAAGGAATAGCAGATACTAAGCATAATCTGATGAAATAAAAGGGGCAATTACAGAAGAAATCGATTAAACAGTTCAGCTGCCTTATCTCCTTCCTGACGTGGGTATTTCTGACAGAGGGAAAACCAAGAAACGGTTATTAAGGTATCGAATAGCGTGCTAAGTACAGCTAGAGGGAGCTGCCTACATATAAGGATCGAATCACATATTACCGAAATCAAATCGACCTGCAGAATCTCACAGGCACGAGGCGATTAGTGGACACTCAGACACATCATATCTGTTTGCTAAAATTGACAAACATAGTATCCATCTGCTGAGATCCTTACATAATATAAAGACTAAGAGAAACGAAGACACCAGTCGGGATCTCATGCTCTTAATCTGCCCATTGTAAAAAGTATAAAGTAAACAACAAAAGTTAAAACCCTTGTCACAGGTATTATAGAGGAGTATTAAAAGATTTGGTGAACCTTTTTTGGTTGAGTTAAATGACTTGGCATAAACTTAGATATTAAAAAAATATCTTAAAGAAAATTAAAGGGTGCATATGGTCACCTTTATTTCAACGAATTATTCAGAGTAACACTCTAATTCAAAAAGATTGGAGGTACATCAAGTTAAATCTTCAAGTCTCATTTAATATATTTTACTCTTGGAAAAGTGAAACCTTAAAGTACTACCGAGGCTCTATTATCATTTGGTAGAATCAAATATATACAAGGGAAACAATCATTGAAGAATATTTTTAAGCCGTTTACACTTAGTACACTAATCATCATTCAAGAAATAAGTGGGAGAATATTCAAAAGGTATTTTTCGAAAATAAAAAGAAAAAGTTACACTTCAAATAAAGTGCCAAGACTTAGGTGTTAAAGCATATCAAGGAAGCTATTGAAGCACATAATTTTCGTGAGACCTTTGCACTAGTGTACCAACTAATTATCAAATAAGAAATCGTGAACTACGAAGTCCACAAACAATTCTACCTTTTTGGTGAAATGTCTTTTTTTTTGTGCAAATGAGTTTAAATGTTGGGAGTCCTTCAAAAATCAAAATGTCAATATGTCAATTGCTTAAATTGCCAAAGACCATTTGTTCTAAGGGATTATCAAAGTGACACGCAAATGCGGTGGCAAATAAAAAAATTAGAGGATGAACTAGCAAAACATCAACAAAACACGAAAGTATTAGAAAACGAACTAGCTGAACAGCAACAAAACTATACATATCTTGAGAATTTATTTGGTGATGAATTATTAGAAAAAGATGAGGAAATTTCTCGTCTAAAAGATCATAGTCAAAGACTGCTTGCGCAAATCAAGAAGTCAAAGGATAAGAAGCAATGCGATCAGAAATTAGAACAAGAGAATGAACATCTTGAGAAGAAATTGTCATAAAAAGATGAGGAAAGTTTTTGCCTAAGGAACCTCAATTAGAGGTTGGTTGAACAAATCAAATAGTTAAAAGTAGAGAAGCCAGAGAGTCTAGAACTTAAAAATAAAGTCTGAGATTTGTGGAGAACTTTCATGCCTAAGGAATCGTAATCAAAGCCTACTTACAGATATTAAGAAGCTGAAGAATGATAAGAAGTTGTTACAAGGAAAGTTAGAGCAACTTACCAACAATGAAGCATTTCTCATTAAAGAAACGATGATCGATCCTATTGAACTAGAAAAGTCCTTAGACGTAAAAATCCAAGTCATGGAGAAAGGAACCGATATAGATCCAATCAACATCACAACTCAGAAATATGCAAATCCAGAGGATATAACGATATCTTCAGATGCCAAAGTAAAAACTATGGAAAATTCAAGTGTTCTTACTAATTCTATGACCAGCAAAGCAGCACAGTTGTATGAAGAAGACATAATAGTAAATACCAAAAGTGAATCATGGAGACCCAAGAAATATGATAAGAAAAGATCAGGTTACAAGGACACGTTATTGGCATGGTAATCACGCGATCTGATACTTTAACCAATCAGTGTATCAACATTGTTCTTAACAGAAATAATTTACCTATATTACAAAGAATATCAATGTCGGTAGAATTGGGTCTCAAAATAAAGGTTCACATTGGGAACCCTATAAAAGCACTGTGCCACAAAGGATCAAATTAAGGTGGTTAGACTCTTTCACAATTCGACGATTCTGCTCAAACACTTAGAAGATCATATTGTTTTGTATCGTCAACCATCACAACTTCAAAGAAGAAAGAATTGTGAGAAGGCATTACAAGCCAGAACAAGAGATAATGTTTTTTTCGATAAATATGCTTCGAGGATAAAACATTTCTAAAAGGGATGGCAATATTATTTATATAAAAATAAACATTATTCATAAATATACCTATACTATAGAACTTGAGATTTTAATTATTAAAAGGTGCATCACATAAAGACATAGCTTTACATGAAAGATCACCGTGAGGCCTATAAAATGCCAAGGTCACTCATCATTCATCATTGTATATTATTCATTCCTATCTTATTCACTAGTTTATATATTTGTACTATATGGATTCTGTATATTGTCCTTCTTATGTTGGATATTCTGCAGTAAATGAACTTCATTCATTTCAGAAATACTCTGTAATCTTATTCCATTATGTTATAAAATGTATTACAATTTCCCTCGAGGTTATAACCAAAAAATTTTAGAACACAGTATGAATCCGTCAAATTTCAATGATGTCAACAGAGTTATCTAAAATATTGAACTGCGTCCGAGTCCCAGGTGTCGAGAGTTATGTAATTTTTTTTTTTTTCTGAAATAATCAGAAGCATCGTGAAATGCTAAATGACTGTCTGGGTCATGATGAACATTCACAATCTACGAGTCAGACAGGAAGGCAAACAAGATTGGAAATATTATGGATAGTAATAGTTCATCTCATTTGATGTAGAGTAGAAGTTGTGTATTCGTTTATACTATGAATGATATACTAATGGAATGGGAAACTTATGATTGTGCAGTGCTTGGCACAACCTTCACAAAACCCTTAAAAATAGTCTTATAGCCTGTAAAGAGTTTTTAAGGATGATATACCATCATTCTGTTAGTCTCTCATTGTCCAAATTTTAGACATAGGAAAATGAGTGGATGGACAACATGAGAAAAATTCTCTCCCCATAGGCCATGAAGCTTAGGTGCTGATTATTAATTAAAAAATTAATATAAAATTCTTGATTTGTGTCCTTGCGATGTATGTTAGTGTTAGATGCTTTACAGACAATTTGAAAATAACATTTTTTTTTTTTGAAAATAACCTTTAAAAAACTCTCATTACCCTTTTGTATTTACTGAGACCTCACTATTTTTGTAACACCTTAGTAAATTCATGATTGTATATTTTCTTTCAAAAAGAAAGTGGGAATAGAAAATTCCATTTGCACTCATGTGTTTCGACACACATTAGGGAGTGAATGGGCCAATGTCAGAAGCATGTATTATGGAATTTAATCGAAAGGACAGATTGCTGTAGCTGTTATAACTTATTTTCTGTTTGAAGTATAAGCCAGATCTTGAATTAAATCTACAGTAATTTCTATTTATCCTAATTGCTGTTGCTCCTTGAGTCTCATGTCTTCCATCTGCTGAACAGCCCTAGGTAGATTTCCAGTGGTCAACTGGGAGCAGAGGACATTCAAATTCACATTCTAACAGACAAGATAGAGAGAAAGGAATAGCAGGAGTAAAGAAAAATAAATGTCGACTTTAAAAACAGATTAAAAAAGCATAATCGAGAGGATATGAGAAAACAATCTAACCTCTTGTCACTACACCTGGTATCAACTCATCGAAAACGTACAGAATGCTCTTCCCTTTTTGTTAAAGCTCATGGGCATGTTTGAGATGCCAGATTGACTAAAGTTTGCAGGCTCTCATATATTTTTATGCAAAGTGTTACATTTTGGTCTTCTTTGGGGTTGCTGCTTTTCTTCTGGTCTGCATACTATGGATGTGGAGGGACAAGAGTCAATTTGATTCAATCAATGAATTTGCTGAAGTTCATGGGTATGTTTGAGATACTAGCTTGACTTGAGTTTGTAGGCTCTCATATATTTTATGTAAAATGTTATATTTTGGTCATCTTTGGGGTCGCTGCTTTTCTTCTGGTCTGCATACTGTGGCTGTGGAGGGGACACAAGAATTGATTTGATTCAATCAGTGAATGTTGTCAGCAAGACAGAAATTTCTGTGAAGCAGTTAATGTAATTGTTTGTTGTTATGGTCACTGAGAACTATATTCAGTACTGCAGTCAAGCTTATCATGTTAAGTTATTTTAAAAAACTTGATGGTATCATTGTATCCATGCAGGAGCTTTTGGCTCCTATCGTCCAAATGGACATATGCTTTGTCATTGGGGCATATTGTGACGATTGTCATTAAAGAGAGTTGGATTAATATGCTTGTGAATGCATCTAATAGGTTTTATTTTTCTTTTAGAGCTTTCTACTTGATATATTTTTTCGAGACAGGTAAAAGTGGCAAATATTCCTGCTTTTTCCTCCCAGTTTGGAAACTCTAATCTTAATAAAATTTAGTCTTGCAAACTCTAATCTTACAGAAAATTTATTCTTGCAAACTCTAATCTTACAGAAAATTTAGTCTAGGAAAATATTTACTCGTCGACTGAAGGAATATTCATTGGATAACAGTGGATCATATTCATTTCATGCCCTTGTTATATGATTTATCAAGTTCAACAAGATTGCATTGCACACCTGCAGTTTTCTGTTCCTGAAATATTATGGATACATTGTATTGGATGCCTGAACTGTCTTAAGTTTATGTAGTGGGTCGAAGTAGCCATTGTTCTATGAAGAGCAGTAAATAGTTTTACATTAACACGTTTAATATTTTGATTTAATCCAAGCACTGGGATTACCTGGATTTTTTTTTTCTCGATGCATGAAAGATTGGCATATTTTTTATTTGCTCCACCATGAGAATTTCTTCTTGCAGGTCCTTAATGGTTTGATTAGCAGAGATGACCCAAAAGAGGCAATGACGGTTCCAATAGGCATCATTCCTGCAGGTTCTGATAACTCACTTGTCTGGACAGTGTTGGGAGTCAGAGATCCTATTTCAGCTGCAGTGGCTATTGTAAAGGTGAGGCAAATGGTTTGCTTTTAAAGATGTGGTAATTTCAAATCTGTGAGGGTGCTTAGGTCTCTGAATGTGCTAGGTACTTCTGTAGCAGACAAAGTAATTGACTTCATTGTAAAGGTTTTCAAACTCAAGTTAAATTCTTTGAGGGCATATGCTGTCTATTGATGACGAGTATACTAAAGTCAAATTTTTAATACATGCCTTTGTTATTAATTTACTTGTATAAGAATTTATGCAATGTTGACTACTGCAACACACCTCCAAACGCCTTTGTTTTTTCCTTTTTTAAAGTCACGCCAGAGTTGTAATTGCTAGCTAATACTTTTTTGCTTAGTGGGTCAAAATTTGAACCTAAGCAGAGTTTAGATTGGCATGTGTTAAAATGGTTGTAATCTGCTTGCTGGTAAGCGCCGTCTTCAATGATCACTTGCACAATTTCTGGCATGGACTTATGGATCTTGCAGTCCTTGATAAAAGGATTAGATGATACGAGAGAAGAGACGAAACAAAGTAGTTTGAATCTTACAAATCAAATGTTGAAAGTTGTTATTCCAATAAAAGTTATGACACTTGTAGAGAAATGAATTGAAATTCATATCAATGTCTAGCAAAGACCAAACTAGGTCAAAGGGACCAGAGATTACACCAGTCACGAGAAGCCCATACAAAAACAAGGGGTACAAGTGTCCCCTCTAATATGAAAATCAGGAAAATCAAGTATACTAACAACATAACTATATGTGCAAATAGGTTCGTGGGGAAAATCTTATGAAGTGGAGTGTATGACATTGGATGAAATCTTGTGAAGATCAACAAAGTCTAAAATTGTTGCAAATTGAACCTTGACAGGGAAACTTCTTGATTTTATTTGGGTGGTAGATAACCTGTTTAAAGGAGAATCAATTTGCATCTGAGAAGATACAGGGGCAAAGATTAATGTGGATTTCAATGGGACCACCTTGGAGGATCTTACTGTGGATGGTGGGTTTAGAGTGAATAGGAGTCACGGTGTTAGTTGGGAAAATAGTTATCATGGTTCTTTTCAGTTTTGACTTTGAAGCCTATTGCAATCTTGATTCTCATTATAACAACCCGTTAAGGTGGTAAACGAGAATTCTGTTTTGGACTTTGTTGTAATCCCAATTATTCCATCAAGTACTTTATGTGCTGCATTGCTTTGGAGGCCTTGCATCTGAAGGTGCAATTGATTCATCATTGGGGAAGAAAGGCACTGGCATTTAAATCAGATGGAAGAGCATTGATTTGAACAATCAAGCTGTTAGTGTGGGCCTGGATTAGCAAAGCAGCAAGCTTTGAAACCATTAAGGATGATATTGATATTTGCTCTTATGTTGTGTTTATGAATTGGGAGAAAGAGTTTCATATCCACATTGATGCATCACTAGTGGCAATTACATGCATGTTAGCTTAAAAAAGGACAATCAAATTGGATCACCCTCTATATTTTGCAAATAAATGACTTACAAGGGCAGAGACGAATTATAGCACATCTCAAGGAGGATGATATATGCTATCTAAAAGTTATCACATTATTTATTAGGTATTTCCTGTTGAATTTTCTATATGATAGGTTAAGCATGTAGTTCATTTAAATTTGCATTTGTCTTAACCATAAACAAGAATGTTGCAGCAACCAAGATCACAAGAAGAAATACCATGCACAAGAACACAAGAAGTATCCTGGGAAACCCTTCTCAACAAGGGAAGAAAACCCAGCAAAATCCTTTGCTATATTCTTCAAGAGAAAGATCTTCACCACCAAGAAAGACCTAGCACACAAGAGGGTGCTTAAACCCTAGAAGACTAGCACCCAAGAGAGGTGCGCACTTCTCCCAAGTAAATGTACTTGCTGAAATTTCCAAACTCACTTGAATGATATGATTTCACAATGGGGAATCTCCCTTTACTTATATCAGACTTGTCCTATCAACTGAAGTGTTTATTGGCTCAATAGGGCCGACCTCTAGAAGTCACAATATAATAATAATAATAATAATAATAATAATAATAATTATTATTATTATTATAATTAATATTAACCAGATTAATTATCTTTTACATTTATTATTAATTACATTAAGGTGGGGCCGACCTGTACCCTTTACATAAGGGTTACAGGCAGGTCTGACTCTTGCACAACATATAGCAAAGGATCTGATACACCCACTAGTGCTCATGCACTAGGGGCACATCCATAGGGATGTCATATCTCTGGTTCACTGCATTGCACAGAAGAACCAGATGTACACACGTTCACCTTTCACCTGCTTGGTCTCCAACCTCCTCCCCACTACGAAGATGTGGGCCCCAACTTGATTTCCTCCTCTAGTAGAGGTTGCAGAATCAAATTACGTCTCTGACGCTCTCTGTTTTTCCATTGCAAGTCCCCCGAGTTGAGTAGGAAGTCTCCTGCCCCTCCTTGTTTCCTCCAATGGATTGAAGTTCAATCTGCATACTAGGTTGGACATAAAGCTCATTGTTCTTCATTGTTTAACTTGGGAAAGCATGCTCCAGATAAGCTTCCTCAATGGCAACGACTTTTGCCTTTCAGTGTTTTTTAATTCTTGTAGAATGCCATAGTTCTGGTCTACTTGACCATCTACCTTGAGGAAGCAAGCCTTTTGGCATTAATTATACCATCTTGTCCTAGAATGCAATTAGCAAATCAATTCATTGAATCATAATACCATCTTTAGACTTGTATGATTCCCGTACTTTCCAAGAGTATGATAGTAAAATAATAACAAAACAGAGAAAAAAGAGTGTGTCTTCCCATGGCTTAAATAAATAGGAGAGTACAAATAACAAGATTTATCGGAACAAAAAGAATGCCATTATCTTGATACAGGTGTTCAACATAATGTAGGTATGAAGCACAATACTAGCAATAAAAGCCTCCAATCATATAGTAACTCAATTTGAAAAAGAGGGCCTCTTATAGATCAAAGCTATACATACACGACGGTTTGGAGGTGACTTTTTGAAACCCCACTAATTAGAACATTTCTATCATGAATTTCTTATCATGACCTCTTAATCATGATCTATTAACATCGTGACTCTCTTGTACGATTCATAAAACAATCTATAACTTTGGAACAGGTCATGATTTTATCAACTGCATTTGCTTTCATTATGATGTGGACAAGGCAAAAATAATGAGATGACAAAATAGATTGAAAGACAATATGATTTCATATTGGAAATTTGGCTCACAGAAGTAGACAGAAACAGCAAATGCCAATCCTTGTATTCTCAGAATTAAGAGAAAGTTCAAACTAAAGAAAGTATACAGTCTGGATATATCAGATTCTTTCTTCAATAACAAGGACTGGAGAAATTAACATACCAATTGCTCATGCTTATGTTATCGTAGTATGATTTTAGTTCAATATATATGGGTGTTATTTTTCCTGGGTTATCATGCATGTGTATCCTAACTTATATATGTTAAGTTAAAAAAAAACAATACGATGAAGTTGGTGAAGGTGGAAATAGTGGGGTTAAGCTCTTTCCAAGTTGTGTACTCATATTTTTAGTAACATGCTAAAATCAGGCTGGTTTAATTCCTTGAAATATCTAAGACATGGGGAATTTCATTTAGTTAGCAGGCTGCTTTGTTTATTTTTTAGAGGTGACATGCCTTTCTAATGAAGAAAGTATTGGTTGAAACAGGGAGGCTTAACAGCCACAGATGTCTTTGCGGTTGAGTGGATTCAGACTGGTGCTATTCATGCAGGTCTCACAGTTGCGTACTATGGATTTGTGAGTGATGGTAACTATGCGATTCTCATGCCCTGTAGTTTCTTACTTTTGGAAAATTATCTGATCTGGTTAGTTGTGTTGTTGAAATTTTATGTGTGACTCACTTCAAGAAAGGAGTTCAACCTTCGACTTGGTAATTGTCAAATTGATATTTCATTCTCAATGCTAGTTATGTTGGTTTTGGTTAGATATCCTAAAGGATTAATGAATGTTGTTCCTGAATTGTGCAATATATGTATTGTGGATACACAAATATCCTTTGGATAAGGCACACAATTCTATCAAAAATTTGTTTAATTGTTATATATTCACTATGTTTTTCGTATTTGTGGAATGTCTCATCTTTCATAGACTTTTACAAGGAGAACTCAACCATTTGCAGTACTATAGAATATCTGTGCCCATACATGATAAGTACTGCATCATTTGGAATCTGTTGACATACTTTTTTCCCAAATATTTTGGTCCTTGGTTGATTTATATAAATTTTCTCTCATTCTTTCATTTGTATGAAGCCTACTAAGGATGAACACTAATGGTAGCATAATTTTTGTATTTTTGTTTTTCAGTTATTGAGGAGAGCATCCTGTCATATGCATTCCAGATGGTAGTGTTACATATAATTTAGATTTGATATTTGAAGAAAGAACCAAAAGAAAATGTTATTGGTCGTTTGTCAGAGTTGTAGTTGTTTACTCTAAAAGCTCACTGTCTTATTGTTTGTGCACTGTAATAAATACAATAGACCCTCTATCATATCGGATATGATATGCTACCTAGGTATGGTAATTACCACTCATTTCAGCTGCAGTGGAATCTCTTAAAATGAAAGCGAAGTTGCAGGATAAGCAGAAAAATAATCTTTGCAGAATGATTTAAAAAAATTATGTATATTCAAGCGAATCAAAGAAGAAATCACTTGGTGGTCACAGCACAAAATAAAAAAGTTGCAGTGTAAAAGCCAGGCAAAGTCTTTCAGTCAGAGTTAAGAAATTCAAGAATGATTTACAAATGCAATGGAATTGTATAGAGAATGTTCATAGAAGAAGTCAACGATATATCAGAAACAGTGGAGAAACATAATACAAGTAATTAATGAAAAGTAAAAGCTAGATGTTTGACTTTTAAAAATGTCTTCCCTGAACAGCTTATGATCACTGTGGCTGGATTTGTATTTTTTGGCAATAAAGGATTTGTAATTATTAACAAGATCAATTTATTGCCACCCCTGCTATATCTGTAGGTGGAAAGTGAGAGACAAAAGGGAATGTTCTGAAGTCGGCCCTTTTCATTGTTTGCCTCTTTAAGCATTTGACAAAGTGATTGGTCAGGAATTCTTCTCAGCTTTGGGTGTTCTTTGGCACCTTCCAACTTCCCTTCTTTGTTGTGATGGGCAATCTTGATGTTTGCCCGAGGACCTTGATAACCTTGACTTGGGATATGCACTGAAATGGTAGCTTTAAGTGTCACTAGAGACTTAGGGGAGAGGGCACCATCTTGTTTGATGGGTGTGGAAGAAGCAGTGAGCAGAAAAGGAGAGGCTACCAAGGCAGCTACGATTTTAAAAGATGCCCTAGCAGAGGGCGGGACTTGTTTTACCCTCTTATTGACCATCCCGACCATCTTCCAGCTAAATTGATTGGTCATTGTGCCAATCATACAGGCTGTTGATTTGGGATTTTGAATGCAACACAAAATGTTGTCAATAAGGGAAGAAACCCATATTGGGTGATACGCATTCAGTCCAATGAGTATCCCTAGAGGTGAATATTTACTTTGTAAGTTTGCAACCCCTTTTATTTTCATTCTCCTTTTAAGGAGCATAGCAAATGAGTAAGTCTCTGTTTCTAGTTTTTAGTGTATATAAGACTCAAGAGGCATAGCATGAATGAAATCAAGAGCTTACTGGAAAAATCAGTTCATGGTATGATTCTAGTGATTCATTTGTTTGAGCCTTTTTCCTGACTAAACTTTTTATGGTTTTACTGGAATATCACGAAAGAATCAATATATGGGGAACACATCACGTAGACTGAATATCCACTAGAATTAAGAGGTTAGCTACAATGACTTTATTTTGAAATTTGGGCAAACCGATGCACTACCCAACATACATTCTGTCTGAATGTTTCCTACATCTTGGATGGCATCATGGTACTATGCATTTAATCCTTGATCTTAAGAGATTTTATAGCTAATATTCATTTTTGATTGGGAACCTGTCCCCATCCCTAGCTGTCTTGTCTTGTGCATTTTCCCGTTTCCGGGGGCTTGGGGACTGCAAGGGGAAGGCACTTTTTGGAAGGAGACGTCCTTGAGGAAGTGGGGGACTTCCCCCAAGTCCACTAGATGTTTCCTGTCAAAACATAGAAGTTTGGGAGATGTCCCTCAATGGTTTTTGGGACATCTAGACACTCCATGCACTACACAACTTACATGCTCTTTTAATGTTTCCTACATATTGCATGTCATTATGGTACTATGTACTTGATGCTTGATCCTAGGAGATTTTATAGCTAATCTTCAATGTTGTTCGAGAACCTGTCCCCACCCCTAGGTAAGCTGTCCTATGCATTTCCCCGTTTCTAGGGGCTTGGGCATTGCAAGGAGAAGTCCCTTTTTGAAAGGACATGAATCCAAGGAAGTGGGGGACTTCCCCCAAGTCCGTTAGATGTTTCTTGCCAAAATATGGAGGTTTGGGAGAGATCCTTCGATGGTTTTGAGGAAATCTAGATGCTCCCTATCCAAACTAATGCCCATGTGGTGCCAATTCTCTAAGAAGTTATTCAACCATTGGTTCAATATCTAGACCACAACAAATATTAACTATGCAGTGTGTGCTAGAATATAATGTTATATATATTTGTAATGGGGGATAATTGAAACCATAGTTTTGACTCCCATGTTTAGGAAGTTCTTGTACACTATATAATCTTTATTTTTGTCCTATTATTTGAGAGTGATACTTTTATTGAGTTATATTAGAGTCCTATGTTCTATAATCTCTCTATTTTTAATTTCGTAATATTTTGTAATTTAAATTTTTTATAGTCATCCTCGCTGCTTGTCTCTTGGAAATTTGAGGGTCTCTTCCAATGGTGTTTGAAACTCATTCCCTCATCTCATTGTCCCCAAGACTCATACAACATAACTAATCTTTATTTTCAACATCAGTTTCCTTGGTTGAAATTCTTGTCCTTAGTATGTTCATGAAAAGCATAGTTGAAACCCATGGAATGCTTAGTAGTTCTGAAATGAAGTATATTTTAGTTTATTGCATTGATATTTTCTTCTTCTTTTTATCATTGAACATCTTCATATCACTCATAACCACTCGGTTTTCATTCGGAGCACCATGGCAATCAAACATGGTTGCTCTCTTAGTCCAATACCTTTGGGGATTTACATAGATTAGTTAGAGTCTTTTCTTACGGAGAACATATAGGTAGGAGACAATTGTCTCCTATGTCATGTCCTTATCTTAAGCTCTTATTTGCTCACGGTGTGATGCCCTATCTAGTGCAAGTAAAGTCTTAAGGATCCATACTTATAAGTGTAGAAACCTTGGCGAATCTTACTATTTTGTAAAATGTCAACTACAAATGTTTGTAATATTTTTCAAAATTCTAAGGATTTCATATAGTTTCTAGAAAATTTTGGCAATTTTTTAAGTAAAACAATCTTATGCTATAGAAATTTGGGCATATCATTTTTATAAAAAGAAGGAAAAAATGGGAAATTATCTCATGGGAACTAAGGTCATGATGTTCATGATTTTCAATGTGTCTAAGAGATCTTTATCTAATTATCAATCTACATTAATGATTAGACGAAGCGACATTGAGATCACCATAGGTTACACATTGAGATCAACAAGGGATACAATTCACTCTCCTTGCTCAAGAGGCATTATTTTTAGCTACACTTTTAGGTCATCTTGTTCAAGATGCATCTCTTGGACATAATCATTAAACTCAAAGTTGTGAGGGTGTGCCTCCCCCTCTTGCTCTTTCTCCCAAAGTGGCTTTGAGAGCATTTTATAGGACTGTGCTTTGGGCTGTGGAGGAAATTTTGTTGCCACTATGGGAAGCACTCCCTAACCACCTCCCACAACACTCTTGGAGTGCTCCCCTTTTAAAATACACTCCTTGACTTAATGAGGTGCTCTTGATTTTTTGGATTTTTTTTTTCTTTGGTTTTTGCAAGTCGGGCCCAAGGGAAGGCCCCAATAGGGTCTATGGATGTATTTCACTCCATTTGCTCTCATAGAGTCATATTATTAGTCTTTTCACTCATCTTGGCTAGGGTTTTGAATGGGCTTCTTGCTAGTTGTTGAGGAGCAGATTTGTGAGAGCTTGGAGGGGAGATTGAAGGTTGCCATAGTTTACATTCAAGTTCAACCATTGTTGCAACACTAAAGAGATAAGCACTACACCCACTGTCACTTGCTTTTCTTCCCACTTTAAAAATGTATATTGCTTATGTTGTTTTTTAACATGGGCTATTAAAAGTCATGATAACTTTTCTTTTCACGTTGAACCTTTTTTATTGCTTTTTTTTTTAGTGGCGTTTTACCTCACCTTTTTGAAAGAAGGCTTAACCAAATTCTATTATCTTAAACCACAAATATCTTGAAAAGTTGCGATTCTCCACAACGATTGAAGGGAATGGTCACAACCCACTTATTGACCAATGGATTCACCCAATTAATGGTGGTTCCCAACTGCTGGCTCGGTGGCAACCCTGTTTTCTTGGACTAGCGTCGATAGGGAGTAATAAAACCCGATACCTTCAATTTTTATGCGTTGAATATTCTGAAACTCTTAAATTTGGCGGTTACTGCAACGATTTTTGTCTCTATATTCCTCCGTTATCACTTTAATGATTGCGCAATCGATAAATATATTTAGGTCAACAAGCTACTATATAGATGAATAGTAGCAATTTTTTTTAGCAGCAACGAAATATATATTGTTTTTTTAACCAAATTTTGATTTTGAAAATGGCCAAGGGCTAGTTGTGGTCAAAGACCAGACAATCAAAGAAACTCTGAAGATTTTTCCATGTGGCTATAATCCTATATGGCCAATGGCCGAGATTAACAATGAGGATCTGATACCAATGTGGTGAATGGATCCTGTTCATACAGTAAATATCCAATATAAATAGGATAGTACACAATAATCCATCAAGGATAGTAAATATATTTGAATAAGTATGAATGATATATGAGATGATTGAAGATACAATGATAGTGTCGTATATATACAAATCCTAAAGGCACTTATAGCAACTATTCATGAAAGGATGTGTCCCTTAATTAACTATTATTATTATTATTATTTATATATTATGTATGTTAGAGTATGTGGCAAGGATCGAGGGAGTAGAAGGGGTAGAACCACTAAATTTTCATGCCTCCATTTTAATAAAACTTACGCAGGTTCATATACTCGTGTCAACAAGAAGTTTTGTGGGTTATTTATGGGGGATGAAACCAAGCGCATACGATAAGATAATTTTATTAATGTCCAACATTGGAGTTAAACTTGCAATAAAGTACCAAAGGAAGATAGATAAAAATATAACAAGGAAGAACAAGTGCAAAATATATCAAAAGAACAATCTGAGTGCTCATATAGAATGTTCAGTGGTCAATCTCCACCCCATGTTAGTGGATCCTTGTCCATGCATTTAGGGTGTAGTACAATTGTAGATTCCATGACTAAAGTTGTAGGGATATTATGGATGCATAAGTGTTTAGGGTCCCCATTGTATGTCCGTTCAATGTTCTTGGCTCACCTCGTGGCATGATATGGTTTATGCCATCAACAATGCCCTTAAAGGGTACAAGAGTTCTAGGTATGACAAAGCCAACACCATGGGACTTGACAAGGAAAGAGCCAAAATCCATAATGCTTTGGGACAACTTACAAATGATTGGATTGAATATGGGGTATCCATTTATCTAAGGGTTGGACAAATTTTAGCATGCCATTGATAAATGTTCTTGGCATGTTTCCTAGTGGTGTGGTCTTCCTTACAATGCATGATTGTTGAGATTGTTACATGATCGATGTTAATATTGTGAAGCCCTTAATTAAAACCATTCAAGAGATTGGGCTATAGAATGCTATTCAAGTCATTATTGTTGATGTTTGGACAACAACAGGAAGACATTCTCCTAGATTAATAATTAATAATATAATTATTGATTATTAAATAATATATATAATAAGTAATAATAAATAGTCATTTATTATCCAAGGGATGCATCCTTTCATTGATGGTCGTCATATGTTCTCTATATATGGAACACTCATCATTGTAATAAAACATCTATCATATATCATCTTATATAGAAAAATCAACATGGTATCAGAGAAGGACTGGGCTTGACTCCCTCATGGGAGGGCCCAGGAAAATGAGATGTTTTCTGTTGTGTTTGCAATAATGTGTTGTTTGTCCATCCATTTGATGAAGATGTATGGATTCAAGCGTGATACCTTCGAGACAGTCATGTCTGATTTTTTAGAATTGTAAAGGGCAAATTTGAGCGTGATTGAAGATGGGATGATGGTCGTGTACCTGTGCTGGGTAGGTGAGAGTGAAGCGCAAGCGTTGGAAATTTGTGATGGTGTGCTACATTCTGGAGGATAGATTCATGAGAGATTAGGGTCCGTGTGATGTATTGTTGCGGATCGAGGACGCACATTTCTTTTGCGCTTGTTTATTGTTGAGAAATGCAGCTATTCGTTCCATTTCCTACTCTAAACTATTCCTCGACGACCAGGGTTCAACACGTTTGAGGCAAGAGAAGAAAATGTTTTTCTCCAGACACAACAACATACAAATCCTCGTAGTGATATTTAAGAAATGAGGTGGTGGCTCTCTCGTTTCCTATCCAAAGATTCACGGCTTTGGGTTTCGAACTGAGAGCCTTGGTGGCCCAAGGAATATCCGTCTCAACATCCTCTGTGAACAAAGAAGTATTCCAACTTGAAACAACCATTTTTCTCCTGCACATAGGCCACAGTGCCCTGCTCCTGGCATTTCGAACCTGTGATGTACTGCAGAGTAGCATGGAATGACACGCATTTGACATGGGCGAAAACAAAGCAAAAATCACTATGTATGGTGGGTTTCGCAACGAAATCTTCTCGACCATTTTGGGTGAAGTGGAGACTCACAATCTAGTTTTGTAGGAGGGAGGTGAGATAGGTGTTGGTCCATCTGGTGAGAGCGGGCCGGTGTTGGATCCCGATGGTGATGATGTAGGGCTTGTTGGGCATTACAAAATATCTGAGAAATTGGAGAGAGGAAGGTGGAATGTGAAGACGTTCCACATCGGGGCTCGATCCCAGGGAGAGCTCTCAAACCTCTTTCCATAGATTTGTGAGCCCTTCTTCTTCTTCTGTGTTTGTATTCTCGACATTTGCAAAACTACCCATGTCGTCTTCTTTTCTGGAATATAGTCCAAGCTGGGATTGGGGCCACCACTGAGATTGGAAGGAAAACCATTGTTGTAGTAATAATAGACGAACTCTGAGGACTAAGGGAAGATGAGCTTTGGCTGCTAAACATGGTGTCCTCTGGAAGTTGCCACTGTAGAGATCTATGCCTTTGGACACATTGATTAATGGATTGTCATTGAAGAAGGCATATGTGAGGTCAACACCAAATTATGAATCCTTGGAAGTAGCTGTGAGTATACAATGCTCGTATAATTGAGGGAAAGTCAGTGGTGACTTCCAAGTGGATCTACAAGATCAAACACACAGGTGACGGGAGCATCGAGAAGCATAAAATGAGATTTGTTGCTAGAGGATTCTCTCAGGTAGAGGGAATGGATTATGAGGAGACATTTTCTCCTGTTGCTCGATACACTTCTATCTGGACGATTATTTCCCTTGCTGCATCCATGGGTTGGAGACTACACCAGATGGATGTGAAGACAACCTTTCTCAATGGAGAGATTGGGGAAGTATACATCAAGTAGCAAAATGGTTTCGTTATACATGAGAAGGAGTCTCATGTGTCCAGGTTGAAGAAGGCCCTGTATGGACTCAAGCAAGCACCTCGAGCTTGGTATGCGAGGATTGATGGACACCTGATGAGTTTGGGCTTCAAAAAAAGTCTTGCCGATCCCAACCTATACTACAAGACTGTTATTGGCGAGTCTCTGATTTTTGGTCCTTTACGTTGAAGATTTATTCCTCACCGGTACATAGAGCCTTATTGTTGAATGCAAGTATGCGTTGGCCTCTGAGTTTGAGATAAAGGAACTTGGTATGATGCACTACTTCTTGGGACTAAAGGTGTGGCAGAGAATTGATGAGATCTTCCTGAGTCAGGGGAAGTACACAGTTGAGATATTGAAGAAGTTTGGGATGATGAACTGTAAGCCCATGGCTACACCAATGGTGACGAATCTGAAGAAACTAAGTGTTTCCTCTTCCGATTCCGACGAGATTGATACAACCCTGTACAGACAACAGATTGGATCATTGATGTATCTGGTTAACACCAGACCAAATATTTGCTATGCCAGTGAGTGCACTTAGCAGAGGGACAACATGCTAGGCTAGATCAAGAGATTGTTGAGCTGAGAGATGTGATCTTGTATGATCATATTCATAAACATTTGCTCAAAAGGTGGGATAATCTAAATGTTGCACTCCTTGCCTTAACATATGTCCTTATATGAGAATATTATTCTTCGTCATGGTTGGATCAACTAGCTCTTGGGGTTGGGATTAGAAGAAAACCACAGAGAGATCTAGAGGTACAAAGTGGGTATCTGACTGCATTAGCTAGTCCTTGATGATAACGAGTGTGGTGAAGTATGAAGTGAATTTAGCAAGTACATCATTGGCCATGAAGTCTTTTCTAGTATGCATGCAAATAAAGATAGAGATAGGATGAATCCTATCGAATGTTGGAACATGTATGGTAGTTCTACTACACATGTTACCTAAATCGGTGGTGAGAGTGCTTTCACCGGTTGTGAACACTTCTTTTGCAAAGAGGTGTTGGAGAACCTACAACTTCATCCATAGTGTGAAGAGAAAGACCCTAAATGTAGATTTGGTAGAAATCTTTGGTTTATGTGCACCATAACTTGAGGTTGTTTTCTCATTATTGTGAGGTAGCGAAGAATGGTAGTACTTATAGGACTTTGGACAACATTCCAAAGGAGTCTAATATGGAGGATGGAGCCATAACTTTTGAGTTCTTGGAGGTTGAGTTTTTCACAAATGGGACTTACTATGTTGATCATGCATCAGAGATGCCACACCCACCCTGAAGATTTTTGAGGTTCTATCGGCTGTTAAGAACAGGTCTGTTGGGAATGTTCCAATGTCACTAACTGCTGCCTTCAAGAACTGATACCATGCTCATTTAATGCTGCTGTTATAAGGTTTAAAATAAGAAAAGTTTGCTGTCCAGAATTAGTCTTTTAACAGTCATTAAAACATGAGATACTGTTGAGATTTGGATACCTTGGAAAGTGGTCCCCATGTGCTTATGAGTCTCTAAGCACAAAGGGGGAAGACTTTTACCCTCATACTTTACTTTATGATTCTAATTTCACTTTGACTTAGGAGTTTTAAGTCAAAAGT
>ML778684.1:517534-544428 GCA_009831015.1 Picea engelmannii
TAAAACATTGAGCAGAAAGTACATGACTGTTTGCTGTCCTAAAACAGCAAAAGAAGACAGCCAAACAGTTGAAACTTAGAGCCATACTAAGGTCAAGGACAAACCTTAGATGGCAGCCTCATAGGACCTCAAAATTTCAACAGATACACCTCTGATCTTTTCCACTTAAATGCTGATAATAAAAGCATTCATACCACATAATTTATTACAAGTAGTTTTGGTCAACTTGACCATGTAAAAACTCCCAAGGGGAAAACTAGTGAAGAGGAATTTATTATGGAGCTCTTAAAGAATTATTACAGAAGAGAAAACTGATTTGCTACAACAAACTTATCTCAATTTTAGCAGCCAAAAAACTCCTTGAAAGTTGAGCCAACCCTCCTTGAAATGTGTGCCCCCTTCCTTGGAATTTGCGCCTAGCTCCAACTCTGCTGTGCGTCCTTCTTCCTCCGAAAATGTGTCCTTTCCTCAAGAGCAAGTGCGCCCTTTCTCCAGAAGTGCACCCTTTCTTCTCAAGTGCGCCCTCTTCCTCACTTCTCCTTAAACTCTCTTCTCCTCTTCCTCAACTCTTCTCATCCAAGAGAACAATGTGCCCCCCTTTATCCTTCACTTTTCCTTTAGCCTCCTCATTAGCTTGACCTAGGGATCAAAGGCCAAGATTAGATCTTAGCTTTCTAAGATCAAGGGTGGAGATTAAATCTCCCCCTTTACTTAAGTTCCCTAAGTCACTTTATCATTAATGAGTTCAGAAAGTCACTTTGACTTTATAACATAAAGTTAAGTAAGGGAGGGGTACATTTCCCTCTTCAGTGTTAGGCACATCAATAACACTAGGGGACCACTTCCCAAGGTACCCAAAACTTGACACTCCCTCTTACTGAGGAAAGTGTTTTTCATCACTCCCATCTTGTCTCTGAAGAAGACATGCTTTCCCCTTGGCAAAGACTTCATGAGAATGTCAACAATCTGTTCATCAGTAAATATGTACTCAAGCTGAACTGCTCCTCTCTGAACTCAATCACGGATGAAGTCGTATCTGATCTCTATGTGCTTTGACATGTCGTGAAAGACTGGATTCTCAGAGAGCTTGTTGCAACTTTGATTATCACAATGAATAACTATAGGCCTCAACTCATGACCAAATAGACCAACCAATAACTTGCGAAGCCAAATAGCCTTGCAGCTGACCTAACTAGTTGCCATATACTCTGCCTCAATTGAACTCAATGCCACTAACTTCTGTTTCCGGCTGAACCAACAAACAATTGCTGATCCCAATCCGAAACAACACCTTGAAGTGCTCTTCTTGTCAACTGCACATCCTACCCAGTCTGAGTTTGTATACCCAATCAACCTGGCCCCATCACCTCTGACGTAGTCCAAACCATGCTCCATTAACCCTGATATGTACCTCAAAACATGTTTTGTTGCTATCCAATGCACTCTCTTAGGCTCCACCATATGCTGACTGAGAGTGTTCACAACAAAACAAATATCTAGTTTAGTGTTGACTAGATACATCAATGAACCAATCAATTGACGATATCTCGTGGCATCCACCAACTCGGACTCAAAAGCACTAAGCTTCCTCCAATTGGTGACGCGACATAAGTTTGCAATCCTGCGTCTGAAATCTGCTTAGAATATCCGTTGCATACTTCCCCTGTCCTCGAAAGACATGCCCACCCTCCTACCAAACCTCCGTCCCCAAGAAATAATGCAGCAGTCCTATGTCCTTCATCTCAAATTCTGAAGCAAGACCCCTCTTGCAACTAGCTACGAGCTCCTCCCCTCTAGTGATAAACAAGTCATCAACATATAGGATAAGAATGAGAGTATCCTCTCCACAAACAATGTAATAGAGATTAAGATCCACCTCACTCTTCTCAAAGCCCATTTGCAGCAAGTAAGAGTCAATCCTAGAATACCAAGCTCGTAGAGCTTGCTTTAGACCATACAATGCATTTTTCAAAAGGCACACGTGGGACTCTCTCCCAAACACCTCGAACCCCTGTGGATGCTCAACGTATGCCTCCTCTATAAGACCATTTAGAAATGTTGTTTTCACATTCATCTGATTGATCTTCCAACCCATCTCTGCTGCAATGGCCATGATACTCTTGATGGAAGTATATCTCGCAACTGGGGTGAATGTCTCATCATAGTCAATTCCCTCAACCTGAGAGATCCTCTCGCCACAAATCGAGCCTTGTGTTTCTTAATGCTGCCATCTGCATCATACTTAATCTTGTACTTCCACCTGGAAGTCATCACTGACTTCCCCTATGGTCTAGGCACCACCTCCCACACCTCATTCCGCATAATGGAATCATACTCCTCCTGCATGGCATCTCTCCAGACCTACTGGTCTGTTGCCTCCTCAAAAGTAGTGGGCTCAGAATTTGTGAGGCTAGTCACCATGGCCAAGTACTAAACCTCTTTGGTGTTATGGTCTCTCTCATCAACTTCTTGGGCTCACCAACAGACTCCTTGGCTTCCTTCAAGGTCTCCTGAAACCATCTCGATTTCTTCTTCCTTGAAGTAACCTTCGATGGAGAAATACCCTCATGCTCCTCAGTCTCATCCATAGATCTCACCATAGAAGTCTGAGATCCTGAAGCACATGCACCTGTGGTCTATGTACCAGACACCTGTGATCCTGTTGCTGTACTGGGTGGACTAGTCACCCCTGAACTCGGTGTACAAGACACATGAGGCTATGTCCGTTGTGATGCATCATCTTGTATTTGTGGGACCTCCTCAACTCTGTCTCTCAATTCACAAGATCTCTTGAAGGTTCTATCCTCATCGAATCTAACATCTCTACTCACAACAACTCTCCTCAGTGTTGGTATGTATATCCGATAGGCCTTTCATACCTCGCTGTATCCAACTAGGATCTCCTTCTTTGCTGTGGGATCCAACTTTGTCCTCTTCTCAGAAGGGACATGAGAGAAAGTTAGACACCCAAATATGCAAAGGTGTCCAACATCTGGCCTCCTCTCAGTGAAGGCCTCCTCAGGAGTCTTTCTCCCCAGAGCTCTATGTGGACTCTTGTTTTGCAGATACACTGCAGTACTACAAGCCTAAACTCATAAGAAAAATGGTAACCCCTAATCATGCAACATAGATCTCGTTGCATCAATAATAGCTCCGTTATTCCTCTCAACAACCCCATTCTGCTGGGGGTGGTTGTAAGGAACGGTCAACCGTCTCCTGATACCCTCCTGGATGCAGAAGTCTCTAAACTTTGTGGAGGTATACTCACCCCCATTGTCCAACTTCAAGACCTTGATCTTTCTCCCTATCTGGTTCTCCACAAGAGCCTTAAACTCTTGGAACCTCTTGAAGACCTCACTCTTGGTCTTTAGGAAATAGATCTAAGTCTTCCTGGAGTGGTCATCAATGAATGTCATGTAGTACTCACATCCACCCAAGGAAATTGATGACATGGGTCCACACACATTGGAGTGTACCAAATCAAGTATCCTAGCTGATCTACTGTCATTGCTCGAAATGACAGTCTCGGTGTACTTCCCAAGAGCACACCCCCTGCAAACCTCTTGATGCTCAGTGCCAAACTGTGGCAATCCTGTCACAATCTCCCTCAACACCCCCAAAGCTCCATGATGCAAGTGAGCCATCCTCCTATGCCACAACTCACACAACTGACCACTGCTACTAGCCAAAGCATGTAATGGATGAAAGATGAGTTTGTACAGTTTCCCCTCATGAGTCCCAATCACTCTGGTTGATGTGATATTGGACCCCTTAGGGTGAATGAGGACCTGACTACCTTGGAAAGACACCTCAAATTCCCTATCCTGAATGGTGGAAACTGACATCAGGTTCTTCTTCAGCCCAGGGACATACAAGACGTCCATGAACACCATGGGTGGCCTCAACTCCTTCTGAAAGGAAACTGTGCCACGCCTAGCTGCCTTGACTATGGTGTTATTCCCAAGCACTATCTCCAATTTTACCCCTGACTTTGTAAGATCAGTAAAGTGCTCTCTAACACCAGATAGATGACTGGATACTCCACTGTCTATGTACCATACACTGGATGGTGTCTCAACTATAGACAGAGTGACAAGCAAGGAAATCTCCCTCTCAAACTAAGAGGCGAACACATCCTCCTCGGCTGATGCTGTTGTACCACCCTGCTTCTTCTTCCTATTGGGACACTGTGCAGTATAGTGCCCCATCTCTGGCTACAATGCCTTGTACAAAGGACTCCCATGGTTTGGAGAAGCCATTTAAGGCTGTCCTCACCAACTCTGCTGGATCCACTACCTCCTCCACAACTGCCAACTCATCACGTATCTGTGAAAATTTCGTGAGGAATGAAGCGACCGAATCAGTCTTAGTCATCTTAGTGCCCCTCAATTTCTCCCAGATCACCATCTTCCTGTTTTGGTTTGGGCTTTGGTAAAGACCACACAAGGACTGCCACATCTGAAATGCAAAGTCCTTACCAGACACATGAGGAATTATATGGTCTTTGACTGCATCTAGAATAGTCCTCTTGGCCTTGATGTTTCTCTTCCTAAACGCTACCAAGAACACTGCATCTGTAGGAGGGACCATGGGATTTTCCACAATTTCCCATAGTTCACCCTCCTCCAAGATAAGAACTATCCGAGCTTTCCATGGAGACCAATTTCCAGCTCCTGCTAGCCTATCGTCCACCCTCAACCCTCCAACTGACATGGCTGCCAACTGATGTAAAATGACCAAAGAAATCTGCTGCCAAGATGAGTTAAAATTCTGTCCACTGTTTGCAATTTAAACCAGCTCTCTTGTGCCCTTAGGCTCTGATACCATGAAGATTTTTGAGGTTCTATTGGCTGTTAAGAACAGGTCTGTTGGGACCGTTCCAATGTCACTAACTGCTGCCTTCAAGAACTGATATCATGCTCATTTAATGCTGCTGTTATAAGGTTTAAAATAAGGAAAGTTTGCTGTCCAGAATTAGTCTTTTAACAGTCATTAAAACATGAGATACACCTCTGATCTTTTCCACTTAAATGCTGATAATAAAAACATGCATACCACAGAATTTAACACAAGTATTTTTGGTCAAAATGACCCTGGAAAAACCCCCAAGGGGAAAACCAGTGAAGAGGAATTTATTATGGAGCTCTTAAAGAATTATTACAGCAGAGAAAACCGATTTGCTACAAATAACTTATATCAAGTTTAGCAGTCAAAAATCTCCTTGAAAGTCGAGCCAGCCCTCCTTGAAATGCATGCTCCCTTCCTTGGAATTTGTGCCTAGCTCCAACTCTTCTGTGCACCCTTCTTCCCCTGCAAATGTGCCCTTCTTGTGCACTCTTTCCTCAAGAGAATGTGTGCCCTTTCTTCTCAAGTGCGCCCTCTTCCGCACTTCACCACAGACTCTCTTCTACTCTTCTTCAACTCTTCTTATCCAAGAGAACAATGCACCCCCCTTTCTCCTTCACTTTTCCTTTAGTCTCCTCATTAGCTTGACCTAGGGATCAAAGGCCAACATTAGATCTTAACTTTCTAAGATCAAGGGTGGAGATTAAATCTCCCCCTTTACTTAAGTTCCCTAAGTCACTTTATCATTAATGAGTTCATAAAGTCACTTTGACTTTATAACATAAAGTTAAGTAAGGGAGGGGTACTTTTCCCGCTTTAGTGTTAGGCACATCAATAACACTAGGGGATCACTTCCCAAGGTACCAAAAACTTAACACATCCACTACCACTGTTGGCACTAGCAAAACTCCAGATGTAGTAGCTTTAGCTTCACAACCTCCACTACTGTGTGTGGGTTGTGTAGCTCATGGTAGTGCTCATTCCAATGTTCCATGATCACTTCCACCTACTCCTATCGTTAGAACATGGGAACATGGGAAAATAAATTAGAAGTTGCTTGTGGCAAGAGGAAATCTTAGTAAATAGTAGAATTCTTTTCTTTTTTAGGTTAGAATCTAGATTCTAGAACATATAATGATTTGTCTTGACTCTTTCTTATGGCCTATTTTGTAAACATTACATGACTGTTTAAGACTTAAGTTTGAAGATTTAATTGTGGACTGCATATTACAACTCTTTGGTCATGACTCACAATGCCCAATTTTATTTAATGGTTGATATTATCTATTGCAGTTTGTTGGTGGAAAATATTATCTATTGAAACTTTTGATGTTATGGTTAGAATTGTTAGATGTTTGATGTTATTTGTGTACTAAATGGTTGATGCTTTAATGATTATAATAAATCTACCTCAAAAATCCAGGGAAAGTTTTAGGGGCTATATATTGCCCATGGGCTAATTTTCCATGCTTTTTCCAAAAAACGATTCGCCAATTTCCATTTTTTCTAAAAGAGATTCGCCCAAATTCTATAAAATAAATTATTTTACCTTAAAAATAACCCAAATTTGATAGAAACTACATAAAATCCTTAGAAATTTGAATATTTTTACAAAAATATTGCCAAACATTTTATACATTGCATAAGATTCGCCAAGGTTTCTACATTCTAAGATAAATTTCGATCCTTAAAATTATCCCTGCAAAAATCTATGTTTTCATATTTTCTACAACTAACTCATCTTTTTGCATTATTTTGTGAATATATATACATCAAAATATATTAGAATGTATATTATATAAAAAATGCTTCTGGAGTCTTCTGAATTTAGGGCTTCGTGCTCTCGCTTCCAATAGCCTTGATTAGACCTTTTATTCTTTATAGCTCCAAAGTCTATACTTTCTTGTTATAGCATATGACTTTGTGCAAACACACAGTTCCTCTTGCTATTATCCAAATAGAGTTTGGGGCCCATTGTTTGTGCCTCGAGACTATTTTAGACTTGTCTCCTTCCTTCACAAGACGAGACTATGGGAGACTAAGTTGCAAGGAGGGAGAGCTACTCCTTTCATAGTTTTGATCATCAACGAGATTTTCTTAATGGTCCCCTCTGATCGGAGGTGATGGTGGTTCTCTGAGGCCTCTTGGTTACTTCAATCTATTAATATCATCTCTATCGATTGCTCCCACCTTTTTAGGTACTCCTCTGATGCCCTTGGTCACATTCTACCTTCCAAGTAGGAATTGAGAAAGATAATTAGCAAGGATATCCACATATAGTACGTTTGGTTCGCTTGAACCATTCCCTCGATGGCCTCAGCCCTATAGTGACATTATACTTCAAGGGCATCATGCAACCAAGGGGTAGTGTTATTGGCAAGCCTATGCATATTGAGATATAGTGAATAGATAGCCTTAGGATTCAACTTGGCTAGTGTAAGTTTTGCTCTCACTATCTTTGAATTAAAATGGATTATCACAATCTATGGTTGGAGAGGATTTACTAGTGGTGTCACTTGTAGGGGATTGAGTGAGACAAACACCTGATCTTGAGATGCCTCATGTATTTTGAGATCATAGGGAGGTTCCATTGTCTCTACTAGAACGTGGGGGTTTCTCTCACTACCTTTTTGCTTTGTGCATATCAGAGATTCCTAGATTTGTTTACATTAGAAGTGTTAGGAGATAGGACATAGATCTTACAGGGACCTCCCCTATAGACCTCATCAAGGGGATCACTTTCTTTTGTCCTTCTATCTCATTCACTTGTGGCAGCAAGAGCTAGTTTGGCATCCCCAGATTCTTTTTGTCGGCCTTGAGTGTTAGGAGAGTTTTGGAAAATCATTGTTGACTCCCTCCTAGGTTTCATAGCTAGGTTCTCTTAGCCTTGGGCTTTCCCCTAAGGACATTGGTAGACAATGTATTAGCTCTGTTGTGGTTTATGGTACAACGAGGACGTCTTCATCTTCTTCCTCTATCTCTACTTGTCTTTCCGATGTGGTTGGGGCTTTCTCTTCCCCCTCGTTGTATCTAGGATTACATATTTCGCTAATGGTCTCATTGAGTAATTTAACTTATTTTATTTTATTCTTTACCTTTTAGCTTCTAGGGAAGAAATGCACAAGGAGTGCTTTGTAGAATATGAAATTAATAACTACCTTATTCAACCATGATCATGGTGACGAGATACGAGAGGTACAGAGACCAAAACAATATGAGAAAATATGGGTGAGAAGCTTGATACAGAATGGCAAGATAAAATATTCCACCATATGGATTAAGTTATTGAAAATTAATCTGTCAAATGTAATGCCCATTGTTATCCCCATTTTGTGGATAACTAAGGAGATGATGTCTTGAGGCCCTCAGGTTGCAGATATGGAGTGCCGAGAGACTACATGACCAACAATACCCTTTGCACAGATGGAAAACCCACTCACCACCACAGATGGTCACAGGTTTACATATGGCATCCACCACACCAGTTGGCTTCCAAAAGGTAGTGGGCCTTGCTCCATGAGGTACAAGTCAACATTATGGTGAGCATCATTTCAATACCTAAGCCATTTGATTATGTTGTATCTTAGATTGCTCTAGATTTCATGATATGTGCTTGGACATTATGCCTTTTTCCCTTCACCTTGGTGGTTGACATTGTGCCCTAGGAAGTGGTCTTCTTTGGGAATGGGTTTGCTACTAGGAAATCCCTTAATGAGCCATCGTACCATTCTTGACCATACTTACCATTTTCCATCATTATTCCCCTCCATTTCCTTATCTCTTGGGATTTCAGGGTGTATTGACCCAATAAGGGTTTGTCCCTCATTCTATGGGAAGAAGGGGCTAAAGGCCCAGAGGGGTTGGTGTTGGGTAAAAGCTAAAAGACTTATATAAACCTTCCAGATGCTTCACCCAGGGATCACCCAAGAAAGCAATAAAACACTTATCTTTGACTAAAGGGGACCCACAATATAATAAAGAAATGCTTAAAAGGTTAGTTGAAGGATTGCAGGTCTCATCATGAGCCGACCTATCATGTCCATGGATATCTAGTGGTATGACATTGTCATCATCTGGTCACCAAACCAGGGCAACGACTCTTAGTTGCATGGCTGAGAGAAAGGGGCTCTCATCATGAGCCAACCTTCTCACTTCCACTAGGTATTTGTGGGTGACATTGCCACCACTTGGTCACCATGCTAGGGAAGTGACCTTCAATCTCTCCTTATGCTGTTATGAAAGAAAATATAAAGAAAGAAAGATAAAAGACAAATTATGGGCTTGGAAAAAGTGCATTGCGGATGAAGGTACCACACACCCTCTACAAAGGCACCCATGAATGAGACACTACGACCCCTAGTATGTCATGAGCCCTATGCCCATTGAGTCTTGAGCCCATCCACCTCACACACTTTACATGGCTTAGAGAGGGACCTCTTGGAGGCTCTCCTTGACCTAGGGAAAGATCTACCCAATAGGACACCTTGTCAACCCTCCCATACTTAACCTTGACAAGTCGCATAGTGTCTTTAAGCTGTTAATTGTTTGATATAGTAATCTTTGATGCACATGCTTAGATGGCTTATTTATTGATTGGATCCATTATCATGATGTTATGACTTGAGATCCTTGGAGGGCGTGTTCATTTGTCTTTGTAGGACCTAGCTAGTGGACAATTTTGGAAGAACAAGCCTAGCTTGGGCTTCCATGGGGCTACAAGCCCACAGGTTGGATGCCAGGGGCTTGCATGCTAGATGAGAGAGAGATGACTTGGACGGCCTTGATGACGACTTGGACGACCTAGCCCACCCATTGCTTGCCAAACGATTTGTCTAGGAGGGACAAAACATCTCACTTTTGAGCATGACATCATGATATTGGGGGCTAGGGCTTGGTGGTGAGGTGCCACTCATTTACACTTGGACATTTTGAGGAGAAGAGGGTCTTCACCATGATGAGATCACCTAGATGCTTGACACATGGCCTTGGGAGGCCCTTCCATGCTTCTCCAACACCAACTACCTCCTCAAAGTGGCAAAACGTCCCCTAAAGGGGTGACATCATCCTAGATTAGGGTTTAATTTGTGCAAAAGATGAAATTTTAAGTGAATTGTTTAATATTATTGTGTTAAGGGGGCGAGATTAGGGTTGTTGCCCCTAATCTTGTGTTTTACTCCTTATTTTGTGGACAAGCTATGTTAGCTAATTTTTGTATAAATAAAGATCATAAGATCTCATTTTAAAAACACAACTCTCCCTCTTGTTAGAGGCTCGGTCTGAACTTTTCGGCCTCCTTGGCTCTTTTAGCTCTTGTGCACTTGTGTATGGCTATACTTATGAATGGTTGATGGAAGAAGTGATGCCTTGGAAGGTTATTTTCTAGCTCTTGTGGTGGATTGTCTTGGCATTTCTCTTGATCTTGGTATGGTTTTGTTCTATTATGCTATTATTTTTCAAGTTCAAGTATTGTTATGCTAGGAGCTAGGTGGGAAGTATAAGGGCATACACCCCCCCACCATAGTCTTCACCATTTTATTGCTTCATCTCATTGATTAAGGGTTTGCTAAGAGAAGTATAAGGGCATACACCCTCTTAGCTTAAACCCTAGCTCAAAGAAACTTGCCTTGGGGAGTAAAAGGACTTACGCCCCCAAGGAGGTAGCTTCTCTAAGCTCCTTGTGACTCCATTAACCCAATAGTAAAGACACTAGTCATTGATTTGTTGCATTGGAGAAATAAAATATTGCATTGGGAAACGTGATTTTTGGTCATTCTTACTTCTTGCAAAGTGGATTGTTTTCCTTGTGCCTTGTGCACCTCATAGCCACTAGGGCATCCCCATCTAGGGGGTACTTATTGCTGCTGTTACAAATTTGCATCTTCAGCCATTAGAGCTGCAGAAAACCTAACTTGCTTTAATAACTCTCTTGTCAACCATTGGTTTTTGCTCAAAGTTTGCACACTCCCTCTCCTTGTCCTAGCGCACTTTTTGGCAAAGTTTGAGGGAATTTCAGTGGCTGATTTTCTTGCTGTAATACATTGAATGTTACAGCCATAAAGCTGATATAATTTGCTGCAGACAAGTGTTTACAACAGCCTTATCTTTTATGCTAAGAGTACTGGTTTCTCACCTTGAGTTTAGCTAGTCATTTACTAGCTTTTCTCTTGCATTTTCTACTTGATCTCTAGCACTTATTGAGCAGCTTATAGTATCATTTATTTGCTGATATATACTGTTACCTATTGCTGCAAATTAGGGACATAAAGCTTAACTTGCTGATCCAACTAACATATATTGTTGCAAAGTTTCTTTTCTTGTGTCTCGGGCAGGTACAATTATCCGGAGAAGCACTATACATGTGGGGCAGCCATTACTTAACTTGCAAGACATCTCTCCCTACCTTCCTTTCCATTTAGACTTGACCTCTAGGGGTTTCATTTCCACTTCCCTCCATCTCTGTCTCAATCCCCGTACGGTCACTGAGATTGCCCCCCTAGAGTGACCTAGTCACCCTTGAAGTGCGGGACTTACATCGAGGTGACATTGGGTGTAAGATTCCCAAGTTGTAGCACTTGTTCCGTGGTTGGGTCGGGCTTTGCCCAACCTACAACTTGCGCTATAACACCCATCATAAATGAAATTTGATACGAGTAAATATAAAACTCATAAAAATATAAGTTGTGTGTAAATCTCTGTAATGTCCCCAACCACCCAGGCTGGGCCACGCCACCAATCTCAACTTCTGTAGCTCTGACCAAACATACTGTAACATCACCCAACATACTATTGAACAATGCTACTCCGAAAAATCCACTGCGTAGATTCTATACTAAACACTAGTCTGCTTAATATCACTTGAAGTAATGTGCTCAACCTCAAGCTGAGTCGCACCACACTAGCTTTCTTCTTTTTACATAACTTAAAATACAACAGAAGTAATTCAAAACTACCGCGCACACGCATACTGATCACACAATTCTACTATGTGCACAACCATCCTGGCGTCACATGCCAATTCTGCTTTCCTTGTTCGCAGGGTCTATTTACTTGTATACACACATGAGTTCCAGCGTCCTGTACACACAAGCCACTTTCCCGCGCACCCGACCATTCAACCTTGCCTTGGAGATTCATGACCAATAGCAAAGGATAACTTAACAGGCAAGCCTATCAACATTCGTCATACTCACGTACGTCTACAAATAAAGGTTATATGTGCCATACTTACATGTGCAAGCGGTATTAAACAAAATAATAACAGTTACTTATATGCAATGACATACAAGAATTAACCCATAACAAACATATATAATTAAGCACACAGTGATTGAAACATACACATAAAGGTGCCTGCTGCTGCAACTAGCCTACAGTCTCTCATTCCCCACTTACCTGCCACACCTAAGGAAGTGTGCCCCTTCTCTGCTCAACAGTCCTTTGACTGCCCCACTTCCCTTCCAGGGTTACCAACAACATGTCGGATAGGAAGTCTCTGAGCCCTGCATCGAATGCCCAATGCACCAAGGAACAATTCCCAGCAAAACTCTCCCCTGGAGAGTATACTCATAGGCTTGACAACTCGCCTCTTTAATAACAAATCTCTTACCCAGAGAGACTACTCACAGGCTGCCAATCCGCCTCTTCAACAACATAACTCTGGTTACAATACATAAAACACTTACATGCATTTCTCTGCAGATAAGGTAATAATCGGATTTTCCCCAAATAGTCCGACCCCTTCTGCTCACAAGAAAGTCAATAATGAATAATTCCTCCCCAAAATACACTAAGGCCAACAATATATATTGCATGCCTTAAACTCGACACTTGTTACCTTCAGAAGTAGCTTAAACCACTTGGTGACTCGTTCCCCACTCTCAGGAACGTAGGATAAAATAATCATCCATAACTTTACACTTTTTTGGAAATAATATAAAATATTCAAGACATTAGTCTCACCCCCTTTTCCCTTTTCCGGTGGAGTCAGACTCCCATATCATTTCATCCGAGTCTGTCTGCGCGTAGCGATGTAATATTATATTAATAACTGTGATTATATTTACATGGATAGGCGCACTGACCTATCTGCGTCTCAACTCACCAGCTTCATAATCACATAAGCTCTCCGACCTTAATACATATACAATCATATATATATATACATATATATAACTTAGCTCAGTGCATATTCCCAAGTCATTCCCGCGCACTTACCGAAGTGTGCGTGTAGCGAAACATTGTGGAATGTGCGCACCCTTTCTTTGATGTGCCACCACACACACTTACCCAGGTGTGCGCAATACCAGTGTTGAAAAAGTCGTCGAAAAATCGCGACTTTTTCAAAAAATTGCGATTTTTCCTCCTCCCCAAAAATCGTCTCTTAAAAATTGCTAGTAGACCATAAAAGTCGTGGGACGCAGGCAACCCGTGGGGATAAAGCTGTTTTCCTCTTTTTTCGTTTGCTCATTTGACTTGTTTGCTTGTGGAGAAGGAAGGAGAAGGGTTTGTGGTATTCCTCAATCATTGTGGAGGCAACTAAACAACCATCATCATCATCATCAAGGATTTCTAAGTGGAGCAAGGGTTCAATTTAATTTGCCAACTGGTGTTGAATCTTCCATTCATAGGTATGTATCTAAATCCTTCCATGTTAATGCTTTTTCTCCATAGATTTTTGCAAGTTTGGTTGCCTCTTTGCTTGCCTATGTTTTTTTTTATTTGGTCATTTTGCTATGATTTTTATGCTGATACAATAATGTAACGTTTTTTTTTGATGGGACAACAAGCTTGAACCTTGCTGTTAATTGTTTCTCCATCCTCTTATTGTCATTTTTCATTGCTAATAATCTAATCTAGAGGCCTGATTTTTTTTACCAATGGGATGTTATTTTTTTTCTAGTGGGGTTTAATATCATTTTCTTGTTTTTTTGTGCCTTAGGGTTGAATTCTGAAGTTGTCAATTTCATAAAAAAATATGCCAAAGCCTTTGGATCCATTTTGGGTGTATGGGATCCCTGAAGATGGGACAAATCGACAACGATTGAGTTGCAAACTCTGTGGGCTGAAAATGTCAAGAGGGATTTGCAAGTTGAAACTTGAAATATCATTTAGCTAAAATCCCCAGGCATGATGTTGAAGTTTGTCTTAAAATAAACGCAAAGATTATGAGAATTGCATTTGATTCACTTGAAGCAAAGGATAAAAAGAAAAATGAAGCACCCACAAAGAAGGCCGAACTTTCAGTTAGAGGTTTAGTGGCATCTACCCCAAAGGGACAATGTAGTGGGAGGGGCTCCATAGATTCAGGTATAGGGAGGTTCGCAGCTTTTTTTGTTCCACGAACCACCCCTGGAGCACAACCTTCCATCGGGTTAGTGTTGAAGAAAAAGGAGAAGAAAGAAGCAGACATGGCTGTGGGGGGGTATCTTTTCTGGAGTGACATACCTCTCAAAATCACCAAGAACAATCCATTTTGGCAACCGATGTGTGATGCCATTGTTATTGTTGGCCCAGGGTATAAAAGCTCTACCTTTGAGGAGTTGTGGGTGCCAATTCTTCAAGAAGAAAAGAAGGACATCAACTCTAGATTGGTAGAGTTCAAGAAGTCATGGGAGATCTTTGGATGCACAGTGATGTCTTATGGATGGACAGATAGGAAGGTTAGGTCACTTCTCAATTTCTTGGTACATTGTCCTAGAGGTACCATGTTTATCAAATCAATAGATGCTTCAACACATGTGAAAGATGCAACATTGTTGTGTGAGTTGATGGATGCATTCATCCAAGAGATCGGTGTGCATAATGTGATGCAACTCATAACAAATAATGCAACTAATTATGTGGCTGTTGGTAGGTTGCTTATGGAGAGGCTTCCGGTAACACTGTCTCCGCCACAATTCCAACATTGAATTGATTGTTGCCTTGGCTTTTGCTCCACTGTCTCCGTCATTCTAGACTCGTTGGGAGTTAGCTGTCCTTGCACCAGTGTTGTAGGAAGCTTCCCCCCCCACGCTTCGAAGCCCCGAACCTCGATTCGAGCGGGTGCGTCTAGGAAGCTTCGTCGAAAGCGCGCTTCAGAGCAAATTTGGATGCTTCCTAGTCTTTTGGAAGCTCCACGCTTCGAAGCACGCTTCAAAATTTTGAAGTGCGCTTCAGAGGGCGCTCTGTATGCTTCCAAGGACGCTTCCTGAGCACTTTCGTACGCTTCTCAGACGCTTCCTAGGAAGCTTCCCAGGTTCGGTATGTTTTGCAATTCACCAAGACAATTTATCACATGATCAAGTTTGCAGATTCAAATCGACTGATCATTTGGAAGGTGTATGAGCAAATGGATAGCATGCCAGGGTAGATTAAAGACATTGTTGAGCCTAGAGATGTCAACCTCTATAATCATATTCGTGTAGAGGTGGGAAAACGGTGGGAAATGCTACATATTCCACTACATGCCTTAGCGTATGTGCTAACACCTAAATACTATCATGTATCATGGATTTCATCACCAACGCCTAGTGGTGGGTCCAAGAAAAGACCACACCAAGATCAAAAGGTTCAAGCTGGTTATATGAAAGCATTAGAAAAATTGATCTTGGAGGAGTGTGACAACGTAATTAGCAACTAGCTCAGTTTAAAATTTATTGTTTTGGACCTTTCGGTCTTCATACTTCGGTGTAGATGGCCTATTTTGTAAACATAACTAATTGGTCATGACTCATATTATTGTTGACAATTGTTGGATATCTGAATTTATTTCATAAGTTTATGGTCTACTTTCTATTATATCAATATGGCTTAAAAATTTGTATGTTGGTTTGTATGTTTGTAATTGATAGAATCTAGATGGTTGATGCTTGAATGATTAATCATTGATGTACTATGGATGCCATTTCTATCTATATTGATGTAAAAATATGCATGTTTTCATATATTCTGCAACTAATTTGTCTTTTTGCATGTTTTTTGAATATAAACGCAATATATATATATATATATATATATATATATATATATATATATCTATCTATATAATAGATGCTTCCAAGGATTTTTGGAAAATGATGCTTTCTACGCTCCTGCTTCGTGCAACATTGCCTTGCTCTGTATTTATGAAAAACGGTGTCTTAGTCCCATTTTTCCTCTGATCCACCCTACTTTTCATCTTGTCTTCCCAAGCTTTTTGGAAAGTCTGTCTTCCCCTCTGCTGGTCATAAAGACACTTAGTTCTTCTAATAGTTTCCTCCAATGTCTTATGATCATCATATTGTATCTTATTGCTAATAATTGATGGTGGCCCACTCAGGTACCTTTGAATCTTCACTTGTTCATCCTTGATAAAATGCACATATTTTAGCAACTCTAAAATCTCTTTTCGTACTCGTCTATGGTCATGCTCCCAAGCTTGAGTTCAAGGAACTCCTTCATTTTCCTATCATAATAATGCTTGGTTAAATATTTCTTTTCAAAATATCGCTTGAATTCCCTCCTAGTAACCTTCTTCTCATCAATGTGTTGCACTTGCACATACTAATCCCACCACATTGACCCACCACATTGATGCTTTCCCCTTGAGCTGATAAATGGCAATTCACCCTTTTGCCTGCGAGGAGTAATTATGCAGCTGAAATTATTTCTTCATACGCAACAACCAAGTTTCTGCGTCCTCATCCTTCTTATGCTCACCATCAAAAGTAAGAGGTTTGATCTTATTCATTTCTCCCTGTAGCTCGTCCATCCCAGTCCTTCTCTTATGCTTTTTGACAGGGGATGGACTTGAGCTACTACGCACTTTCTTGAAAGAATTCCTTGGTGAGTGAGGTCGATGCCTACCCACACTTCTTGGTTCTCTTCTTTCTCATCATGAGACTTGCGACTTCTTGACCTACTTGCTTCTGTCTCTTTATCTATTTTCTTTTCTATTATGTCCAAGCCTTGCATCAATTTGACATTGAAGTCATCTTGCTGCTCCTTGGCTTTCATAAGCCTTTCATTATCAACTTTATATCTTTGGACAACTTTTTGCAGTCCCTTTATGGTTTCTATCCAGTTTATGCGCTTCTCGGATTCTGCATCATCAACACCCAAACCGACATACAAATCCCCGATTAGGACTATAAGTCCTCCGCACACCTTCCATGCTTCTGACTTTCTACGTTGATTTTGTCCTGCTCTAATTGCTGATCATTCTACAAAATGTGCAGGCAACAAGATTTGTTAGATGAATTCATGAAACAACTTCATGAAAGCTATCCACCATCTTGTCAGACTCCTTTCTTTCGAAGCCCATGCGTGTACTGGTATTCAACACACACCAATGCGTGATGCCAATTTTAACATGTACATCGTGTATCAGTAATGCGCATGCACCACAAATTTGTTCCGCGCAGCCCCAAAATTTTAGTGCACACACTCGTGCACCAATGTTTACTACGCAGTTCCAGTGCCGCACTCCACAATATCATATAATATCATATATTTAGCACGCACGTCTATGCATTTTTATTTTATGCGCACCATGGCCATGTTGAAATTATAAATTCGGCCACTTACCAGTTTGAATTTTTCTTTAAGTAGAAACTCGGCCCATGCAGGCTCAATGTTGAAACTGGAGCTCTGCAACTTCTTGTTGACCTCTAGCCCATACAAGTCCAGTGTTAAACCAATTGCTCTGATACGACAATGTAATGTCCCCAACCACCTAGGTTGGGCCATGTCACCAATCTCAACTTCTGTAGCTCTGACCAAACATACTGTAACATCACCCAACATACTACTGAACAATGCTACTCCAAAAAATCCACTGCACAGATTCTATACTAAACACTAGTCTGCGCAGTGTCACTTGAAGTAACGTGCTCAACCTTAAGCTGAGTCGTGCCACACTAGCTTTCTTCTTTTTACATAACTTAAAACACAACGAAAGTAATTCAAAACTACTGTGCACACGCATACTGATCACACAACACTATTATGCTCGCAACCATCCTGGTGTCACATGCCAATTCTGTTTTCCTTGTGCGCGGGGTCTATTTCCCTGTATGCACACATGAGTTCCAGCCTCATGTGCACACATGCCACTTTCCTGTGCACTCGACCATTCAACCTTGACTCGAAGATTCATGACCAATAACAAAGGATAATTTAACAGTCAAACTTATCAACATTCGTCATACTCACGTACGTTTACAAATACAGGTTATAAGCGCCATACTTACATGTGCAAGGAATATTAAACAAAATAACAACAATTACTTATATGCAACAACATACAAGAATTAACCCATAACAAACATATATAATTAAGCACACAGTATTGAGACATACAGATAAAGAACACTTATCTTATGTGAAAAGTCACCAATTGCGTGCATAACTTAGACGTTCCTCCCAACCATAGACTCTGTTGCTCATAAGCTTTCAACAACAGGTCACCCCCGAATTGGGTCTTAACTCCACCAGGGCCAAAGGGTTCCTAGTGACAGGATAAGGTCTGATACTCTTGCTCGGTCCAAGGTGTCTACTGTTGCAACTAGCCTATAGTCTCTCATCCCCCACGTACCTGCCACACCCAATGAAGTGTGCCCCTTCTCTGCTCAACAACCCTTTGACTGCCCCACTTCCCTTCCAGGGTTACCAGCAACAGGATGGACAGGAAGTCTCGAGCCTTGCGTCTAATGCCCAATGCACCAGGAAACAATTCCCAACAAAACTCTCACCTGAAGAGTATGCTCACAAGCCTGACTACTCGCCCCTTCAACAACAAATCTCTCACCCAGAGAGACTGCTCACAAGCCTGACAATCCGCCTCTTCAACAACATAACTCTGGTTACAATACATAAAACACTTACATGCTTTTCTCTGCATATAAGGTAATAATCGGATTTTCCCCAGATAGTCTGACCCTTTTTGCTCATGAGAAAGTGAATAATGAATATTTGCCCCCCAAAATACACTAAGGCCAACAATATATATTGCATGCCTTAAACTTGACACTTGTCACCTTCAGAAGTAGCTCAAACTGCTTGGTGACTCCTTCCCCACTCTTGAGAACTTAGGATAAAATAATCATCCATAACTTTACACTTTTCTGGAAATATTATAAAATATTGCCTAAGACTTAAGTCTTGCCCCCTTTTCATTTTCCGGTTGAGTTATCCCCCCATCTCATTTCGTCTGAGTCTCTCTACGCTCAATGATGCAATATTATATTAATAATTGTGATTATATTTACATGGATAGGCGCACCGACCTATCTGTGTCTCGACTCACTAGCCTCATAATCACATAGGCTTTCCGGCCTCGATACATATATAGTCATATATATACATATATATAACTCAACTCGGTGTGCACTCCCAAGTCATTCCCACACACTTACCCAAATGCGCGCAACACTGTGAAATGTGCGCACCCTTTCTTTGATGTGCCATCACACGCAGTTACCCAGGTGTATGCAATACTATGAAATGTGCGCACCCTGTCTTTGATAGCAATTCTCCACGCACTTCTCAGGGGTGCGCAACACCGAAACTTAGTGCCAACGAATCACCAACCTATATGTACATTTACATTTACAATTGGTACCAACGACTCACCAGCCTATATGTTCAATTACAAAGGGTCTGGATTAGGGAAATTATAATCTCAAATCTCACTATATAATTTAGTGTTTAAGTACTTAGTCTTACATTTAATTTCACTAAGATGACCAAAATGTCTATGAAAGTAAAATTTAAGTTGTGTGTAAACCTCAGATCTCACTAGATAATTTAATATTTCAGTACTTAAGTCTTAAATTTAATTTCATTACGATGACCAAAAATGTCAAAGTAAAATACAAGTTGCATGTAAACCTCAGATCTCACAATATAACTTAATATTTCAGTATTTAGTCTAATATTTAATTGTGATATGGGTAAATTGAAAACTTAATTAAATTTAAGTTGTATATAAACTTTAAAGTTTTAAACCTCAGATCTCACTATACAATTTAGGATTTCAGTTCTTTTTGTAATAGTGATTTAATATTTAACTAATTGGTCTAGCATTTGATCATGGAAATTGCTACGGACCATTAAAAACCAGATTTTTGTTTCTTTTCTTTTCTTTTCTTTTAAAATCCAGATAATGCATCAATTAAACTCAAGTTTTTTGGCCAATCTGAAAATTTTATATGCCAAGTACTGCAATTAAAGAGGTGAGTGTATATTAACACGCCTTGAAATTTTTTGCATGTACCTTGTAACTATAATCATTATTTAGGCAATGCTGTTCAAGAGACCAGAGATTGTTGTTCCAGATCTCTCATTTTGCTATGGCACATAAATGATCATATTTCATTTTCTGGCATTCTATCATGTTACCTTTCAGTATTTATTTTAATTAAGGTGTAGATTTGTGAGGTTGCAGGATTAACTGAAGTTTTAACACTACTGTGGCAGATTATAATCTATACATTTACATTCCTTTTTATATTGTATCCTTTTCTTATTTGGTTCATATTCCTAATACATTTGATGTTTTTGTTCTTGTATTTCAGTTTTAGAACTCTCAGAGAAGTACCAAAAACGTTTTGGTCCTTTTCGGTACTTTGTGGCTGGTGCTCTTAAAATTCTATGCTTGCCAAAGTACAACTATGAAGTTGAGTATCTACCTGTACCAGAACCAGCAACCAATATTGGCAGCACAGGTGCAAGTCGGGGGTGCATTGTAGATGCTGCTGAGAATCATGCTGAAATTCATGGGAGAAAATCAAACATTGAAGGATTACCAAGAGCATCAAGTTTGTCAAGCATTGATTCAATTTTGATGACACCAAGCCGAATGTCAGGAGACCTTGATGTGATGACAGGTAGTACATATGCAAGCAGTGAACCATCTGACTATGTGCGGGGTATAGATGCCAAAACCAAACGTTTATCCTCTGGGAGAAATAACCTTGTTCCAGAAGCTGAAGAAGTTGTTCACCCTTCATTGCCTGGATCTGCAACTCCTAGTAGACCCCGAACAAGAGTTAAGTCACGTACAGATAAGGGATGGACTGGAGTAAGCACTACAAATGATTGCTCCAGAGCATCATGGGGAAGCCACGTGATGGTTGACAGGGAGGATATATCCTCTACCATGTCTGACCCTGGTCCGATATGGGACAGTGAACCTAGGTGGGATGAAGGACCAAAATGGGATGCAGAGCCAAAATGGGATGCTGAGAATAAATTTGAGATGAAAGGGTCTGTAGATGAAATATTCACAAAGTCAAATCAAAATGGACTAAAGATAGAGGAGGAAAAGTGGGTTGTCAGACAAGGTCCATTTCTTGGTATATTGATATGTAACCATCCGTGCAAGACGGTGCAGAACCTAAGCTCACAAGTGCTTGCTCCCAGAGCTGAGCACGATGATAATACCTTGGACTTGTTGTTGGTTCGTGGTGTGGGAAGGTTGCAACTTCTGCGATTCTTCGTGTTAATGCAGTTTGGACGTCATCTCTCTCTTCCATTTGTAGAGTATACCAAGGCAAGTGTCTAATCTGATTTCTAGTGCCAGAACATGATTGTAGAATTTTAAATATTTAGCTAGTAGCATAAGAAACTGCATATGGAAGCTCTCTTTGTGCCTATACAAATAGTATGCAAGTAAAAACAATTTCTGGGTAATTTTTGTTGTTGTTTATCTTGAGTCAGTTGATTCATTCAGAATGGTGCCTCGTTTTCCATTTTTTTTCCATTTTTATATATCATAACAATTTATGGTATTTTGGGATTTTTACACTCCTCTTCGATGCTTTCATTTCCACTGCTTTTATTTGGTTGAATTGGCTACCTGATGTTGCATATTTTCTTGGTTTTAGTTCATGCATTTTTGTCTAGTCCATATATATATGGCCTAGTAAATCTTGTTGACTTTGCTTGCAATATTCTTGTGTGGTATATTTAAGTTATCTGTAAGTTTTTTGGTTGAATCCAAAAGTTAGGTTTGCATTTTCTGATCATGTGCAGTTCTTACACTCTTACTAACATCGTGAATGCAACCTATTTGGTCAATCACTGCTGTTCATGAATATGAATGATAGAAGAAATAGGTGATAGGGTTTAATATATCTAGCTATTTTTTGGATTAAATTACATCTTTTAAAATCCATATTTTTAAAAATTCCATACTTCTGCACCATCTTATCATATGAGTTTATGCATTTTGGACAATTTATATGAAAATAATCTAATCATGTATCCATTTTCAGGGTTTAAGCAGAATAGAACATGACAGGGTTTGATACTTCTAACCATTTTGAGATTACTGGCTTGCTTGTCTTTGACATCCATACAAATGCATCATCTGAATGTGCGTTCTGTAGAATTTATAAGAAAATAATCCAAGAATAGATCTCTTCTTAGTGTTTCTTATATTCCATGGTCAAATTCTGCAGGTGAAGTCGGTAAAGCTTAAACCAGGTAAAAATGATCATCAGGGGTGTGGGATAGATGGTGAGCTTAAACATCTAAATGGGCCTATTTCAACTTCTTTGTTTCCTGAGCAGTGCAAGCTTATTGGTCGTCCTGTACGACACTCAGGATAATCTTACATGTGGATATTCTGTTGCTGTATTATGCGACGATGGGCATTGGTTTTGATAAGCAAACTTATAACTGTATTGTAATTTTTACAAGTATTTTTTTGTATTCCTCGTCTTTGACCGCCTACAAGAATGGATATTTTTCATACAACGGCAGTATGCACACTGAAGATTTTGTATTTTTTTTCTGCTACAGCACTTTTTGGATTTCCTTAGCACATGAGTTCTTACATGTGCGTGGCAGAGTTTATCTGATTGTGGGTATTTCCCCTGTCAGAATGTACTGTAAAAAGCCTTGTGTAATTCATCTACAAATTGTATTTTAAACATTTTTTTGGGCACTTTTAGTTCTGTAAAGTTGTGGTTCTATTTTGTCCATTGAAATAAGTGGCCTGGAAGAGAAGTTTGTACAGTGAAATTACTTTGTACTCCACGTGTCGAGCAATATGATGTTGCTGCTTCTTTGCAGCAAGACTACACTCAATGATGCTCATCTCATTGGAATATACTAGTCACAATGAGAAATCCAATCAAAAGAAGATCTTGTTCTGCTGATAATGGACAACAGAATGGACTGCCAGCCTCTGAATAAACAATGTTGAGCTCTCAGTTTGATTGCTCTGCTGAGGAGGTCATTTAAGCCAATTGAGTTTTCTTTCAGAACGAGTGCTAATACGAAAGTTCCTTGGGAGATGCCAGTATGAAAAATGATCAGCAAGAAAAAAAGCTGGCATCGTGTGGGGGGTATTACTGGCAGCAATATTTTTACCCAAGCAGAGAAAGGGGTTATATATATGTCGCTCAGCAAGATTTATAAAATAAAAATGAAATTGACATATGACAAAATGGTGCATTAATCTCTAGGCCATCTTTTCGTTGTTGATTTTTCATGAGCTAACTAAGTCTTGCTGTCTTTTGTCCAACTTTCCATGCCTTTTAAAATGCCATATTTTTCCCATATTTTGGGAATATGTTTCTCCCATGTTTATCAAATCAAAGGCCTATGAGATAGATTTAGCAATAAAGAGCCGAAGGAGATCCATTTGTACTAGGAGCTTATATAGAATAGACAAAACCGTTTTTTCATCATTTATGCTGAAGGTAGCTAGGTATATAGATGTATAATTCTTATTTCATGCACTTTTGATCTTAAGCCAGATGAGAACGTTTGTTTTTGTGAGGTCACTGAACCCTAACAATAGTGGTAATTTTTGCGAGGGTCAAAAGAACCACAACTGGTTGCAACTTGCAATATCACAAGCAAGTTGAAGGGTTTTGTATCCCTATCCTTTGTAGGAGCACACAAAAGTTGTGGGGTTGAAAGGAAACCCCTCGTCCCTCTTGTGAGATCAGAAGAAAGCTGCAGCATTGATTGAGATGTGAACCATTCCAATGTTGGAATAACTAACACAATAATATTCGAATTCTAGTAATGTGAATTCAATAAATGATATGAGGTCATTAGTTAGTAGGAACTTTATCTAAATTAGGTGAACACCTACCTTGGTGGTAAATAAAATGGGAACAAACCTATTGTATCAACTGGCTTGATGATAATAAAATGATATATTTAACGTGAGTCATTTTCTAATTGTCTAATCTTTCTTGTGTACTCAAAAATAAAATATGGTATTAGAGTGACAAGGTCTTGAGAAAATCGTGGACTCGGAATTCACAATTTTAGTTGATTGAAGTTCGTAGATTCGGAATTCACAATTTTAGTTGATTGAAGTTCGTAGATCAAGATTTTAAAAGGCAAGTCAATATTAACATTTTCACTTAAAGTAGTGAAGCATAAGTCATGAAACATTAAATTTGATTGCAAAATAACTAAAAGAAGTTGCTTCAATAAATAGAAAGGCAAACCCAACTTTGGTTGAGTTGCCACTGTTTGAGAAGTTTTAGAGAGCGCTGCCATTTCCATTAAAGAACAACCCTGATCATGTCAAATCCGTTGCCAAGAAAGAAAGTTGTTTTCAATTAAGAGAGACACTATAGTAGGTAACCACATAAGGCAACCATACTTGCATACTCCAAGGTAGATGCCTAACTAGGGCCTCTCAAGTTTTTGAGACAGAACCCTAGCCAAATTCATGAAGAGTGACACCAACAAAGGCTTAACTAGATTTTGTGCATTGAGAAGAGAAGACATGTAGCGGATAAAAAGAAACCATAAATCCCATAATGAAACCACCCAATAGAAAGAATAATGGCATATATGTTTCCCTACCCTGATAAAGTTCATGAGAAAGAGTGAAGCATATTCAACGAAATCAAAGTAAAATGGAGAAGAAATATCATATAAACTTATCATATGTAGTTGTGTCCACATTTGATGTCAACAATAAAAGTTTGAACAATGTACTTGCAAAAGTAGAAGGCATACACCTTGAGTTTCTTTCAGCTGTGAAGCTACAGATTCAAATCCATCAAAGAATGTATGCCCTAAACAGACAACAAATTTGTCGTGTTCTAGACAGTGATCGTCAAACACTATGTTGAGGTATATAGTTAGTGTAGACATAAGTTTAATATATTTAGTTTTTGTTCTTATTGAGAACATAGGTAGAGAATCTTTTTTATTAAACTCAACATAGATACATAAAAATTCATTAATACTGTTATTCTGCTAATGCATGTTGACTTATCATTGTTATTCATGGAAAAACCCACAACTAGAGATAACTTGTTGGTGGTCTGTAAGGGGGCACAATTTCACTCATGCTAGATGCCTCGAGATCTTGGGCCATCGACTTGTTTTCTTACATATGAGGAAGACAAGTGCTTAACCAATCAGAAGCAATTTAAGGTCTTAATCTAGGACCAAAAGGGTGGTTTCATCCTCCTATGGTATCTCTAGGATACCCAATATCCCCTTTGCTCCATCATCGTTGAGGCTAGGTAGAGGTTATGTGGTATCAAGTATCCACCTCGATTTAGCTCCATACTGAAGCTAGGATACTATAGTCGATTACAATTTTTCCTTGTACCCATGAGGTAAAGCCATAAAGTTTTATTAATACATAATATAACAAAGATAGAAAAGTCTTATTTTCAAAGATTATTTTATAAAATGAAACTTCCCAGTCTTCGAAACAAGAATGGAGAACTACAATATGGTAATAGATCCAGGCAACAATTCAAATTTTGAAGATTCTACTGAAGAGGATGCAAACAATTTTTGTGAGGACTACATGTTTTGATTGCCAACTTAGCAACAACTTAGACTTCAAATAAAGAGCCCAAGGAATTGATTGGTTAGGGGAGTTCAATTGTATTCTACCTTCATAGCAAAAAGAAGGTGATGACAATATGAGAGTAGGAGGATGTGTAGGAGAATCAATTGAATATCTACCTTCAAAGAAAGGGCAACACAAATTAGATTGAGCACATACAAAAGTCTAAACATTGGAGTAGCATTGGATTCTTAAAAATTGAACAAAGATGTCTTCAATTCTAAGGTTTTTGTAGGCACTAATCTGGGTGTTGTCTTTTGAAACGATCCACAGTTCATTGCAACTCGCAACATCACAAGGAATTTTCAAGGTTGATAGGCCCTATAGTGTCATCCTTTATAGGAGCACAACAAAATTGTTTGACCTTGTAGTGTCATCCTTTATAAGAGCACAATAAAGTTGTGAGATTGAAATCTTGTGCAATCACAAGAAAGTCTTAGTGCCGATCAAGATCACGACCTTCTGAAAGGATTGCAAGGCATGCATTTGTTGTAGAAAGGTATAATATCTCGATCATAAACATCTAGAATGGCTCCAAGATCACAACCTTGTGGTTGTGAGCAAGACGATTGTGGGAGTTAAAACCTGGCAATCCAAAGTTAGTAGTCCCTAAATGTGGGATGAAGGTGCATTTTCTTGAGCCATGCTAAAAGGTATAGTCAAAGGATGGTAAATTTTACCTAATAAACTTATATTAAAGGAAGGATAATTTTTGAGATATGTCATTGTATTTAAGCTTTGTGGTTAAACATAGTTATCAACTTAATGAGAACTCTACAAACTACTGGTTTTTTTTGGGGGTCAAGTTTTTTACCCTATTTTTAAAAATGGTGCTAGTGGTAGCACCCTCTTCATTTTTAGGTGTTTTTTTGATGTTTTAAATTTTCTGATACATATGGTTTACATTTTTTTTAAAATGCTTGTTTTTTATTTATTTTCAAATTGTTCAATTTTTTTTTTCCTCAACAATTTGTTTTTCATTTATTTCACACTTTTGTATTTTTTTGTATTCAATGATGTTTTTAATCATATTTCCATGCTTCATCCAATGCTAAAAATGTTGTACACCCTTTTTTTTTAAATTAAGATTTTTCATATAATTATTTAAATATAGTGGAAAATATCATTTTTAACACATTTTTTACCTTTACTTCAATACATAGAAAATAATTGTAGTTTAACACTATTTTAAAATATTTAACAAAAAAACATATTTTTTTTATCACTCGAAAACTAAAAAAAAAGA
>ML778684.1:544580-582897 GCA_009831015.1 Picea engelmannii
CAAATTTATATTTAAAAAATATATTGAAGAAAAATCTAAAAAACTAAAAAGGAAAATTAATAGAGAGAGAGAGAGAGAGAGAGAGAGAGAGAATGATAAAAAATTAAGAAAAAAGGTAAAAACAAATTATAGACAAAAAAAAAAAACTTTAAAATGGTGAAAAAAACTTAAAAACATATATACAAAACCCCAAATTAAAAAACCTAAAATATTTTATTTTTTAAAGTTTGAAGGGATTTTTTGTGTTTTAAAAAAAAACAAAATTTTTTTTTAGCAATTTTTTATTTTTATTTTTTATTTTCTTCTAAATTATTGTTTTTCGTTTTTTTTTTTCATTTCTTTTTAGTTTTTCTTTGTTTTTTCACCATTTTGTTAAGTTTATTTTTTAGGTTTTGAATGTATTTTTGTCTTCATTAAAAAATTATATTTGTGAAGATTTTCTCTTTTCTCTTTATTTATTTTTTAATGTAAATTTAAGAAGAAAAAAAAGTTAGTAAACAAATTTTCAAGTGACTATTTAGGATCTAATTTTGAGTTTGTTATTATTATCATTATTTTTATTTGTGTAGGGATTTGTTGTCAAGATCACATTTTCAATTAGGTAGTAATTAGTTGCAATTTTAACGTTTAGAAAAAAAAAACATTTTTCTTTAGGTAGCGTCACTTTTTTATTTAGGTGTTGATTTTAAAGTTTTTCTAAACAACTATTTTATGTTTTAAGGCCATGCTTGAAAAAAGTTGTAATTTTGACCCGGTTATAAAAATTGGTGCTACCGGTAACACCACTTTTTGATTTGAGGGTTGATTTTAAAGTTCTTTTGAGCAAGCATTTGATCTTTTAAGCCCATGCTTGAAAAAAATTGTAATTTTGAGCCGGTTACGAAAAATGGTGCTACTAGTAGCACCACTTTTTGATTTGGGGGTTGATTTTAAAGTTTTTTTGAACAACCATTTGATCCTTTAAGCCCATGCTTGAAAATAGTTGTAATTTTGACCTGGTTACAAAAAATGGTGCTATCGGTTGCACCACTTTTTGATTTGGGGGTTGATTTTCATGTTTTTTATGCAACTATATGGGTTTTAAGGGCTAGAGTTCTCGTTTTGAGGTCAATTTTCATTAAGATGGTAACTTTGTTGTTAGTAGAAGCAAACTTTGTGTGGTCCTAGAAAAGACTTAAGGACATTATGAAATGACCTCATACAAATAACGTGCCTAAGTGATTAGTAATCACCTAGCCTATGGGTGAGCTGATTCATTAGCACAAACCTAAATGCATAATATATTTTTATCTAACTTTGTTTGCTATTTCATTATGCTTAAAACCAATGTATAAAACTTATAGTCTATAGCTAAAATACATAAAATAGTGTTGAAGAAACCAATCATAAACATGATAATGACACTGTTTTTTAGCCTAGAAACCCTAATGGGAAAACCAACAAATTGATGGCTTCATTAACTACTTATTAATCGAGGATTTACATGTGAGGGGCCACACTCTTTCTAAGTGTTCATACTCTACTACATTCTACTAATGCACCAAGACAATGTCGATAACCACATGAAATCTTGTGTTATACTTGTAATTGGTGTTGGGGCTTCACACCCACATGTGTGAATAAAAAATTCTAATTTAATGTTGAGTATAGAAGGGGTTCCTGTTGATATTTTGGTAGTTGCAGGAGGTATTAACCTCCATGGATAAACCTTTGACTAGAATAGAATATTCCGAAAGAAAGAGAAAACCTAAACAAATGTGTGAAAACCCTAGAAGACAAGTTGGCTTAGTAGAATAAGTAATATTGAAGTATTATATGCAGAAAATGATAGGTGGGTCTTGCTTAAAGAGACACTTGTTCACATGGGCAGATTAGTATAAATGGAAGGTGCTTAAGCTCATTTGGAAACACACTCACACTCAAGAAAGTGGTGCACAAGTCTAGAGGAAAAATGCAGCTGCAACGACTGCAGTTGGGTATTGGTCTTGGTCTGTGGTTTGGGACTTTCTGCTTGGTGCACTACCTTTGGAGAAAGGTGCGCTCTCTCTCTCTCTCTTGGTTATCCTTTGGGTCTGGTGTTGATTCTGGAATCATTCTATCTGTCAAAGGTTATGGTGCTCGAGGGTGGATGCGTGCTTATGTTTGGGTGACAATATTGTGATATTGTATATGGTTAAATGAGCACAATATTCTATAAGGTTATGGGTCCACACCACCTTCGGAACAATCTAACCACTCGAAGGTAGATCCAAAACTCTTTGTCAAGCTCGTTGTAGCACAATTGCAGTTGCAGTGCCAGTTCCTTCGTGCTAGTTCCTCAATGCCAGTTCCTTCATGAAAGTTCCTTCATGCTAGTTCCTTAGTGCCAGTTCCTTTGTGCCATTTGCAGTGCTAGTTTCAACATTAGTTACAGTGTCAATTGCAGAACTGGTTGCAGTGAAAGTCTCTGTGAAGTATTGGGACTAACTTTTGGTTGTCCTAGTGCACATTACCCCAACACATCTCCAAATACCTCTGGATTGTAAGTTGGAGCACTTTGAAACTTTTGGGTTCGTCATTGCTGTTGGATGGCACTGTTGCTATTAGATGTATGTACTTGTATATGTTTAAACTATATCACTATCTTAAGGGTGTTTGTAGGGAAGGGATCTTTTGTCTAAGTTGCAATAGTAGATCCAGAGGGATCTCAGATCCAATACATTTAGAGGAACAACACACACTCCAGGTTGGAAAGAATACTTGTCTCAGAAGAAAAGCAACTCAAGAGGAACAATAGCCAGACTCTAGGTTTTCATATCAGGATTGATATTTTTATTATTGCTTCTTAAGTGAGTATTGCAATCCTTTAGATTTTATTAATGCTAGGAACAAATTAATACTTAGTAACATGTACTATTAATATAAATCCTTATTGTACTTAATTTCATTATGAACTAACGTCTCCTCTAGGAGATATTTCTTGTTATTGTTCTCAGGCATGACACCTTGGTAATGCTATAATGAATTACCATGAAATTGATATGTTCTTATACAAAATGCTATTATATTGGAAATACTTTTTCTCTCGTTGTTTATGTTTCGGGCAGGTTATCCTACGTATTCCATGAAGGTTACCACAAAAAAAGACTTGAAAGGACTTAGAGGGAGTCAAACTTCAGAGGGAGTCAGTGATCAGGAAGAAGCAAGGTTTAGTGACACTGCAAGATGCATATGAACATGCAACAGACAAGAGCGTGTTTCGAGGATTCTCTTAGTTAAAGGGAGTTGATGGCAGAATTCGTAAAGAAGTATCTTGTAGGCCTTTGTGCCGAGTTGTAGGATTTGTCCCGAGTTGTAGGCTTCATGCCGAGTTGTAGGCCTTGTGCCAAGTTGTAGGCCTTGTACTGAGTTGTAGGATTTGTGTTGGGTTATAGGTCTCATGTCAAGTTGTAGGCTTCATGTCGAGTTGTAGGCCTTGTGACGAGTTGTAGGCTTCATGCCGAGTTGTAGGTTTCATGCCAAGTTGTTGGCCTTGTGTCGAGTTGTAGGATTCATGCCGGGTTGTAGGTTTCATGCCAATTTGTAGGCCTTGTGCCGAGTTGCAGGATTTATGTCAAGTTGTAGGCTACTCCAGTGAGATGGTCTGGTATGCCGAGTTGTTGCTACACCTGTGAGATAGTCTGGTATGTTAGTGGTGTAGCCAAGAACCTATTTGGATGTGATGGTGTTGCTTTGCTCGTAATATGATCTGGGTGATCATGAGATATCCTGTGTATCTCTGGTGATGCTACCGGTCTACAAGACCATGTAGGTCTTGCCCAGGACATGTGAGATGGATGGATAATGATGATAGTAATGATGATACTCATGACATGGGTGAGCACGTCATGCAGGTCTATCCCATGACGATGAAGGTGACACACACTACAAGATATAACTCTAGTGTTCTCTAGCGGGTTTTGGCCCCTAGATGAGATTGACAGGTCCACATGGGTGTAGCCATGTGTGACTTAATGATGCTACCAACAACATGGTATGCATAACCATGACGAGAGGATCATGGCATAGCAAGCAAGGCAATGAAGACCAAAAGGGAACATCATGGTTAAATACCTCCCTAGCTAAGAGGGAGTGTTGATGTTTTGGTAGCTGCGAGAGGTATTAACCTCCATGGATAAACCTTTGACTAGAATAGAATATTCAAGAAGCAAGAGAAAACCTAAAAAAATGTGTGAAAATCTTAGAAAACAAGTTGGCTCAGTAGAATAAGTAATATTGAAGTATTATATGTAGACAAGGACAGGTCGGCCTTGCTGAAAGAGACACATGTTCACATGGCCAGATTAATATAAATAGAAGGCGCTTGAGCTCATTTTGCAACTCACTCACACTCAAGAAAGTGGTGTGCAAGTCTATAGGAAGAGTGCAACTGCAACGACTACAGCTGGGTACTAGTCTTGGTCTGCGGTTTGGAACTTTATGCTTGGTGCACTACCTTTGGATAAATGTGCACTCTCTCTCTCTTGGTTATCCTTTGGGTTTAGTGTTGCTTCCGAAATCATTCTATATGTCAAAGGTTACGATGCTCGGGGGTGACTGCACATCTATGGTTGGGTGACAATATTGTGATATTGTATATGGTTAAACAAGCACAATGTTCTAACAGTTCCTAAAATCACTCATTAGACTCCTATAAAAGGAGAGGCAATGTGAAGGACATCTCATTGTGACATTATGGAGTTAGCATAGGTGAGTGAACACTTGTGCTAAGGAGATTGGGGTGAAAATTTCAACAAGGAAATTTTGCACTTTAGAAAATTTGGCCTAGGGTTCTTGGACATTTTGTTTTTTCTGATTTTCTGCCAAGGAGGAGGCCACATGTGTGAAAGGAGAGAGAAATACAACTACACGTGTGAGGGAGATAACAAGACATATGTGTGATATAAAAACACATGAACATGCCACACCTGTGGTACACACATGCCGCACGTGCGAGATTTTCTGAGAAGTTGCAAGGCCGTACAGGGCGACATTAGCAATACGTACAGGGCGTACTACTGATGTCAACAAGTCATACAATTGGACGCAAACAAGTTTTCAAGTGGGGGAATTTTCAGTAAAATTGTTGATTTGTACTTTTGTTGAGAGGATTCATTTTTGTTCTCAGATTTACTGATTTTGTGAATTTGCTGAGAGGGATGGTTTTTCCCTAAAAAATTCTAATATGAAAAGTTTACATAACACAAATTTGTGTCTTTTGTGCATGGATGGTTTCTTTCTGATCTTTATGTATCCATTGTAATTTTCTGTTATAATTTAAGTGTAAAATTATTCAATGATCTTTATGTATCCACTGTAATTTTCTGTTGTAATTTTCTGTTATGGTGACATGCCCATAACAAAAACAAAAATCTGCAGTAACATGTGTCTCAAGAGATGATCTTTCTCTCTCTTCAAAGCCTTAGCTCCGATACCATATCGATTTTTAAAACATCTAATTATGTATTTGAAAATTGAGTGAACACATGTGCTAAGGATATTGGGGTGAAAATTTCAGCAAGGAAATTTTGCACTTTGGAAAATCTGGTCTATGGTTCTTGGACTTTCTATTTTTTTGATTTTTTTCCAAGGAGGAGGCCACATGTGTGAGAGGAGAGAGAAATATAGAAGCACGTGTGAGGGAGAGAAAAAGTCGCACATGTGACAAAAAATGATAGGAACATGCCGCACGTGTGGTACAAGGAGTCTGTACATGTGGTACAAATGAGCCTCACATGTGGTACTGACAGGCCGCATGTGTGAGGGCGGAAAACATGTCGCACATGCAATATTTTATGAGAATATGTAGGGCTGTATAGGGTGATGTCAGCAGTTCGTATAGGCTGTACATATGACATCATCAAGCCATATAGAAAGCAACAAGCAGGTTTGCAAGTTGGGGACGTTTTCAAAAAATTTCTCATTTATAATTTTGTTGAGACGACTAGTTTTTGTCCTCAAATTCACTGATTTTGGGAATTTTCTAAGAGGAATGGTTTTTCCCTAAGAAATTCTAAATCTGAAAAGTTTACAGAACATGAATTTATGTCTCTTGTGCATGGATGGTTTCTTTATGATGCTTATGTTTTCGCTGTAATTTTTTGTCATAATTTCACTGTAAAGTTATTCAGTGATAACATCCCTAGGGTTTACTATTTGAAGTCACTTGGAAGTAAACATAGTTACCAACTTAACGAGAACTCTACAAAGTTCTCATTTTTTTGGGAGTCCAATTTTTTACCCCGTTTTTAAAAATGGTGCTACCAGTAGCACCCCCTCCGTTTTTAGGTGGTTTTTCGATATTTTCCAATCTACAATGTTTCCACATTATTTTTTAAAATCTTATTTTTCATTTATTTTCAATTTTTTCATTTTTTTTTTTTAATTCGACAATAGTTTTAGTCATTTTTTCATGCTTCTTTCAATCTTAAAAATATTTTTTACCATTTACTTTTTTGAAGTTATGATTTTTCATATAATTTTGTCTCCTTAATTAATTTACTGTTCCTTACTTTTTAAATATAGTGAAAAACATCATTTTTAACACATTGTTTACGTTCAATACATCGAAAAAAATTGTAGTTAAATAACATGATTTTTGAATATTTAGCAAAAAAATACACATTTTATAGCCATATATAATAAAAAACCTATACATTTTGGTACATATTCGTTAAAATAACATGTCAAATAAAACAATTTTATGGACATAATTGAACAAAAAAAATCAAAATTTTATAAAAAAAATATCATTTTCTTTCATATTTTTATACATTTGAAGTAAAAAATGACAACATTTAATAAAACTTTCCAATGTATAGTGATTCACATGTACTAAAATGAAAAAAAAAAAGATTCATCATAAAACAACAATATATACATCTTTATTTTTATTTTAAAATCTGAAAGTCAAAACATTGCAGTTATAGCTCATAAAAAAATTGCAAAATCGAGCATCGTCTTCAAAGGAATCTTAAAACTAATCAACAATATAATATATCCCAAATTCATCATTCTCAACAGACACATTATCATCTTCTTCGACACCATTTTGTGCTTCCATTGTGTCATTTTGTTCTTCCATTGGTTCTTGATATCCGCAAGTTCTCCAAAGTGATCCTTTCCAATCATTCCTCCTAATGGTACTTGAGGTTCCTTTGACAATGTTTCTACCTTTGATTCACTAAAATCTCCTTTCCTCAAACCAACTTCTTGCATTTCATTTGGAAGAGCTGGACTATCATTAATTCTTTGTTGAATAAAACTGCACTACATTGGGTCACTTTCAATGGCTATGCAATTCCTTCATTTCTATAGGAAACACACTAATGTTGTACACCTAGTCACCAAATACAAAATAAATAATGAATTTAGATACCATAAAAAGACATAAATTAAAAATAATATAAGATTGAAGTATGATTTCATAAATATTAGATCATAATTCTTACATGAACCTAAGAACATATCCAAAACCCAATCTCCTTCATTTGAAGATGTATATATAAGATAAGTAATTAATGCTTGTGGTTTTTGATAAATGTTAACCATCTCTCATTTCAAATATTTTTCCTCATATGTTAGCTTTCTAACCACAATATTGTATACCAATGTACTACTAGGAGTTTCTCCATCCTTTGCATTGACAATAATAGAATTATAAGAATCATCTTTCGTTCAGGTTGTAAGATGTATACTTTCAAAATCACGTTTAAATGATTCTCTATTGGAGCTCTGAATATTAGACTTGTTCTTGTAACATAAATAAGTGCAAATTCAATTAACTTGTGAATTAATAAAATTGTTTTCTAATCTTAATTGCTAGACATACACTTTCAATATCTTACCAAATAAACTACATCCTTGTCTTTTCTTTCCCTTTGAAGCTTGATTGTACTAATCCTTGTTGTGTGTACGAATGAAATACTAGAAATCTCCAAAATTGTGATGTTGTAATTTTCGTAAATTCCATAACCACTTTATTGAAAGCTTGGTAAGTATAAGGCTCAATATCATATCCAATATTTTGGATATTATAACCATGAGGGATATCCACAATAACTAGGGAGTATTATTTTTTAGGAACAATATTTGCAAGTTGTTCACTATCACATAATATCACTTTATATTGAACAGTGTCGAGCCCATTCCAAATGTAGTGATCAAGGGTGTCATCAAGTTAAACATTTTGAACACGTCTCCTTCTTTCTCTTTCAAACTTGGCTTTTTGAATAATTTTTTTAAAGTTTCAGGTACTCCATCTGCATTCTTCTTTGGCATATTTAATGAAACAAACAAACATATAGTTATATATTTATAACTATTAAAATATAAATAAATTAACTTACAAATGAATAATATGAATGCAATAAATCAACATACCTTTTTGAATGCAACAAAAAATTGTTTCAATACTGTTGAAGAGATTGAATCTGGATAGTTGAGTTTAACATTATCCCAACTTTCTTCATTCAACATATTGATCATTTCCTCTTGTATTCTCATATATACATTGTGACTAAATAAAAAAAAAAATGTTAAACTGAAAAAAATAATTTTCTTGTCCTAACATAAATAAAAATAACTCAACAAATTTACTTTTTAAATTTATCACACATTTTTTCTATTGAAAATTCTCCCGACTTAACACATGATAATATAGTTATGATACGTTTATCATCCTTCACTCCTTGTATTGATCTCCAAGTTGTTATAGTCATATCACCTGGAAGATTTTTTTATGTCAGGACATGTCTTACTTGTGCCACATATCAATGGTTTAGCCTTCTTAACCCTCTGATTTTTTATACTAATATTTTCCCATAGGGTGAAGATCTCATATATTAAATCCCATACCTGTTCAATTCTAAATCCCAATTGAAAATAACTATCCACAACTCTAAATATATCACTTCCTTTGTGATTTTTTTCTTTTGTATTTTCATCATCAAGTGGAAATCCTATTTCCATACAACATTGCTTCCGAAACTTGACATCAACATTTGATCTCTCCTCACAACATATTTTAGAAAATTCATTATGGATAAATCTCACCCTTTGAATGAAAGTCATAGACATTTTGTACTCATTTTCTGTGTTATGATCCCATGCCAACAACTTTGCTTCTAAATCTGTTAAACTGGTATAAATTATGCATTTGACTGTCTCAAAAAGAGGATTATTGGGATATTCTTGCATCAATTCTCTTCTAGCTATGTAGAATGATTTTCTCCAATCACATAATATTTGTAGTCAAAACATTTTGACCTATCAAAGTCTTCCCTCGTAGGAACTTCAATTGGGTCAACAAGAACTAGCTAGTCAACCACATGTGCATATGGATTGTACCTAATCAATGCTTTCAAATTGTGAATATGCAAGTGATGCAGTTTTCTAATTTGATATTTTTCTTTCCCTTCTGTGGGTTTATAAAGTTGTTTCACATTCAACTGAAATGTGTGGCCATCATCAACTAAGTTCTCCATCCTCATTCTATTTCGGATGACATTTTGTTTTGTTTTCATAATACCATCCTCTATATCAACAACTGGTGTTATTATTTCTCTGCTACCTTTATGATTTTCACTATAATACTTTGAGCTAATGATGGCTTCTTGAACATTATCAACATTTTTTTTCTTCCTCTTATGATTTAAATGTGTTTCATCTAAATCAATGATTTCTTCATAATCAATAGGAATAGACTCATCATCAACCATCGCTCCTTTGCGTTTATCTTGTTTATTATTTTTGCGAGAAGGAGTGATAACCTCATTGGGACCAATCTCAACAAAATCTTCATTTGGAGTTTCCTCATTTTCAAATGTAACCCTTTTAAGATTTATAGAATGAGGGTTTTTCTTTCTTCTTTCATGTTCTTCTCTCTCTACCCTTGTAGGTTCAACCTCCATTACTTTTTGTTTCATTTTCCTTCCTTCTTGTGTCTTTTCAATATGAAAAGCGTTGGTGACATCCATGATATTATTCTCTGTAGAGTAAATCCCCACTAACATATGTGAAAGTCATTCAACAAAATCCTATAAAAATAAAATATAACATTTTCATATTAAATAAAATTAAAACATTACCATGATACTAAAAATAATAAACGACACAAAAATAAAAATAAAAAAACTTACATATCCTTTCTCAATGTCATCAATGATGGATGCACATAATTTTGAAAAACATTCATTCTTGTTATAATTGCTCAATTTGAAACAATATCTAAACTTGATATAAGTTTTGCCTTGTTTGACAAGTGCATAAACAATATCTGTGGCAGACACCAAACATATATCTCGTAACAAGTCAAGTGCCTAATAATTTCCTTGCACATGTTCTAATTCAACACAATGCAAATATATATGATCTCCATTTTTTCTTTGCTAGTCTTTAACAAACCAAGATTATTCCAATTTGTTTTCACCTTAAATAGATTTCCACTCTCTAAAATTCTTTATTTCCCTTGATAGCTCAAGTGTTATGCTATCATTTTGTTGCCTACCATTTATGGAGGTTCCAGTTACAATTTTGGATGCCATTATTGCAGGTCATGATCCAGATATATTCATAGATAATCTCTTTCCTTCTGTTTTCCTATAAGATATAAAAAAAAAAAATTGGCCTTTGACATTGTAATAATAAAAAAAAAAACCATTGAATATAAGAACTAATTTAAAAATTTTGGACCCATATTTAAAAAAAATTGACCCATGGATTTATTAGGCTTATGCTGGGACTGTGCCTTGGCCATGGGGGGCTGGGGCGATGCCCAACATCTCCCCAACCCCCACATCCAAGTTCTGGGCGTGCCCAAGGCTTGGCCCTGGGGGCTGGGGAAATGCTTGACATCGCCCTAGCCCCACGAGCAAGCCCCGAACATCGTCCAGTAACCACCATGGGCCAAAACTAAAAAAAATCAATTAAAAAAAAAAAAAAGCTAATTTTTTTTACAAAACTATACCTAAATTTGACTTTTTCGTTTTTCAAAAAATCTTTAGGATTTTGTTAATTTTGTTTTGAAAAAAGTCTCATTTTTTTTAAAAAAGTTGGGATTTTTTTAGAAAAAAATAGAAAACATCTAAAAAAATTTAAGGTTTTTAAATTTTCACATGAAAAATTATTATGTGATTCAAAGATGATCTTATAATTGTTGTTTTGGTAAATGGTAAAAATTTAAAAAATAACTAACCTCTGAAATGCTATATTCTCCTCGGATGTCTTCTTGATGATTCTCCCTTGTAGCTTGCTCCAAATCTTTTAACGAATACTTCCCAAGATATCACAAAATGTAAAAAGATAAAATAAAATTGTGTATATAACACAGATGATATAAATTACTATTAGTATAACGAATGTGGGATAAATAAAATTTAGGTATATTGTCTACATATATACCTAAAATTATATGGATCATCGCTATGTTTAATGAATGTGGGATAAATAAATAAACATGAGAAATATTGTATTTAACATGTAAATAACGAAATAAAAGAGTAAAAATTGTTTTTAATTTTTAAGGGAAAATAATAAAGTGAAAAAATTGGGGGGAAATTTTGGAGGGAATATTTTGGGGTGAAATTTTGAGGAATGTTTTTTTTGGGTGGGGGAATTTTAGAGAGAAATGTTTTTTTTGGGGTAGGGGATTTAGAGGAAAAAGATCATTATGCAAGCTATAAGAATGCCATTGGGAGGGTGAGCATTTGTATCATTCTATGTTCTTAGAGAGAAGGAATGGCTTCGTCAGATAAATAATATTTTATTTCTGAGACATCAACAAAGTGTTCACATACCTTTTCTGTTGGGACTAGGAAGTGCGGTAGGAATGTTTGTAATGCTTGATCTACCACATTTTGTCCGTACACCCAAAAATTTATAGGAATAGAATTTCATTCAGTTTCACTTGGTTGGTTGTATGGTTTTCAATGGAAAAATGTTTCGAAAGGTTTACTTCACAGCTTCAAATATTCATAATGATGCAAATTTGACCATCACCATAATTCATCATGTGCTCACTCGTTGGTCTAGAAATCTTCCTCAAGTTCTCTATCTACAGTTGGACAACACTAGTCGTGAAAATAAAAATCAAATTTTGTTTGGATATATAAGCATGCTTGTTGAAATGGTAATCTTTCAAAAGGTGAAAGTTGGTTTTCTTCTTGTTGGACACACTCATGATCATATTGATCAAATGCTCAATCGTTTTTCAGTAATAATGAAGATGAATAATGTTGGAAGCCTACCGTCAATGATTGAATGTATTAAGAAAGCATACATTCCAGATCCTATTTTTTATATATTAGAAGAAACTGTTGACATGCGAATATTTATTCAGGGATCACATCGTGAAGAAAAATGTATTGAGCAAGTTAATGACATTACCTTCCAACATCAATTTTGTTTCAAGAACCACATGGCTATCCACTCTGGATTGGAAAGGTTATAAATATTGAGAAATAAAATGATGATGTTATTGCAATTGAAGTGCATTGGTATGCAACAAGTACACACCCATTCAATGGTGTGTACAAGCCATAGATGGTGGTTGAGAAACATGTCAATAGAAAGAGAAAAAGAAAGGGTCAAAATACAACTCGTCGTCACACTGACCTCTTAAATTAGATGATGTTGACATACTTGTTTATGACTTCAATTTGACAAAGAGATGAACTCTCCGCTCCAAGACAACCGAGATTATCAAGAGGTTGTTTCCACAACAAATAAATGCAAGATGAGAGTCTGTTGAATCTAGTCGTAGATCTAAAAGGCATTTGACATCTCAAATGTTGGGCATGCATGTAGACTTAGATGGTACATTCATCGACAATAGAGAAGAGTAAGGATCATATACATCTTCATCCAATGATTCATCTGAAGACAATGTAGACTCTGATGGTATTTCAGAAACCATGAGTCAATCTAAATAAGTGTATGAAACATTTTATGTATTTTTGATCCATATGATGTTTGTATGGTAACTAGAAATGAGCATTAAACTTACATATGATCTTACATGAAGTTATGAATCTTTTTTTATGTTTTATGAATTATATGTTTTGATTATGGATAATATAATAAAATTTCTTAGCTCATATGTTTTGAATATGGACAATATAACAATACTTTTAAGAAATAATTTATGTTTCATTCAATGTAACTTGTATTTGCTTTTTTTTTTTATTATTATTAAAAGTAAAAAAATATTAAAAAGTGACATTGAATTTTTAAAGTATATTGTAGTATTTTCATGGCATTATGTATTACCTTGTGTTTTGAGTGATAATAAGATTTAAAAAGTAAACATTTAAGGGTTGATTTTATGATTTTGTTTACAGTAATAATGAGTTATTTTACCACTTTATAAAAATGTGTCATTTTCATACCCCAATTTTAGAATGGGTGCTACTAGTAGCAGTAATTTTTAATTTTATTGTTGATTTTGAGGTTTTGGTTTTAATGGTACCAATTGCTAAAAATATTATTTCAAATTATCTAAATTTTTAACGTTTTTTTTTTTTTTTTTCAAAAACAATTTTTAGGTGTTGATTTTAAGGTTTTTCTGAGCTACTATTTGAGTTTTGAAGGTTGATTTTGATGTTTTTTTTAATGCAAAAATATGGGTTTTTTGGCCAAAGTTCTTGTTTTGAGGTCACAGTTCTCATTAAGTCGATAACTTTGTTAGTAATTTTTAGATCTGAAATTCGATACTTTAAAAATAGACATTGAAATCCCGTATTCAACATCAATCTACCTTTTTATGCCTTCATGGAAGGCTAAGAGTCCCAAGATGCCACCTCTCCTTATTCCTTTGTAGATGACTTGAGTTCTACTAGCATAGCCCGTCAACGTAATCTTAATATATTTTAGGCATTACAATTATTCTTTCGATTTACTAATGCTAGTGTGGATGCCATGTTGTCGTAATCTCCTATTCATTGGGATATACTCAGTAAGGTAGGGCTCAATGTGCTTTAGACCGCCTTGTTTTATTGTGCCTTGGCGTTAGCTTTGGTTCTTTCTGTGGTGTGACAAGATTTTCTCCCTTTCCTCCACATCAAAAATGCTTATTTCTTATGCCTTTCCTTTTTGTTACATGTGCAGAGTGTGGAAGACAGTGTTAAAATTCCCTCCAATTCCCTTCGATACCTTTGCATGCAAAGTGTGGAGTTCAGAACTAGATGTTTCGTCTCCCAACCTTTCCTATGCATGTCCTTTTCTCCACATATCTTTTTCCGTAGCCATTTTGGACTTCTTTAAGGAAAGAAAAAGGACTTCTACCAAGGTTTGGATGGAGGCTTAGAGCCATTAAACCTACAACCATGGTGCCTTCTGTGTGAACTCAACATTTTCTTAGAGTAACATTGCATCCAATGCCTAAACCATTTCAAATCACACCCTATTTGAAGGCTTTGAGTCACACAAAAACTCAAAAGCCAACATGGCCTTATCTAAGTAACCTTGAAATTGGTCTCCCTAATACCAAAGGTCTTTCTGAATCTACTCGAACTTAGCTCTGATACCAATGTGATTTGTAATCACTCAACCTATGGCTAAGCCAATTCACCAACATGGACCTAAATGCATAAATTGTTTTTGTTTTACTCTGTTTGTTATTTCATTATGCTTAAAACTAATGTATAAAACTTGGAGATTGTAACTAAAATGTAGAATACAACACTGAAGAAACTAATCATAAACAAGATAATAACACACATATTTTTTTAACCTTGGAAATTGAAATGGGAAAACTAGCAAATTAATGACTTAATTGAGGACTTACATACAAGGGGACACACTATTTTTGAGTGTTTTACTCTCCATTCTTGCGGACATTCTACAAGTGCTTTGGGACAATTCTCATTACCATTGGAAAGTTGTGTTCTTCCTTTTTCCCAGCCAATTGTAGAATAAACCTCTTGTACTATGATTCTCCATCTTCCTTTGAACCAACAACCATTCATTTAGTGTTTGGGGCCATTCTCTCCATGAGATTTTCGTCTACCCAAATCAAGATCTCAAGAGAGTCTCACTTCAGCACGAACAAGTCTTCTACATTTACTCCATTTTTCATTTTCGGTAGTCTCCCATCTCTTATGTTTGAACCCCCATAAACAACCCATCTTTAGCATCAAGTTTCCTCTTTATGCCTTCATTGAAGGTGAAGTGTCTCGGAAAGATGCCATGGTGAATTTTTTGTGAACTCAACCTTTTCTCAAAGTGACATTGCATCCAATGCTTAAACCATTTAAAATCACACCTCCCTATTTGGAGTATTTTAAGTCCCACAAAAGATCAAGCACCAACACGACCCTCTCCAAGTAACCTTAAACCAGGGATTCATGGTACCAAAGGTCTTTTCGAATCTACTTGAACTTAGCTACGATACTAGTGTGATTCATAATCACTCAACCTATGGCCAAGTCGATTCACCAACATGGACCTAAATGCATAAATTATTTTAGTTTAACTCTATTTGTTGTTTCATTATGCTTAAAATTGATGTATAAGACTTGGAGATTACAACTAAAATGTAGAAAACTGTGTTGAAGAAATTGATCATAAACACAATGATAACATAGAGATTTTTTTAACCTTGGAAGTTGAAATGGGAAAAATAGAAAATTAATGGCTTAATTGACTCTTTATCAATCGAGGACTCACATGCAAGGGGCCACACTATTCCTAAGTATTTTACTCTCCTGCATTTATGGATACATATGCTAGTGCTTTGGGACAATGTTCATTAACATGGAAAGTCGTGTTCTTCCTTTTGCACATCCAACTTATATAATAAAACTTTTCAACTATGATTCTCCATCTTCATCTAAATCAACAACCATTCATTTGGTGTTTTGGGTCATGCTCTCCATGAGATTTTCATGTGCCAAAATCAGGTTCTTAGGACAATATTTATTTTCGATGGGCAAGGTCTTCTGCATTTTGTCCATTCGATGTTTGGAGCAGTCCCCCATATCTTAAGTTCAAGTCCCATTGAACTCCCTTCATGATTTGAAAATGTGACTTATTTGCAAGTTATAAAAGTGAACTTATTTTGCTGAATACTCAAAAACACTTAGTGAATAATTAAGAATTGTGGAATTGAAGAAAGAATAGCATAAATAATAAAGAAGAGACAAAGACGAGGTTGATAATGGAGTTCACCCCTCCTGGGCTACGTCTCCGGGTCTGCTTCCAATGAGTGACTACTTTATTAATGATGTTCAAATGCACAGATTACATCAAAATGCTCCCAACCCGAATACAATTTTGTCTCCAATATGCTACAAGGCTCTCACACCAAAGACAAATACCTCCCACACCTAGGCTACCAAAAACTAATATTAAAATCCACTTCTCCAATGTATTTTTATGAGGGAAATACCTTTGCATATATAAAATATCAAGGAAATTATTTACAATAAGAACCACGTATGCCATGGAAAAATGCCTTTTTTAATATAACAAAGGTCGATAATTCAAAATACATTCAATCCAATTTTTATGGGCATCGAATATTTGATTAACCAAATTAATATGGTATATTAAACCATATACTATATGGCCCAAACAAAATATTTAAATAACCATATAATAGATATATGGTTGACCCTAAATATAAATATTTTAACAACCATAATATATATGGTTTATAATAATAGGAAATGTCGATTTGTTTCCATGCCATATGGAATATAGCTATATCATAAGTGATATACCAAAATTTTGTGGTATATAACTTAACCTTTTCGTTACCCATACCAAACATGATTTTCGGTGTGTTGGTTGGATATGATATGATTTGGGCGAAGGATTGGGTGGAGGTTGCAGGGTCAAACCCACAAGCCTCTGTTTTAGGCACATTTGTTACAACCAATGACTTTAAATGCATATTTGTTGGTTAACCATATCAATATTTATCGACGGTATAGTGTTAAGTTGTTTGGATTTTCTGTTAGTATGTCCGAGGTTCAAACCTCCTATCGGTCATTCCAAAACCATTTTTTGACCAACCGAATCTTGGCTAAATTTGGAGTGTCACATGGCACCTTTTGGTTGGTTCACGTGTCACTTCCTGATTAGCCCACGTGTGACAAACAATCATCCTTCCTAGTCACTACTAAGTCAGCTCTGCCACATCATCCCTACCCAGTCATCAACTTCCATGTCAACACTCTATTCATACATGCCACGTGTCTCCTCTTGCAGTTGCTACGTGTCCTGCCTCTATTGACTTTTTTCATGTTTTTCCAAAACTTCAGAATGCGATAACTTTCGTATACGATGTCCGTTTGAGCCCATTCATGTTGCGTTGGAAAGTTCTCATTGATCTATTTGCAATGTATTCCTTTTTATCAACATTTAATAACATGAAATGTTTGGTCAAAAATTCACCTAGATCAATCCTCCCCACTGAGAAGCTTTTGGACCTCCAAAAGTCTGGTTCATTCATAAATAAAGTGAGAGCATTGTCACCTCACTTGTCCAGTATAATCCATTCCTCCTGCTCGGACAATGATCATCTGGCTCATCAAAACAAAGATGAAAACTGAAATAACATTGTTGATCAAGTTAATTATTCCTTCCATTTCCCAAACATTAGTATTCAATGTTGAAACTTCTAGCCATACTCCATTGACTATTAGAAAATTGAGAAACAAAATTGAATATAAAAATGCAAAAGAGTGTGAATCAACAACACATTCTAAATATGAAAACTGAGAGGCCTTTGGACCTCCAAAAGTTTGGTTCATTCAGAAATAAAGTGAGAGCATTGTCACCTCACTTGTCCAGTATAATCCATTCCTCCTGCTTGGACAATGATTATCTGGATCATCACAACAAAGATGAAAAATGAAATAGCATTGTTGATCAAGTTAATCATTCCTTCCGTTTCCCAAACATTAGCATTCATTGTTGCAACTTCTCTCCATACTTCACTGACTATTAGAAAACTAAGCAACAAAATTGAATATTAAAATGCAAAGCAGAATGAATCAACAACACATTTGTCCTTCTTAACTCGAACAACATCAACCAAAGGATATATTTTACTTTCAACCATAGATTGTAAAACTATATTTCAGACACCATCATGCAACATCATCTCATTTTGTACTTCTTGTGAACCCTAAAACCTTTCATTATAGTTAGAATCACATTCTTCCTTTACAGACATGAGTGACTAGTTTTTGCTTGCATTAACTAGTGTTTTCATCTTCCCATCACTGACAACAGACAAATTAGTCTTCATTTGATAATTTCTCACAATGAAATCAATCCCATCTTTGAAGAAATGATACATATTATGTTCCGTGTAGAAAATTTCCTTCTCGTCATATAAATATGGACTTCCCAAAACAATACCACAAATGTCAAGTGGAACCACATCTAACTCTACCTCATCAATGAAACTATATGTGATTACAAATCTTAATTTACATTGCTTAGTTACTTGTAACTTAGCATTATCACAAAACCAACCCAAAGGATACGGTCTCGAATGAGTCTTAGTTTCCAATCCCAAATTCTTAACAAATTGCTCTGAAATAAGATTAACTTGCGATCCATTATCAACAAGTGTGCCTATCTTAGTGTGTTTTCAGATGGCTCGTATATGAAAAAATTCATTCCTTTTCCTTTCATCAGGGATTATGTTATCCTTTGAAGAATAAGCACATGAAGCAGAACTAGCGACATAAAATACACCTTTGATGCCTATAGTTGTAACCTTAGTTTCATCATCAGAATCTGATCCAAGATCCTGAACTATGGTTGTGGTCTTCTTTCTACCTCTCTGATGCCAAGCCCAATTTGGCTTCAATTCTAGATGCAATTTCCAATAATGGTCCTCATCATGCCCTTTCTTCTGACAATGAGAACAAGACCCCTTTCTTCTGACAATGAGAACAAGACGGTCTATCATCATCCTTCTTCATTGTAGCAGTCTGTTTGAGATTCTTAGAGTGCTTCTTTACAGAAGAAAAAAAATAACTCCCACTCGAACTAGAAGAGGATGAAGATGATGAAGGACTTTCAAGAGGGTCACAACCCTCTCCTTCAATTTTTTTAGTTGTCCCCGATGGACCACTTTATTCCTTGGTATTCTTTCGATCCTTGTACATTTCTTTCACCATGGGTTGAATTTTCATAGAAGCTTGAAATAAAGCTTCTTCAAAACCAAATGGATGCTCTCTTGGTGACCTTGGTGACACCATTTCCCTTCTTCGGAATACGCATCCAATATCTATATTATCTTCTTCCAATGATCCTTCACCTCGTTTGAGTTTGATTCTAGTTAACATCCACCACTTGCAAATCTCGTCAAACTTGCTCTGATACCAAACTTGATATGAAAGTGTGACATATTTGCAAGTTATAAAAATGAAGTTATTTTGCTCAATACTAAAAAACACTTAGTGAATAATTAAGAATTGTGGAATTGAATAAAGAATAGTATAAATAATAAAGAAGAGACAAAGACGACGTTGATAACGTAGTTCACCCCTCCTGGGCTATGTCTCTGGGTCCACTTCCAATGAGTGATTGCTTTATTAATGATGTTCAAATGCACATATTACATCAAAATGCTCCCAACCTGCATACAATGTTGTCTCCAATATGCTACAAGGCTCTGGCTCCAAAGGAAAATACCTCCCACAACTAAGCAGCCAAAACCTAGGACTAAAACCCACTTCTCCAATGTATTTTTATGCAGGAAATACCTCTGCATATACAAAATACCAAGGCAATTCTTTACAATAAGAACCATGTATGCCATGGAAAAATGCCTTTGTTTATGTAATAAAGGTTAATAATTCAAAATACTTTCGATCTAATTTTTATGGGCATCAAATATTTGATTAAAAAAATTAATATGGTATATTAAACCATATAATATATGGTCCAAGCAAAACATTTAATTAACCATATAATAAATATATGGTTGACGCCAAATATAACTATTTCAACAACCATAATATTTATGGTTTATAATAATAGGAAAGGTCGATTTTTTCCATGCCATATGACATATAACTATATCATAAGTGATATACCAAAATTCAATGTCGTATAACTTAACCTTTTTGTTACCCATAGAAAACATGATTGTTGGTGTGTTGGTTGGATATGATACAATTTGGGTGAAGGATTGGATGGAGGTCGCGGGGTCAAACCCACACGCCTTCATTTTAGGCACATTTGTTAAATGCATATTTGTTGGTTAACCATATCAAGATTTACCGACGTTATAGTGGTAATTTGTTTGGATTGTCTAACGACAGGGCCGGGGTTTGAACCTCCCACTGGTCGTTCCACCAATTTTTGACCAGTCGAATCTTGGCTAAATTCAAAGTGCCACATGGCACCTTCTAGTTGGTCCATGTGTCACTTACTGATTGGCCCACGTGTCACACACATTCATCCTTCCTAGTCACTGCTAAGTAAACTATGCCACGTTATCCCTTCCCATTCAACACCTGTCACATCAGTACTCTGGTTGGATCATGTTGTCATTGATGCCAAAGTATTGATGTCAAAGGAACAATGTCTTGTCATAGTATAATGATGTAGTGATTGATGGATCATGTATTGACCTTGATGTCAATGGATTGATGTCAAGATGATTCAAAGTCGTATGCATAGATGAAGATGGATCAATGAGTTGTAGTTGGATTGAGGTAAAGATGACTCATTATTGTCTTGCCATGGTTGTACAAATGGATGAACTCCAAAGTGGTCCCCTTATGGTGAAAACCCTCACAGGAAGACGTTTTGCGGTGAAATCCAAAGCGGTCTCCTTATGGTGAAATCCTTCACGGGAAGATGCTTTGCAGTGAACTCCAAAGTGGTCCCCTTACGGTGAAAGCCCTCACAGGAAGACGCTTTGCGGTTGATTTATCCTAGTAGTATGGTTAGAGAACCCATGCTTAGTCGTGGAATAATGAGATGAAGATCAGTGAATTTTTCAGTGAAACTATCCTAGATGGATAGTTCTTGTCAAACCATTTTCAGTGGTATGTGGAACATCACATAACTCCTCGCGGTTTGAGAGTTATGGCCTTACGAAGTTGGAGGACCCTCATATGTTGGCTTGAAGCCCTAAAAGGTCAAAGAAGTCAAAGTGCTTGCAAAGAAGAAATTATTTAAATAATAAAGTGAAGTGACAAAGTCAAAAAAGATTATTTAAATAATAAAGTGAAGTGACAAAATCAAAGAGGATTATTTAAATAATAAAGTGAAGTGACAAAGTCAAGGAGGATTATTTAAATAATAAAGTGACAAAGTCAAAGAGGATTATTTAAATATTAAAGTGAAGTGACAAAATCAAAGAGGATTATTTAAATAATAAAGTGAAGTGACAAAGTCAAGGAGGATTATTTAAATAATAAAGTGAAGTGACAAAGTCAAGGAGGATTATTTAAATAATAAAGTGAAGTGACAAAGTCAAAGATAATTATTTAAAAAATAAAGTGACAAAGTCAAAGAGGATTATTTAAATTTTAAAGTGAAGTGACAAAATAAAAATTGATTATTTAAATAATAAAGTGAAGTGACAAAGTCAATGAGGATTATTTAAACAATAAAGTAAATGGAGAACTTTCTAATTATGAAAAGTGGTTATAAGAAGGTTAACCCTAAAATGAGGAAAATGGGTTAAGTGGTCAAGTGACTATTGGATACATGGACAAGTGAAAAATTGGGCAAAGTTGGACATAGGTGAATATGTGGACAAAGTGGCCTAGAAGATGCTTATAAGGAAGCTACTTGGAGAGTATAAATAAGAAGAAAAGGTCTCTTGTGAAAATCATCTCTTGAGCATAGTTTGAAGATCTATTATGAGTAAGAGAGGGATTGCAAGTTCTCATGGACACCAATGGAGACTTGAGTGTGAGCTGATGTCGGGTTCTTGAAGTTTGAAGCAAGTTCCAGATCTCCATTCTATGGGCTCATATCTGCCATAGAAACTCTGGTATGGTTACATAGTTGTCTTGATAGATATTCTTTCTTATTGTATGGTGAATGCCTAAGGCATTCTTGGTATGGTTGTTGTGATATGGTTATGTTGGTTGATTGATAGAGTGAGCAACACTCTTATGGTTCAATACTGCTATGATTGCCACAGTATACTGGTTTCTTATACATGATTAAGCAACAATGATATTGTATGGTTGATGAGCATGATTAAGTTGTGGGAGAGCATATATGTGTTGTGATTGGTTATGGTTCAGATTGGACAATGAAAGACATAAGTAGATTTGATTGAAGGTGTGCTGCACTATTGACAGGTCGCGTACCCATTGACATATTGGTATCTGTTGAGGATTGATTCCTCTTCTCAGTTAGTGCTGAGCTGTGTAAGATGAGTCTTTCATTATAGAGCCAATGCTCTTGTGGAGTTGTAACTCTATTCAATTGTTGTTGATAACCCAAGGATTGTAGTCCATAATAAAAATAAAATTGTACATACGTCTTGTGTTCTTTGTGTTCCTTGTGGTGATCACTTATTGATGATATATGTTGATGTTATATGTTGCTGATATATGTTCACATACAACTGATTATAAATGACAGTAATGAGTGTTGAGTAATTGGTGATTGCTAGATAATAAGTTTTGTGAAGGGAAGTTTGAAAAAGATCCCTACACTGATTCACCCCCCCCTCTCAATGTGGTCAGTGTGTCCAACAATTGGTATCAGAGTAGGCCTTCACTATAAGCCTTAACAAGCTTAGAGGAGATCCATGGAAACACAAATGGATGATGAAGTTCCAATCCTTGATGAGGAAAATTATTCTACATGGAGAATATAAATGAAAGTGGATTTGAAGGAAATAGGAGCGAGTGTTTACAAATGAGCTATTGGTGGATTAGTTCCTTTGAAGAACAAGTCAAAGTTTGCAACTCAAAGAGAAGAAAATAAGAATGATGCATTGGCTCTCAAGACCATTCTTAGTGGACTCTCAAGTTCCATCAAAGAGAGCATGGGACAATTCACTTCCGCCAAGGATCCATGGCTAAAGATAGAGAAGACATACCAAAGAAAAAAGGAATACCTTGAAGACAATTCCATCAAGATCAATGAAGATAAAGAATCATCAAAATCTCTTGATTGCAATATTTCAAAAAGTGATGATGTTGAATATTTCTCTACAAGTGAAGAAGAAAATCTAGAAATAGTTTGTGTAGAGTTAGATGATAGTTATCCCATGGAATAAGTAGAAGAAGAACTATCAAAGATTAAAAATAAAGTTGGATGGGTTCTATTTGAATACACCTATGATCATTGTTACATATAATATAACTATCTTTCTGAGAATACTAAAAAGTTTCTTAAAAACAATCAAAGACATATCTTGAAGTTAAAGGAAATGCTCAAGGAACAAGAAGAAAGTAAAAAGACTCAATTAGAAGAAAAAGAAGAAGAGATCAAAAGACTAAAGAATGAAATAGAAGAGAATAAGAAGATAGATGATGAGATTAGCAAAAGTCTTGAAGTTAATGTCCATCTTGAGACCCAAATTGAAGAAGCCAAAAGGATAGAGGAACTATTAAGGAATCAAGTAAATGAAAAGGAAGAGTCATGTCATAAGTTGGAAGATGAAGTTTTTGATCTTAGAAAGAAAGTAGAGAAGTCAAACAAATTCTTGAATAGCTCAACAATCTTGAATGGGATCTTCGATAGTCAAAGATCACCAAATGATAAATCAGGTATTGGATACAAGAAAGAAGCTACACATGTTGAAGCAAGCACCTCAAAGAAGCATGAGGTAAGTCCGTCACTCTCAAAGGATGGAAATACTGTTGCAAGTCAACCATCTACACAAGGAAATGAAAGTTTCAAAATAAAAAAGCAAGGAAGACATCAAGAAGCCATCCTTACATCTCAAAGCAAATTCAAGACACCTTCAATATGGACACCAAAGAATAGGTATGAAAATGTTTTTCATGGTCAATGTTACTCATGTAATGAATATTGTCACAAAGCTTTGGAATGAAGATATTATGAAAGGAAAGATAGTAAAAGATTTCATAACACCCTAAGGTGTTGGAGATGTAATCAAGTAGGACATATTTTTGCTCATTGTCACACCATGAGATGCTACAACTGTAGTGGATTTGGCCACAAATCCCAGGATTGTTGGAACACAAGAAGAATGTACATAATGAGGAATTCATATAGCATGACTAGAAGAAGGCATTAAGTTAGGAAGGAAGACATTTTTGAAAATATGGAAGCTCAGAGCTCAAGTTCTGAGAAGCTGGGACACCTTCAAAAGTGGGTGAAGAAAACTGAACAATCAGAACATAATGTCAACCTTAAGGGAAGCTCAAGTTTGTCATCATCAGAAGCATACATAGGTTACAATGGTAACATTCGTGTACATATGCAAGCTGACCTATGAATAGGTCGCGTACATACGTGAGACGTCTGTGCAGCAGCCGCATATCTATGGTAAAAAGCCTTGGGAAAAGGGATATGCATATGAGTTGCAACATGGTATGATGGTATAACTCTTTGTTGCAGCGTCTGGCATGTTTGTTGTAGGTTTTCATGATTACATGTTGGCATGCATAATTGATGTATGTATGGTGATGACATATGGTTAAGTGTTGAAAGACTATCTTGGATGCATCGTACTAACCCTAGAGTGTGGATTGAGACATTCCTTTGTTGAAGAACAATGCTGGTTGTGACAGTGAAGTTATGACACTTTGATTATGAGATATATCATGTTGATGCTAGCTAGAGATGTCATTGATCTATTGAGGCAGACTTCTAGTACATATAGTTTTGGTGAATGATGGTTGAGGCAGATAATTTAGAGTACATGTCTAATACTTATTTGAGCTCCATTGATATATCTTATGATGTATTGTGAGATGCATATTTGTTGGACATCTTGGTGCATGCATTTGGCATGAGGATGGGATACATAGTGGGACATGTAGTTGATGAGTTGATGATGTGGTCATATTGTACATCATTGATGAGTCATATCTTGATCTACAGTCGATGCATGATTGGTACACTTTTGGTACATTGTTAGAGGCACCTACTAGAAATATGATTGGCACATGTTTTATGGTGGATATGGCATACATGCATGAAGACACATCTTGATTGTAGTTCATCTTGTTGTGGTATTGGTGCATGGTTGATACACTTGTTTGATACATGTGGTGATACATGGATGCACTCATAGATGGTATATGTTTGTGGATGATAGTACTTAGCTAAAGTACACCATTGGTATTACTTGTTTAGCATATACTTTGGTACATGATATATGGGATGATATAGTTGAGACACTTCATTGATTAAGATACATGATTGTGGGACTTGGTTCTTGGTAGAGGCATATCATGAGTGATATGACACTTGTTTGAGGCACATGGTTGACATGTTGGTAGAGGTATATGGTTGATGCAATCCATTGATGATATCTTATGGCATATGATATGGTATTGGTGTACATGGTTGATGTACATGGGTATTGTGCATGGTTGGCACATGATGTATGGTATGGCACGATTTTGATGCATGGACAGGTCCAAGGATCATCATAGAAAGAGCAGTTGATCTATGTTCCAGTTGAGCAATAACATTTGCAGCAGAAGAATATTGCAGTGGTAGCATATTGTTCATATTACAGAGAAGATAGGGGGAGACATACCCATAGGGGGAGTCATTCTTATTCCCATGATTCCAAGAGGAGAGATTTATCAGATGCAAAGATAAATACTTGAAAAAGAGACCTATACTTGGAGAAAGAGCACATAGGCATAGTTCCAGGGGGAGTGATGGTCACAAGGGGAGCATGAGGTATATATCTTCAACATTACATCAGAGTGATATCCATTGTTCAAAAAGGGAAAGATTATTCAAAGGAAGATCAAAGGCATTCAGACAGGGGGAGCAACCCCAAGGATATTTCAGGCAAGGGGAGAAGCCCCAAGGGGAGAATGACTCTTTTCTATTGATGTCAAAGGGGGAGAGATAGTCACATTGATGTGATTGAGATGCCTATTGATGTAGAGAAATGCCTTTTCTACATGTTTCCATCAATGATTGGTGTTGACATCAATGTTGGTATTGTCATCAATGCCAAAGGGGGAGATTGTTGGATCATGTTGTCATTGATGTCAAAGGAACAATGTCTTGTCATAGTATATTGATGTAGTGATTGATGGATCATGTATTGAACTTGATTGATGGATCATGTATTGAACTTGATGTCAATGGATTGATGTCAAGAGGAGTCATAGTCGTATGCATAGATGAAGATGGGTCAATGAGTTATAGTTGGATTGATGTAAAGATGACTCATTATTGTCTTGTCATGGTTGTACAAATGGATGAACTCCAAAGTAGTCCCCTTATGGTGAAAGCCCTCATGGGAAGATGCTTTGCGGTGAACTCCAAAGTGGTCCCCTTATGGTGATGGTGAAATCCCTCACGAGAAGACGCTTTGCGGTGAACTCCAAAGTGGTCCCCTTATGGTGAAAGCCCTCACATGAAGACATTTTGTGGTTTAGTTATCCTAGTAGTATGGTTAGATAACCCATGCTTAATTGTGGAATAATGAGATGAAGATTAGTGAATTTTTCAGTGAAACTATCCTAGATGGATAGTGATTGTCAAGCCATTTCCAGTGGTATGTGGAACATCACATAACTCCTCACGGTTTGAGAGTTATGGCCTTACGAAGTTGGAGGACCCTCATATGTTGGCTTGAAGCCCCAAAAGGTCAAAGAAGTCAAAGTGTTTGAAAAGAAGAAATTATTTAAATAATAAAGTGAAGTGACAAAGTAAAAAATAATTATTTAAATAATAAAGTGAAGTGACAAAATCAAAGAGAATTATTTAAATAATAAAGTGAAGTGACAAAGTCAAGGAGGATTATTTAAATAATAAAGTGAAGTGACAAAGTCAAGGAGGATTATTTAAATAATAAAGTGACAAAGTCAAAGATGATTATTTGAATATTAAAGTGAAGTGACAAAATCAAAGAGGATTATTTAAAGGATAAAGTGAAGTGACAAAGTCAAGGAGGRTTATTTAAATAATAAAGTGAAGTGACAAAGTCAAGGAGGATTATTTAAATAATGAAGTAAATGGAGAACTTTCTAATTATGGAAAGTGGTTATAAGAAGGTTAACCCTAAAATGAGGAAAATGGGTTAAATGGTCAAGTGGCTATTTGATACATGGACAAGTGGAAAATTGGGAAAAGTTGGACATAGATGACTATGTGGACAAAGTGGCCTAGAAGATGCTTCTAAGGAAGCTATTTGGAGAGTATAAATAAGAAGCAAAGGTCTCTTGTGAAAATCATCTCTTGAGCATAGCTTGAAGATCTATTATGTGTAAGAGAGGGATTGCAAGTTCTCATGGACACCAATGGAGACTTGAGTGTGAGCTAATGCCAGGTCTTGAAGTCTGAAGCAAGTTCCATATCTACATTCTATGGGCTCAGATCTTCCATAGAAACTATGATATGGTTACATAATTGTCTTGATATATATTCTTGCTTATTGTATGGTGAAGGCTTAAGGCATTCTTGGTATGGCTGTTGTGATATGGTTATGTTGGTTTATTGATAGAGTGAGAAACACTCTTATGGTTCAGTACTCATATGATTTCCATAGTATACGGGTTGCTTGTACATGATTAAGTAGCATTGATATTGTATGGTTGAGAAGCATGAGTAAGTTGTGGGAGAGCATATATGTGCTGTGATTGGTTATGGTTCATATTGGACAATGAAAGACATAAGTAGATGTGACCGAAGGCATGTTGCACTACTGACAGGTCACTTGTTGATAGATTGGTATCTGTTGAGGATTGATTCGTCTTCTCAGTTGGTGCTGAGCTGTGTAAGTTGAGTCTTGCATTATAGAGTTGGTTCTCTTGTGGAGTTGTAACTATATTCAGTTGTTGTTGATAAACAAAGGATTGTAGTTCGTAATTAAAAGAAAATTGTACATACATCTTGTGTTCTTTGTGTTCCTTGTGGTGATGATTTATTGATGATATATGTTGTTGATATATGTTCACATACAACTGATTATAAATGATAGTAATGAGTGTTGAGTTATTGGTGATTTCTAGCTAATACGTTTTGTGAAGGGAAGTTTGAAAAAGAGCCCTACAGTGATTCACCCCACCTCTCAGTGTGGTTAGTGTGTCCAACAGTCTGTACATGCCACATGTCGCCTCTTGGAGCTGCCACATGTCCTACCTTTGTTGACTTTTTGCATGTTTTTCCAAAACTTCAGAACACGATAAATTTCACATATGATGTATGTTTGATCCTGTTCAAGTTGCGTTGGAAATATATTGTTGAGCTATTCACAACAAAGTCCTTTTTATCAACATTTAATAACATCAAATTTTTGGTCAAAAATCCACCTGGATCACTTCATCAACATTTGGTTGCCTCTTTATGTCTTTGTGGAGGGAAAAGAGTCCCAAGATTTTTCCTCTCCATCTTCCTCGATAGATGCCCCAAATTTGCCAACATGCACCCCCAATGGAATCACATCCTTAATGGATTTTAGGCGTTACGATTATTCTTTGGGGTTATTGATGTTATTGTGGATGCCATGTGGGAAGCTCCTATTCATCAAGCTATAATTTCCCAATTAGTGTTCAATGTGATGCGAGCCATGTTGTTTTCTCATGCCCTGGAGCCTTCTTTGGTGTGACATGATTTTCTATGCTATGTGGAATCTGGGGTGCATAAATCATTCTAGTTCCCCTCTTTTCTTTTCATTTGCATGCCTTATTGCCTCATGCCTTGCCTTGCTACCGTATGCAGTGTAGAGTGTGGAATGTAGGTTTAATCTCCCCTTTGACCCCATTTGATACCTCCCAATGCATATACTTCTACACGTGCTTTGCTATGCAATATGATAAGCTACATGATTTGATTACAAACCTTTATTCCTTATGTCCTTTGCTTCACATATCTTTTTCCTTAGCCATTTTGGACTTCTCCAAGGAAATCTTGAATCTTTCTTATGATTTTTCAAGAGGTGTATTTGGATCCCTTCAATGCCACAACTTTTACTTTGTATAATTTTCCACTTCTATGGGGATATCCAAGGAAATCATGAAAATAAGGACAACAATATTGTTGAGACTCAATCACATATGGGAAGTATTTTGTCACATTTGGAGAGCACAAATATTGAATCTAAGAATTATGATCATTCATTACTCCAAGATATTCAATGTACAAGATGATATGAAATGATACTAAGACTAGGTCTCCTTGGTATATATATAGGAGAGAAAGGGTACAATTATAATGAAAGGGTACAATGAAAGGTTCTAGCCTACATACAAATAATACACTAGACATGTGATAATTCAATATCTAGGGATTCATAAGAGGTTTTATACTTAAAATGGGGCTTTGTACAGGGCTTAACATGATGTTTGTGGAGTAAATGTGATGAATCCAGTGGTATCTGTTATCCCCATTTTGTGGATAACTAAGCAGATGATGTCTCGAGGCCCTCATGTTGCAGATATGGAGTGCTGAGAGACTACATGATCAACAGTATGCTTTGCACAGATGGAAAACCCACTCACCACCACAGATGATCACAAGTTTACATATGGCATCCACCACACTAGTTGGATTCCGGAAGGTAGTGGGCCTTGCTCCATGAGGTACAAGTCAGTATTATGGTGAGCATCATTTCAATACCTAAGCCATTTGATTATGTTGTATCTTAGGTTGCTCTAGATTTCATGATATTTGCTTGGACGCTATGCCTTTTTTCCTGCTTCACCTTGGTGGTTGACATTGTTCCCTAATAAGTGGTTTTATTTGGGAATGGGTTTGCTGCTGGTAAATCCCTTAATGAGATGATGTACCATTACCAACCATACTTACCATTTTCCATCATTATTCCACTCCATTTCCTTATCTCTTGGGATTTTAGGGTGTATTTACCCAAGAAGGGGTTGTCCCTCATTCTATGGGAAGAAGGGGATAAAGGCCCAAAGGGGTTGTTGTTGGGTAAAAGACAAAATTGATATATGAACCTTCCAGATGCTTCACCCAGGGATCACCCAAGAAAACAATAAAACACTTATATTTTAATAAAAGGGGACCCATAATATAACAAAAAATTCTTGAAATATAGATTAAAGGATATGAGGCCTCATCACGAGCCGACCTATCACATCCATGGATATCTAGTGGTATGAAGTTGTCATTATCTGGTCACCAAACCAGGGCAATGGCTCTCAGTTGCATGGTTGAGAGAAAGGGGGTCTCATCACGAGCCAACCTTATCACTTCCATTAGGTATTTGTGGGTGGCATTGCCACCATCTGGTCACCAGGCCAGGTTAGTGACCTTCAACCTCTCCTTGTGCTAAAGAAAATATAAAGAAAGAAAGATAAAAGGCAAATAATGGGATTGGAAAAAATACGTTGCGGACGAAGGTACCACACACCCTCTACACTACAACCCCTAGTATGTCATGAGCCCTATGCCCATTGAGTCTTGACCCCATCCACCTCATACAATCTACATGGCTTAGGGAGGGAACTCTTTGAGTCTCTCCTTAACCTAGGGAAATATCTACCCAATAGGACACCTCGTTAACCCTCCCATACCTTAGCTTGACAAGTCGCATATTGTTTTTGAGCTGTTAATTGTTTGATACAGTAATATTTGATGCACATGCTTAGATGGATTATTTATTGTTTGGATCCACTTATCATGATGTTATGACTTGAGATCCTTGGATGGCATGTCCATTTGTTTTTGTAGGACCTAATTGGTGGGAGAACAATCCTAGCTTGGGGTTCCATGGGGCTACAAGCCCACATGTTGGATTCCAGGGGCCCCCATGCCAAATGAGAAAGAGATGACTTGGAGGGCCTTGATGATGACTTGGATGACCTATCCCACCCATTGCTTTCCAAACAATTTTCCCAGGAGGGGCAAAACGTCCCACTTTTGAGCATGACGTCATGATATTGGGGGATAGGTATTGGTGGTGAGGTGCCACTCATTTGCACTTGAATGTTTTGAGAAGAAGAGAGTATTCACCATGATGACATCACCTAGATGCTTGACATGTGGCCTTGGGAGGCTCTTCTAGACTTTTCCAACACCAACGACCTCCTCAAAGTGGTAAAACATCCCCTAAAGGGGTGACATCATCCTAGATTAGGGTTTAATATGTTGAAAAGATGAAATTTTAAGTGATTTGTTTAATATTATTGTGTTAAGAGGGAAATATTAGGGTTTTTTACCCCTAATCTTGTGTTTTACTCCTTATTTTGTGGACAAGCCATGTTGGCTAATTTTTTTTGTATAAATATAGATCATAAGATCTCATTTTAAATCATAACTCTTCTCTTGTGAGAGGATTTGGTTTGAAATTTTTGGCCTCCTTAGATCTTTAGCTCTTGTGCACTTGTGTATGGCTATGGTTGTGAATGGTTAATGGGATAAGTGATGTGCTAGCCTTGGAAGGTTATTTTCTAGCTCTTGTGGTGGATTGTCTTAGCACCTCTCTTGATCTTGGTATGGTTTTACTCTCTTTCTATCATTTTATTCAAGTCAAGTATTGTTATGATAGGATCTAGGTGGGAAGTATAAGGGCATACACCCCCACCATAGTCTTCACCATTTTTGCTTCATCTCATTTATTGTCAAGGGTTTGCTAAGAGAACTATAAGGGCATACACCCTCTTAGATTAAATCCTAACTTAGAGAAACTTGCCTTGGGAAGTAAAAGGGATTACACCCCCAAGGAGGTAGCTTATCTAATCTCCTTGTGACTCCCTTAACCTAATAGTAAAGGAACTAGTTATTAATTTGTTTCATTGGAGATATAATTATTGCATTGAGAAACGTGAATTTCGGTCATTTTTACTTCTTGCAAAGTGAATTGTCTTCCTTGTGCCTTGGGCACCTCACATCCAATAGGGAGTCCTCATCTAAGGGATACTTATTGATTCTATTACAAATTTTCATCTTCATCCATTAGGGCTGCAAAAACCCTAACCTAATTGCTTTAATAACTCTCTTATCAACCATTGTTATTTGCTCAAAGTTTGCACATTTACTCTCCTTGTCCTAGCACACTTTTTGGAAACGTTTGATGGGATTTCATTGGATGATTTTCTTTCTTTAAAAAAATGAATTTTATAGCCATAAGGCTGATATAATTTCCTGCAGACAAGTGTTTACAACAACCTTATCTTTTATGCTAAGAGTACTAGTTCTTTTACCTTGAGTTTAGCTAGTCAATTGCTAGTTTTTCTCTTGCATTTTCTACTTGATCATTAGCATTTATTGAGAATATTAGAGTATATTTTTATTGCTGATTTATACTGTCATCTATTGCTGCAAATTAGGGACAAAAATCTTAACTTGCTGATCCAACTAACATATACTGTTGCAAGGTGTGTTTTTTTGTGTCTCGGGCAGGTACAATCATCCAAAAAAGCACTATACCTATGGGGCAATCATTACTTGATTTACAAGGCATCTCTCCCTACCCTTCATTCCGTTTAGACTTTACCTATAGGGGCTCCATTTCCAATTCCTTGCATCTCCGTCTCAATCCCCCTAGAATCACTGGAATCGCCTCCCTAGAGTGACCTAATCACCTTTGAAGTGCAGGACCTACATCGTGGTGACATTGGGTGTAGGATTCCATAGTTGTAGAACTTGTTCCTTGGTTGGGTTGAGCTTTTCCCAACCTAAAACTTGCTCTATAACATTTTGGCGCCATTGACGGGAAGGTTTTTGAATCCTCTTTATACCCTAAAGACACTTTGGTAATATATCCCAAACCCTTTCCCTAAACTTACCTGTCGACTCCACCCAAGGGACGTTCCATTTCCACCCTCCTTGATGAGCTCATATTAAATATCATCTGGTGAATCCACCTTCCCAGAACCCTCCTTTCCCCAAACCTCTTCCCCCTAGAAAATTCAATCGTTATAAGGTTTACCAAAGAAGGTTTCCTCTCAAGTCTCCCATTGCTAAAACCCTTTTCCATAAATCCCTTCCCCTTGCTCCAATGGATCGACCTTGTCCAAGAGGCCTCTATAAACCCCTCAACATGGCCAACATCCAATGTTACCCAAACAAGATGCCGATATATGTCAACAAGTGGCTTCCAAATTTTCTCAGGAAACAATGTGATAACTGTCGAGGACCACATTTATGTCATGGGCCGAGATATGGAAAATGCAGGCATTGATCACGAAGATGTGGCCATGAAAATTTTAGCTTCATCACTGAATGAAGAATCTCTTGATTGGTTCAAGGGACTCCCTGATAATCAGATCACAACCTATGATTCCTTTTCCTCTTTATTTAAAAGAAGATGGTCAAGAAAAGAAGATGGTGGCGGACTTGCAACTCAGTTCAACCAAAAAAAAAAAAAAGGAGAATTAAACGATAAGGGAATTCATTTCAAGATTCAAAAATTTGTACAATCAAATTCCAACAGATTACCATCCTTCAACATCATCAGCCTGTCTACTTTACATGAATGCCTTTGAAGGGAAGTTTCGATACATTCTTAAAGATAAAAATCCCATGTCATTGGCAGAGGCTAAAGAGTTCAGTATCGACATTGAAGAGAATCTCCTTGATTTGAAAATAAAACCTTTTCAGTATCCTCATAACAAGACATAATCAAGGACGAAGGTTTCCAACAACAATGTTCCTGATCCGATTACTCTCCTAATTCAGAAGATAAACCAAATGAATACTCAGTTTTTTCAAGTGAAGGATCACCTTATGAACTGTATGACTACAATGGAAATAAATCAATCTATTTCCAGACCTCAGTTTTCTAGACATCATAGAGATGCCACCGGTTGGAAACCAAGACCTCAACAAGAGGAAAAGGCCCCAAATACTTTGAAACTTGTTGTGACAGTTGATATAGAAACTTGGTGTCCCCCATGCCAAGAACCCCACAGGGAAGATGAATGCCCCCTAAAAGATGAAGACTATCTTGATGATATAAACTTCATGATCTGCAATATCAACGATGAACATGTTACTCAAGAACATATCAATCAAGCCAAAAGAATAGGAGAAAGAGAGGGGAGGATCCAGGCCTTGAATAAATTAACAGATGATTAGAAGAAGGAATTAAGGAGGAGGGAAATTTTAGTCTACATAAGGAAACATTCTTCAGTCCCTCCATCATATCCTGATACTCCTCTTCCACCAACAAAAAATATGGCTCCACCACCTCCACCACCGGTATGTGAGTTTCCTCTTGAGCCAACTCCTGTAGATGAAATTTAGTTGAATATCGATGTTGCAAACATGTTTGGAAAGATGAATATGATCATCCCAGTGACAAATATGTGTAAGATATCTTCTGTGAAAAGGGAAGTTTTGAGGATATTACATGTTCTAGCTGAGAAAGAGGAACCTCCCATTGTACTAAACACCATGTATCTGGATCGACCAAAAGACAAGAACTAGACTTTTTATCTCTAATTGGGCATGAATGGCCTCCACTTGAACAACTACATGCTTGATTCAGGGACCTCAACAAATTTCATATATTTGAAGGTAATGGAACAACTTTTCTTGAAGACAATCTGACCTTATGGAAATGTTTGTGGAATTGATTCAAGAAGAGTTAAGGTCTTGGGAGTATGTGAAGATGATGAAGTATTTTTGATAGATTTTCCACATATCAGCGTCCTCATCGATATATTGGTAATCGATGTCCCTGATGCCTCGGGGATGCTCTTGTTAAGGACCCGGTCCTCAACCCTTAGAGGTTTTATTAGTATGAACCTTACAAATGCATATATTCCCATGGGGGATGACATGTATGAGATCCTGCATAATAGGGAGAATAAAGATACACATGTGATGAATCTGAGAGGGGCCAGATATATTAGTGAACACTACCATGATATACCTCCACATATTTTTTAGTATGATCCATATGAGTTACCCTTCATGCAGGAAGATGTAGTGGAAATGTTTTTACCATGGATGAATAAAAAGGAGGTTGCACAATACCATTATAAGGAGCCAAAATCTATTTATATTATACAAAGGGAAGATGAGAAAAGTAAAAAAAAACGTCAAAGATACTGTCCACAAAGAACCGTCATACAATGAGAATAAACCTTGCACTGATTTCAATGAAGGAACTCTTGTGCTCATGTGGGACAAAATAAAGGGTAAGCCCGGACATGATCAGAAAGACAATAATTCATGGTTTGGCACTTACATCATCATAAATAAGTCTGACAAAGAAAAGTACTATCTGACAATATTAGACAAGAGAAATATGCCATTGCCCATAGATGAGTCTCTTCTCCAGCCTCACATCCAAGTCACATGAATTCTTCAGGGCCCATGCCCCAGGTAAGTCATTTTGATTCCCCGCATTTGCATATTGATTTCTCATACTAGTTTACATGCATTTCATTTTTATTTTACTCTACTTGCATATTGATTTCATGCTTAGTTTAGAATTTTTTGAAACAAATGTCAAAATTTTCTTTTCTAGTTTAGTGGGTTTTGAAATATGAGAAAAAGGATGAGTAGGCCATCCTGCACTTGACAATTTGATGTTTACTTGCAGGCACGGGTCTACCATGAGATTTTCCGATTCTCATGCACTCTACAATGAGCACATGTCCCCAAGTAGGAGCCATATGTTATATCCATTTTGTGGATAACTAAGGAGATGATGTCTCGAGGCCCTCAGGTTTCAGATATGGAGTGTCGAGAGACTACATGACCAGCAGTACACTTTGCACATATGGAAAACCAACTCACCACCACAAATGGTCACAGGTTTACATATGGCATCTACCACACCAGTTGGCTTCCGGAAGGTAGTGGGCCTTGCTCCATGAGGTACAAGTCAGTATTATGGTGAGCATCATTTCAATACCTAATCCATTTGATTATGTTGTATCTTAGGTTGCTCTAGATTTCATGATATATGCTTGGACATTATTCCTTTTTCCGTACTTCACCTTGGTGGTTGACATTGTGCCCTAGTAAGTGGTTTCTTTGGGAATGGGTTTGCTGCTGGGAAATCTCTTAATGAGCCATCATACCGTTCTCGACCATACTTACCATTTTTCATCATTATTCCCCTTCATTTCCTTATCTCTTTGGATTTTAGGGTGTATTGACCCAAGAAGAGGTTGTCCTTCATTCTATGGGAAGAACGGGAAAAGGTCCAGAGGGGTTGGTGTTGGGTAAAATATAAAATCCATATATGAACCTTCCAGATGCTTCGCCCATGTATCACCTAAGAAAGAAATAAAACACTTATCTTTGAATAAAAGGGGACCCATAATATAACAAAGAAATGTCTGAAAGGTAGATTGAAGTATAAGAGGTCTCATCACGAGCCGACCTATCATGTCCATGGATATCTAGTGGTATGAAATTGTCATTATTTGGTCACCAAACTAGGGCGGTGGCTCTCAGTTGCATGATTGAGAGAAAGGGGGTCTCATCACGATCCAACCTTCTCATTTCCCTTAGGTATTTGTGGGTGACATTTCCACCATCTAGTCACCCTGCCATGGTAGTGACCTTCAACCTCTCCGTCTGCTAAATAAAATATAAAGAAAGGAAGATAAAGGGAAAATAATGGGCTTGGAAAAAGTGCTTTGCGGATGAAGGTACCACATACCCTCTACAAAGGCACCGATGAATGAGACAGTACAACCCCGAGTATGTCATGAGCTCTATGCCCATTGAGTCTTGACCCCATCCACATCATACACTCTACATGGATTAGAGTAGGACCTCTTGGAGGCTCTCCTTGACCTAGGGAAAGATCTACCCAATAGGACACCTCGTCAACCCTCCCATACCTAATCTTGACAAGTCACATAGTGTCTTTGAGTTGTTAATTGTTTGATATAGTAACATTTGATGCACATGCTTAGATGGATTATTTATTGTTTGGATCCACTTATCATGATGTTATGACTTGAGATCCTTGGAGGGCATGTCCATTTGTTTTTGCAGGACCTAGCTGGTGGACAATTTTGGGAGAACAAGCCTAGCTTGGGCTTCCATGGGGCTACAAGCCCACAGGTTGGATGCCAGGGGCCCACATGCTAGATGAGAAAGAGATGAATTGGAAGAACTTGATGATGACTTGGATGACCTAGCCCACCCATTACTTGCCAAATGATTTTCCCAGGAGGAGAAAAACATCCCACTTTTGAGCATGACGTCATGATATTGGGGGCTAGGCATTCGTGGTGAGGTGCCACTCATTTGCACTTGAACGTTTTGAGGAGAAGAGGGTCTTCACCATGATGAGATCACCTAGATGATTGACACGTGGCCTTGGGAGGCCCTTCCATACTTCTCCAACACCAACGACCTCCTCAAAGTGGCAAAACGCCCCCTAAAGGGGTGACATCATCCTAGATTAGGGTTTAATTTGTGGAAAAGATGAAATTTTAAGTGAATTTTTTAATATTATTGTGTTAAGGGGGAAATATTACGGTTTTTGACCCCTAATCTTGTGTGTTACTCATATTTTGTGGACAGGCCTATTACACATTATTTTCGTCATCCCTATGATCGTTAATGATGTAAACCTATCTGTTGCCTTCAGAGGGGTCAATGGCCTGAGTTCCTAAAGAGAGATGGGAGAAGAACTTTTCCTGAGAAAATAAATTGCTTTTTCCTATGTAAAAACCTTATAAAAAGGGAAGTTCGCAGGTTTCTATATAGGCAGGGTGCGAGAATGACCCATTCTCGCAGGTTGCACTATAGCCAGGGTGCGAGGTGTTCGCAAGTTTCTCTATAGCTAGGGTGCGAGAATTCCAGCACGTGGGAAAAATGAGCGTTTTCTCGAATCTTCTAGAAGGAGAAGCTTCTATGGTGAGGTGTCATCCGAATGGTTTGGATCTTACTCGCTTTCATGATTTAGTGGGATCATCCTAACCTCTTCACCTTATCTTCTTCAACTTATAAAAGGAGAGGAGTTCTCATGGGAAAAGTTAGCTTGAGCTTGGGTTAGCTTTGTTGGTTCATGAGCTTGTTAACTTTGGCTTGGTTAGAGTGACTTTGAGATTTGCTTTGTCAAGATAGATTGTGAGTAGCTATCAGATCTATGGTCTCAGAATCCTTGGAGAAAGAAGTGTGTGGGGAAGGAAGGACAGTTGGAAGGGACCTTACGACATCAAGGCCATGGTTGTAATCTCCCTTTCACATTTAATATGATACAGTAATATGATTCTTTCCTATAAAGCTTGTTGTGTTTTATTGTATGATTCCT